>VZTQ01013181.1:85404-196680 GCA_013400755.1 Pelecanoides urinatrix | reverse complement strand
CAGCTGGAACCAGGACAATTACACTGTCACTACCAAGAGAAAGTCTAACTGCAAAAATGACAGAGCCGGACTTAAGTATTTGTAGGCTACCATTACATCACTGCTTTGCTTCCTCTTTGTCAGATTAAACAAGCACAACTCCTTCACGCCTTCCCTGTAGGCTGCATGCTCCATGCCCCTGACCATCTCAGCATCCCTCTCTGCTAGTCTCTCTCCAGTTTCCCTAAATCACTCTTGAACAAGGCAGTGGTGACACAAAAAAACATGGACAGAACACTCCAGGTGAAGCCTCATCATTGCAGAGCAGATGATAATTTGCTCTAAAGATCTTGAACACCATTCCATGGTCACTGCAGCCAAGGTTGCCCTTGATCTTCACATTCTCCACTAGCCCTCCTTGTTGGTGAGAACAAGGTCCAGAGAGCACCTCTCCTCGTTGGCTCCTCTACCGCTTGGAGAAGGAAGTTATCATCGAGGCCTTCCAGGAACCTCCCCGATTGCTTACACCCTGCAGTGTTGTCCCTCCAACAGATATCAGGGTGGTTGAAGTCCCCCATGAGGACCAGGGCTTGTGAACATGAGGCTGCTCCTGTCTATAGAGGGCCTCATCCATGTAGTCTTCCTGGTCAGGTGGCCTGTAGCAGACCTCCCCCACGTATCTAGTTGACGTCCCTGCCCATGGCAGGGGGGTTGGACTACGTGACCTTTAAAAGGTCCCTTCCAACCCAAACTACTCCAGGATTCTATAATCACTGCCCTTCACCCGCCAGCCACACTCCTCCCAACACAGCCCCACCACGCTTATTCAGATGGCCTTGTGTTGTTGGCTCATGCTCAGCACAGCATCCACCCAGCACACCAGCTACTCACACAGTCACCTCCCAGCACATACAAATGCATAGGGTTATTCCATCTCAGGTATATGCCAAGTTTCCCAAGGGTTTCACCGGCTCAAGTTTCTCAAGGTTCCTCTGCACTGAAGCTCTGCCATTCAGCATATGAATCACCCTTCCTAATTTAGAGTTATCCCCAGATCTGCTGAGGACATGCTTTATATTCTGAATGGTCTCCAAAGAATATTCCAAACAGTGTGGGCTCCAGTATCGACCCTGCTTGTTAGCAGCCATCAACCATTTGCTAGTTCTGGCTAATTTTCTTTACAGTTAAGAGTTCTTTTGTCCAGCCCATATGTTCTTCATGTCAGAGAACAAGATCAGAGTTTTAAGCATCCTCTTCTTTTTGAAATGGCAACTTCAGGGTAAAGGTACCTGGACAACTGTCCTTTGGAAGCACAGTCATCACTAAGACGATCTGGAGAGCTCTTCTGCTCCCATCCATAAGCGTACTAAAGTACTTCACATAATTGCTTGGTTTTAGGCATGACCACTCACATTCATCAGCAGATGATTTGTCACATTTCCTACCCTCTTTCTACTTCTTAGCTTTCAAACATGAATTTGAACTGTGTTGTGATCATATACCACAGTCCATGAATGCAGGATCACATTAGTCCAAAGGACAGACACACACTCTGAGAGAAAGCTCTTTCCCACAAACTCAAACATAAAAGACTCCCTACCATACGTGCACTGCCTTCTGCCTCTTCAAACATCAGAGACTTGCTGAGCACCTAACAGCTTTTGTGCTCTTCTTCCCTGGCATCAAATACCAATTATTGTGTTATCAACTTGCTATTACTTAGGAGCTCACCCCTTCAAGCCCCAGAACATCTTCAGCAGAGCTTCTCTGAAATCTAATCCACATCAGTCCTGACTGGTTGCTCACCCAATGGAAAAGGTCTTAGTATCTGGGGTTGTGGGTGGTATCTACGTGTGATTCAACCAACACAGGCTACAGCTGTAAGTTTCAGAAGTCCTACAAGAAAACATAACACCTGTGTATTTCATTATTGCCCTTGACTTTAGCTAGACAACTACACCATAGAAACAGAAGGCATTTGGCTTTCTGCTTGCATGCAGTATTTAAATTACACATGCAATGAATTAGACATGGATGGTGACAGGCAAGATTCTTCTAAACTAATTCAGGGATTTTTTTTTTTAAATAGTTCTAAAAGCTTCTAATTGTGACTAAAGGCGCACATTTTTTTTTCCTGAGAGTTATGCTTTCAGAACATATTGTTTTGTAATAGTCCGTATTTTGCATTAGAGGAGAGCTTCAGATGCAGAAGAAAATCTTAACACTGAATGTTTAAGGGGTGCAGTGTTTCCTGGTGCAAATCACCATTTCTTAAAAAGGAGTCTATTGCTTGCTTCATGCTTCAAAAGGCATGGATTTAAATACTGAGCTATTTAAAAACTGTTTAAGTCCAGGAAAAAAAAAAAAAAAGGAATAGTTGCTACACCCAGTACTGCAGCTGCTCTGACATAAATGCGAGCGTTGATCTGTTCGGTTTTGACACAGCAAACAAGGATGTCCCGTGTCAACCCCTCTCTCCTCTGACGAATCTGGCTGTCCCATCTTCATTCTCTTGAAGTTTATGGGTGAAGCTGCAAAAAATTTATCTTAAAGGTACACGTTTAAGTTAGCTCGTGTTTCCAAGAGGAGGAGGGGAAGAAGGGAGAACAACCAAGAAACAGTAAGTCGAAACAGCAAAAAAACATAGGCCCAAATTTCTAGAGGAGCAATTTTCCTTGTCAAATATTCATGCTATGAAGAGCTGAATTTTTAACTCCTCTACTAAAAGACACTGATTTTCAGAATGGAGGGAGGGATAAAAGAAGATTTTTTAATTTTATTTTTTAAAGAATTAACTCATTGGTTCAGGGACGCATGCAAGAATGGCACAAATGGACAACATGAGTTTAAGCAGCAAACTAGAATTTCATTTAATACACACAGGAAATAAACATAATGAAGCATAAACTGCATTCAGGGCAGAAATATACAGTGTCTTGCTTAATTCATCATCAGGGTACATGAAAAAATTGTGGGTTTGTTTAGTTGCAGCACACCTTAAGAAACATCATATGCTCAATGTTAAGGTCTTCATTCCTTCCCCACCTCAATGTCCAAGGTGCTTCCTGGTGTCTCCCATTACAGGCTGATCCTCAGCTTCAACTTTCACTGCCCAGTCCATGCATTCACTCATCTTCCCTAAAATTGCTACAAAAGAAAATACTGCCTATTCCAGACAACTTACACTTCATGTGCTATGAAGAGAGCAAGACACCTGGATATGCTGCTCAATCTTCTTCAAGGAAAATTTCTTTTTGGTTGCTGCAACTGAAGGCAATCTATACCATAGCAGAACTGCTCCTCTGCTACTACCTGGCATTTGTGGATGGACAAGTCAGCAGTGATTGCTACGAATCACATGGGGCTCAAGTCCGTCCTCCATTGCCTTTTTACACCAGTGTCCCATAGGGAAAGTTGAAATGACACACCAGGCTGGCTGTGCTTTCACACCTTAGATCAAAACCAGCTCAATTCCTACCTGAAGTTTCCCTTCCAAGTATGGCCATTCTCAAGGCAAATAAAACCAAACTGAAGCACCAAATAGGAATGGACAGAAACATGCAGTGTAACTGTGACTGCAACAGAAAGCTTGTAGTAGGGAGTCTAGAGGTATATATAGAATCACAGAATTATTTAGGTTGGAAACGACCTGTAAGATCATCAAGTCCAACCATAAACCTAACACTGCCAAGTCCACCACTAAACCATGTCCCTGAGCACCGCGTCTACATGTCTTTCAAATACCTCCAGGGATGGTGACTCCACCACTTCCCTGGGCAGCCTGTTCCAAGGCCTGACCACTCTTTCAGTAAAGAATTTTTTCCTAATGTCCAATCTAANTCATGGATCTAGAACTGGCCCCAATACTGAGCCCTGGGGAACATCCCTTGTGACCAATGGGATTTAACTCCATTCACCACAACTCTTTGGGCCCAGCCATCCCACCAGGTTTTTACCCAGTGAATAGTACACCCATCCAAGCCATGACCAGCCAGTTTCTCTAGGAGAATGCTGTGGGAGACAGTGTCAAAGGCTTTACTAAAGTCTAGGTACACCACATCCACAGCCTTTCCCTCATCCACGAGGCAGGTCACCTTGTCATAGAAGGAGATCAGGTTAGTCCAGCAGGACCTGCCTTTCATAAACCCATGCTGACTCGGCCTGATCACCTGGTTGTCCTGTACGTGCCACATGACGGCACTCAAGATGCTCTGCACCATTACCTTCCCCAGCACTGAGGTCAGGCTGACAGGCTTGTAGCTCCCTGGATTCTACTTCCGGCCCTTCCTGTAGATGGGTGTCACGTTTGCTGACCTTAATGCCTTTAGTGAAGCTTGGACACTCACATTGATCCAAAGTATAGACTTGCTATCTTTTTCTTTTGCCTAACAGTATGAGTAGGATCTCTTATACTGGAAGAGTTTGCAAACTTCTCCAGAACAGTGAACAAGTCTCTGCTGTGCCATACTAGAGCAGCTTGGAAAGGTCAAGTCAGCTTGGCAAAGCTCAAAGTCAGTATCAAGGGTTTAAGCCAAAGAGCTGAGCTGTACGTGCACAGCTCTGTATATTGAGTGTGGTAAATAATTATGTGGCAGGTCAGTCCAGACCCACACATTACAGCTGAAAGACAACTATGACTGCAGAAAATATAGATGCAGTTGGGCAGGCTTTTGCTCTGGCTGCTATGTGAATGCCATTCCTGGAGCTGTTCACTGCCTCCCTGTGCTCAGCGCTCCCTCACCACAGTGTGATTACTCATGGGAAGCCTCTCTGTTTGCTCTCAACAAGAAACCAAAATTGAATTAATTTTTTCCTATAAAAGCAAGCAATCTTTCCATCTGTAAAACTGAGCTCCAGTAACAAGAATATAAACACACCACTCCATCATCTAACTTTTCATGAGTGCTTTTTCCAGTGAAGAAGGAATATAGGAAGGAAAAATACTGAGTGTCTACTAATCAAGATTAGCTATCCCGCCATTTAGCCTAGAGTCATTCTGGAAAACGTGCACAGAGCACTGAAACACAGCAGGGGAACAGAAACTGCCTGCAGTCAGAGGAGCCACAGGATTTTCTTCCATAGAAAGAACAAAGGTATTTTAACCTGAAAAACTATCAAATTGTACCTCATTTCACAGATATCTGCTCTATGTTGCAAAACCCAGAATTGAGTAATTGACTGGCAATGCCTCACATCTGTGTTTCTAGGCAATACTTCTTTCATGAAGAATTCCATTTTGAGAAGATGTTCATCCCCATGCTTTAGTGGCATGAAAATATTCATGACTGATACAAGCACGGGGAAAGACTCTGGAGACCTCGGAGAATTCAGAAACAGTCTAGCAAAGCAACTGCAAAGCAGATTTAAGATATGCAGTTGAAGCATTTGAGCAGAAACATTTCAAAGCAAATAGCTGAGCTGGTATGTGTGCATTATGTGTATTCAGTTTAATTCTACAAAATTAGTCTGCAGAGGTTCATTTATAAGCAAGGATTAGTTTCAGGAAAGACCAGGACAGAAACTACAAGTAAATGACCTTGCTAAACACTACTCAAAAGCTCTACAAAGCACTGATTGTTCACAGTCTTTAGCAAACAGTTCATGTATCAGGTGACTCAATAGCGTTCAGCATAGTGCCTTCAATTCAAGCAGCAAACAGTACAGAGGGTTAACACCTTTTGTGCTAGTATCAAATATTTTGGCTTTTTCCATGGTTAGTCATATCAGTGTGCCAATCAGAATTTAACAATAATCGCTTAACACACACTGCAGCTCTGAAACACATAAGAGAAGATGTGCTCAGTATTAAAAGGCATCCAATGCTTGGGAAAGCCTGTAGGTTCAGTCCTTTATCCAGTCATTTCTTCAGAGGTAGTCATAATCTTAGCATCAAGAAATCTCTAAATAATTGACTGAACAAGAAACTTACCTACAGCAATTGTACTTCCTCCCACTTTCCTGTTTCAGTGGCAGGTACTTTTAAAATACTTGATACAGCTTTTAACACTGTGTAGTTCTTAGCACATATTAACTCCACAAGCCTTTTTGAAAGGTTTGTTACTAGGAGGGCCCTTTCACATGCACTGGAATCTTCTCCCTGCTGACATGCTTTCAGAGAACTACTGTGCTACCATTTAACAAAAAGATTTTTAGAAACCACAATTACTCTAAAAGAACAGTAAACAGAGGTTAGCAGGGCCTACGGGGAGACAGACAGCAGAGGCCATGAGAAGCATTTTCTTTCAAGTATTTGGTCTAACGTGTACAACTAACAGAATACTGGTTGACCAACAAAGGTTTTAAATTCACCGGCTGCACTGAAGAACATTTTAGGTTGAATCCTCTGAGATTTGTTTACGAAATGTCTCAGAAAGGCATAGGACATACAGCCCAGCAAAGATCCAACTGAATTTCACTAAGAGCATATGACAGAGTGGACACTGGGTCCTCAACAACTCACTCAAGCCCACTTCAGAACAGCAATGTAAGGGTGAAATAACTGAGTGGATCCTGTACCTCCCTTCCTTGGCACTAGCATGGCACACACCTGATTACGCAATAAGCCACTTCTAGGTTAAACACAGCCAACATTTTTTTGGCTGAGTTACCATTCAATCAGACCAGTGCCAGATCAAGTACAAGGCAGGCAGCAGCAGTAACTCTCCCCCCTCAGCAGCAGCCAGCTAGGGAGAAGCTTCAGCCAACACAGGCTGCCACTGATGAGGACAGGCCTGTTCTTTCCCATCATCTATTTCCATGTCCTCCCTGCATCAACTCTAGCAATATGGCAGTCACGGTACAAGTCAGGTCAGCTCACTCATACAACTGCTTTGGCTTGCAAAGAGTTTAGCTTGAGCAGGTAGTGGCAGCATGAGAACCCCTCTCCCTCTCCACACAGCTCGTGAAATGACATCCTGCAAGGGTATGAAAACAAATGAGATTACTGCATAAGTTGCAACATTAAATAAGATACCACCGCTCACATGGTACTTCTATCTGTATTTCCTTCGGAAACAGAAACCTTCTCTCCACACCTCTCTCAACTGCAGCTTCAGACCTCGGAATCTTAATAATTAACTCCTGCTTTAAACCAAATATAATCCCAGTACTTCTTGATAAAGGAATTGTTTTATTCCAGTCATGACCTCCATCACAAAGTGGCTTTCATAAATATTAAAAGAAAAAAGCCTTACCATTTTCTATCACGTTACTCACAGAATTCAAAGAAGTCAGCATAAACTATCCAGCTCAATAATACAAGAGATAAGGATAATGCCTCCTCCAATGTTGTCAGTCCTCTATTAAAAAAAAAGGATTACCTGGGAGATATGGTTGATGGAGGACTCCATCCTCCGTAGCTGGGATGCCTGGATGTCCAGCAGTTGTAATACATTATTGGCCAGTGCATTGATCTGATAAGCAACACTGGCTAGAGATTGAGTCGTGTAGGCTTTGGTCTCTTCTAATGCTTTCCTTTTATCTGGAGCCTGTAAAGCAAAAGAACAAGATGTTTGCTTAAGGCCGGGAAAAGGGTGGGGGGTGGGGGAAGAGTACAGGAACAAAAATACAACCTATATTTAGACGAGTCTGTAATCAAGAAGATCTGACTGTGCAGTCAAAGTACTTGATCTGCATTTACATTAAAAAATTCTCAATAATAAGCAGATAGAGAATTTGAAAAATACTTAACCATAATAAAATTACATGCCAAGAAACAATCCATTCAGTAGAAAAACCAACATTATCGTGATTTGTTGGAGTTGAGTTTCTAAAGCCTGTCCAATCCTTCATTTTTCAAAAAGCCTCCAGGAACACTGGAACGCAGCTTTTGCCATCTCTTATGAGGTCACACAGCCCAGGCCAATTAAAGACAAAAAAATATTTTCCCACAGTTGAGTGTCCCCTACTGCACATGCCAGCCACAAAGCCAACCCTCCAGCTATGCTGGTTACTACTCCCACAGTCCAGGAGAAAGGCGAGTAGAGTATCAGGATGGCATGCACAGAGGGCATGCAGGAGTATATGTGAAATTATCCCTCCTCACACAAAAGCTTAATAAACTTTCCTTGACAACTGAGAAAGTTCATCATTGACTGAGAAGACATACATATTTTGAGATGTCAGAAAAGAGCATAGCTTCCCCCCGAAGGGCAAAAATACAAGGAAAGGATAACCTTCCCCCTGAAATCACACCTTGCGGAAGTCCTCAATCTGTCCTGAGGCATTGCTCCATAGTCAGAGGGCAGGTTTCTGTCCAAGTTTAGCAACTACTTGTGTGATTTGAATCCCACAGCCCAAGTCAGTCCCTCCTCACTGGCAGAAAGGGAGGCACCAACACCACCCCCCACCTGGAAAATACGTGTGCACCCCACTCTGAAGTACTCCCTGTTATCACAGCTTGGGAGCTGGCAGTGGAGGCCGTGTACTTAATCTGTTACCCAACTTGCAAACTGCAGTTATCCAGAATTCTCTTTTCTTCTCTTTGTAGGAAAGGTACACTGCATAAGGAAGGATTTGCAGTACGTGACAACTCAGTGCTAGCATAGTTTCTTCCTCATTTTATTTATTTGTGGAATAGTCAGTTGATCTCAGCAACCAAAAGGAAAGGTTCATATTAATAGTCCCTTCCAACTAGACTTCTGTTTATTTTTATCGTTGATTCCTTTGAATAACACTCAACCCACACTGTATGCAACAAGTTACAATATTAAGCACAAAGTCAGGAAACAAAGAAATTCCATTTGCATTCAACTGAGCCCTGCGTTTTCCAGTTTCCATGCACTCATTCATTCTTAAATCCTACCTCTTATTTCCTCACCTCAATATTTTAACATCCACAAGTGTTAAATCTGCCTCAGAGTTAAAGCATGAAAAGATGCAACAGCTAATAAGGAATCCTTCTTGTCTCTCTTGCTTAAAGGAGAAAACCAGAAGGCAAGCTGTTCATATACATTATAAAGTTGCAGCATGACCTAAGTACTTGCAACACAAGCTACACTAGGCTACCTTTTAATTAAAGATTTTTTTAAACAAGGGTGAATTCCCCCCCCAATCCAGGAAATTTGTTCACATTCATGATTAACGTTCCTAGGAGTGTTTTGACACTTATTAGAACACTTGGTTAATGCCATCCTTCAAACGGATTCACATACAGCAGTTTAATGCAACCTGTTGCCAAAAGGTAAAACAGCTGTTGTGCGTGCTAAGGCCACACTACACAAAACTCCATTTTTTTAACATTTCCAAATGCAAGCAAAGCTACCTTTCACCTAAAAAGAATATTGACATTTCTAGCTGTCAGAAAACATTACTAAGAGTCATTTTGCTTCTTCAGAAAACAAACTTCGGTGGTGAAGGATATGTAAAACAACTACTAAAGGTTCAAGAAGCAAGTTTCCCAAAGCACCCTGGCTTTTTTAAACTTCAAACTGTCACTAGCAGTAACTTTAAAAACACTGTCCTACTAAGCTGGAGCCTAAAGAAAACAACTGATGATTT
The DNA here is from genome assembly GCA_013400755.1 of Pelecanoides urinatrix. Lineage (NCBI taxonomy): Eukaryota > Metazoa > Chordata > Aves > Procellariiformes > Procellariidae > Pelecanoides > Pelecanoides urinatrix. The sequence goes on along the minus strand of VZTQ01013181.1, from coordinate 187,203 downwards.
ATACTTGAACTTCTACCACTCTGGACAATGGTGAAAATGCAGGTAGCAGCTTCAGTGATACCTGAAATAAAAGGTTTACTGAACTAGACACAGCCAATAAATACAGTGGCAGTCAACACGATTCTAACTTTATATAAACTCAAGTGTAGATATAAACTCAAGTGTAGATCCGTGGCCTTTACTCAAGCAGTTTTCTTACTAAGAAGTTTCAACTAAATGTTAGGCTGAACACTAACAGGTTACAAAGCCACAGCACTCAATTACTGAATGTTGTCAAATGAGAAAAAAGTTTCTTTTCTCCTCTAATGATTTGTTGATCAAATGCCTTGCCCTCATTTGCCTAAGCACCTAACGTTTTAGTTATTTGCTCAAACGATTAGTATGGCAGCAGGATTAGATGAACATAGTTGTCACATAGAACATATTTCATGTCCTAGCAGAATTAGGTTAGAAACCTTTTCAAGCTTTGCAGATAATTCAGGCAATTTAAGCTTGCAGTTTAACAGTTTAGATTAAAACTAACTTGACATATAGTCTTTTGCATTTTTTAATTAGAGCTGCTGACATCCACAAGATATAAGCTAAAAGCTTCACAGACAGCAAAAGGGGGAGGGGAGAGGGAGAAGCCAAGAGCTAGGTGGCAGCAATAGGAGGGAGCAGGGATTTCCAGTGTTTTTCAACTGTTACTTTGATCTCCCTCTTTAAGCAAAAACTAAAAGTGGTATAGAAGATAATGCACATGTTTACATGCCTTCAGATACTTTAGTATAATACATGAGCACCAGTTAACTATTCAAATTTAAAGACAACACAATACAAAGGCTGTCAACTGACTTGTTTTCTTAATAGTTCAGAATTACTTTATGTTCTCACATTAAAAACTTCAAAGATATTGTTGTTTCTCCAGTAGTCCTTGATATAAATGGATGTTCGAGTGTCCTTTAGTAGCAAAGTGAATATTCTTTAAATCTAGAACATCACAGCTTTTGAAGTTTCCCTCTTAAAGTAAGCTCCAACCTGTATCCCCAGCCCACCATTAACAGTCATGTTACTATGGCAAAATTGCAGTTTGAAATTGCTTTCACATAACTAGGTTTAATACTAAAAAAAGAAAACCTCTCCTATAATCCAAGTGGATACATACAGACAGTTAAACTTGCATGGCATTCCACACTGCATAGCATGTATTTTTGTCAAATGCAAACTTGCATTATAAAAAAAAGTTTACATAATTACTATAGTCAAGTCAAAACTGATTCTGCGGCCACAGTAAAAAGACAGTAGGAGCTTATTTACTGATTCTTCAGTTCAGTGACATATCAAGGTCAAATGATGAGGAACCTGTCTATCACTTGGCTGATCTTTACAAGTTGCACAGTCAGGCCATTTTTTCTTCCCTCTCCAAACCGCCACCCACAAAGGCACATCCCCACAACAGTGTCTGTGCAGTATTCAAACCATCTGCCCTTGCAGCTTTCTCTATCTCAGCAAATTCCCACCATCATCTAGTTCATACAGCATGCAACTACATGCACAAGCTTCCTCCAAAAATCACATCAGCTCACACTGCAAAGCATCTTCGGAAGCCAAACTTTCTGTTGCAAGCACACCGGTCCATACCCCCATTACCTGTTCTCTGACCCCTGCTTTCCCTTTTTCCCCTTCAGTTCCATTCACTGTGCTTGAAACTCCCTGTAAGATAAATGCCTCACCAGAAGAGCTGGCTCCATTTGACAAAGGTCAGAAAGCAGCTCATCAGATCACACCAAGACTAGCTGCCCTTGCAGAAACAAATTAATTTGCCTCCTCAGTATGTGGCATGTGTTGCTCCACATTTTTCATCTTCAGCTGTTGGAATATGTGCAAACTCAAGCACAGAAAAACCCATCTGGAATAAACTACTAACAGAGCACTGCCCTAAAGCATCCCAATAATCACTATGCTAAACAAGAGCTGTTAATTATTCAGTGCCCAATACCTGTACAAATGCTTGGCATTCTGTTCAAGGGCTTGATCATGCTCAGCAATCAAGCTACAGGAACAGCTTTACGCTCAGTTTTATATGCCTTTGCTGTTATTGCTCACACACATCTAGTGAATTCAACAGTGCCATACATTTACGTTTGCTTCACAAGTAAACACAAGATAATTGTTTAGTTTTACACCTTGGTTGTCTTTTTTAAAAGGACTTCCACCTTTCTTTAATTGATTAAAGAGAAAATTAGGATTACCACAATCAGTTGCCACAAGGATTTAGCAATCTCTATCACATATCAGCATTCACAGAACGCAACTACGCCAAGTCATCAATACACCCATTTGTCCTCTTTTGTTCATGTTGTCATTTATCTGTCTTTGACATATACAGAGTACATACTTCCTGATAAGACATACTACAGTCAAGGTTTCAAAATTCTACTTCCTTTACTAAGGTCTTGCCATTTTAGCTCAGAGATCTGGTCCAGCAAACTCAGGAATGAAGTTTTACTAAAAAAAACACCAAACCAACACAACAACAACAAAACAAAACAAACAAACAAACAAAAAAACACCCAACCAAAACTTCTAGCTTAAGTTAGCTACAATCTACAGCACCTCATTTTTCAAGTCAGTCGGAAATACTTTATAGATGTACATGCAGGCAGATGGATAGATGGAGACTCCTAGGTACCAGTACTTAACCTCCCTGAGAACTAGCTGGGGACACTCCAAGGCGGAAGGAACATATTTCTGAAAAGTGGCTTCCCCACTCAGAAAACAGAAGCACACAACCCTCCCTAAAGCAAGAGCTTGTAACATTATGTGGAACTTCTGGATGCATCTATGAGTTTGAAGTTGCTGCTTCACTGATCTGATAAGGCTTTTAATAACTCAAAGCTGGTCTTAAGGGTTTGTTACTTCTGACTGCTAATGACAAAAGTCTTGGGCATTTCTAAACTATTCACAAGATATGTTCAGCTTAGACCAAGTATTCCACATGCAAGCTGCAGTAATGTGTTTCAAAGGTTTAAATATGCCATGCACGCTAGATAACGTTTGCCTACTGAGCCAAAAGTCTAATTTACACTGAATATCAAGAACCATAAATCCAGAGATCACTGTAAATAACTGAGGTGCTACGAACTGAAATAAGTAGGTAGCCCATGGATACAGATTCCCCCTGATTCGTAGTTCATGAAGCTTGTTAGACTGCTTTGTAAACACATGGCACCATGGTAGACTTTTTGGCTGTTACTGATATTTATAACTGATATTCTGATGTAATAACTAAGAGGAGAAAGTCAAACTGGCAAGTTTGACACAGCAGCAAGTGCCACAAGTTTCTATATTCTGAACAACTTTCAGGAGCCAACTACCTACCTGGAAGCCATCCAAGGAGATCTAAACAGACTGTGGTTATTACTAGCAGGTGCTCAGCAGGGAGCATTTGTGGTTTCTCTCATCACAGATATAGCCTTAAGAGATATACATCATTCCAGAGTGGCAGGGGAAACAAAGGCTTCAAAATTTACAAATAGGGGTTGCTTACACGATGTATGCCATCCAAGTAAGGACAGAGCATGAATCAGATGTGTCAACTGTCTCCTGAAAAGGTTTACTGGGCTCATGCCACACAGCAATCTCATTGAAGAAACTCTCTATGCAATGCATTAGGCTAGCATTTACTTCAAGGGAATGATGCACTGAGTATTTCTGAATATCCACAGAGCTATACTAGGCCGGGTATTTACCTGCCTACAAGTTACAGACTGTTCCTCACTGATCAGTACCTCAATTCCTCCACTGGAAAATGAAGTAAGCCATCGGGAGAGTTAGTTCAGAACTTTAAGTTCAACCTTTGCCCAAGAGACATCTTCCCATAGCACCACAGATAAGACTTCAGAGGGTCCAGTAGGCTTCATCTACTGTCTTTCTTCAACATAATCAGTCCCAGATCAGCCACCATCAGTATTCTTGTTACTGGAACCACCTGCTTTGCCACTCATACCATTACTACCATCAGTAAAAACAACTGTGGGAAATTTAAAAAGAAAGCATTTATGTGGAGACATGGAACAGGAAGGGACTTGGTACAAGTGCAGCCTGATAAAACAACAGGGCAAAGCCAGTCTCCATACAAATGGGAACTAAAGCCAAAAACCCACACGTTCCAGAGCACAGGCAAATCTCAACTAAAATTCTGCATCACAAAGATCAGTACTACAATATGTGCAGTAGAATAGTGTTCAAGTGTTTTACTGATTTGCCATAACTCATCATTTTGATGTACTTTTCTACCATTCCTGAATTTGTGTGGGAGGTTGAAAGCTCAAGATAACTACCCAATAGCTTGCAAGCTATTAATAGCAACATATTGCAGTCACTGAACATGTCCACCTCCTGTCCAAGGCCTTCTCCCCAGGGGACATGCAATCAATCCTTCACTGACAGTGAAAACAAGAAATAGAATAGACTATCCCACACACCTCTCTACACATAGCAAGAACTGGTGTCAAGTAGAAGTATCAAAGCTCTCAACCACTTAAATAACTGGTTGTTCCAGGAATACAAAGAAATTTAAAGACAGGGGAGGCACAGAAGGATGCCTAACCATTTAGAACAGTTCTAAAAACCAAGGTCCCTCTTACTACAGTAACCCCAAAATTAAAACCAGGATGATGAAACTCTTTCAAGTCCATTCAGTAAACAGTAATTCTTCCTATCTACAGAGGCAGAAATCCTCAATAAACACAGCCAGCATCTACAATTCTACTCAACTGAACTTCCTTCCAGTATCCACAATAAAAAGGCCCATTGGTATGAAATAATACTATGTCTGTTGAGTTTCTCCAAGATAAGATACAGTAACTCAGCTAAACCAAACGCAGAGGAACTGGTAGAACTTGAAATCTCTTCTCCCCGGGTAAAGACCTTGCACAATACAGCTGGCATTCATTCAAGGCACCAGACGATAAGGTGATCACCACCACAGCAACAACCACACCACAGCCCACAAGCAAGATTTTAGTCTGTTTCTTTTTAGAAACACTTACCTTGACAAAAATCATTGACTAGTCAGCTATTCCATCTCAAGGATCAAGACACATACCAAATTATTGTAGTTTAACAAACACACAGGACAGTGTAACAAGCACTGCCTGTAATTCACAAGCTCTTTTTCAGACAGGCCCTTCCCCCAAATCCTGTACATGCTAGACAATCAGCTAGAAGCAAATCCTTCATTTCCATCAATAATATTCCCCCGACCAGTCCTGAATAGCCTTGATAGCAAATTAGCATTTCTATGGGCCAAGACCAATTCAGCCAATCTGCCTGTGTCCTTGCAGATTTTCTTTTACTTGAGAGTTGCTTTTCATTCTGTTGATTAACTGTAAAAAGAAGAGTCTCAACTTTTCTAATCGTTATCTCTTTTGGGGAAGGTAGAGGGAGAAAAGTTTCTTCATTAAAGGGAGAAGTTCATTCCAAAGGAGAGTTTAAGGGACATGCTTATATAATACATACACACACATATACCCCACAGTGGTAAAAGTGTATGAGTCTTGATAACAAAAAATGCAAGATGAATATGTATATTGATGTTTTCTAAAAAAAAAAGTGTTTAACTTTCTCAGATACACCAATACAGGTTATCATCAGATCTCAGCCCATTCTCACCTGTGTGTACACAGCAGAGATTAAGCTTCCAATAACTACCATACCCTCATATGTGTTTTTTTACTTAAACTAAGACAAGTCCACAAGATGTAGTATTCACAACACCGACACAGAGTTTAATAGGTATGTAAAGGAGGGTAGAAGTCGCCAAAAAAACACTTTTTTTTTTAAAAACAGTAAATAACTTTTAAAAAAAACCCCAAACTTAGGAATTCCATTTTAATCCAGGCTGCAAACATTATAGCAAGAAACGAATCTATCCAATAGGAGAGCAATTTACAAAGCAATGCCGACTCTGACAGATGGAGCCTGGGAAGATATATGCCAGCTGCTCTGTTAGCAGCATTTTCTGCCCAGTGCAGCAAACAGTGTTCACGTGGCTCTAGACTAAACCACTCCCCTTATTAAAAACCAATATCTATATATAAATAAATAAATACATAAATTGTTGAAAGCACAATTTTCAATTCTCCTGCCAAATCCAGTAGAGGAGATGTCACAGTAAACATGTATGTTGGCACAATACATTGTTAATATTACTTGTTATAGTCTGTGTATAAAACCAAAATAGCATGCAACCCTGAACTTTACTGACAGACGCAGACATGCCCATGGTGTCATTTTCACACAACCCTTGTACACTGAATTAGTAAGACTTCAGGACTGCATATGCAGCAAGCTTAAGAAATTTGGTCTGAGTCTTATTTTCTGTATTTAACATGATTTAGACAACACAAGCTCCAGGACAGAAACCACATATTCCATTCCTGTAAAGCACTGCATGGTATTAGCACGTATAGTTACTTCAAAATGACGCTTTTAACTTCCTTGCAGTGCCTATGATTTGCCTTATGACATCAAACACACCAATTTTTTCAGAGTTGACACAAAGCAGGCTCTGACATCAGAGACATCAGCCAGAGCTCCAAATACAGACTAATGCCACCCTCAGACTGTCAGTCAGGAAAAGAAACCCTGGGCACTTCCATAGCAGTCTTACTTCTTCCACACTAAAGAAAGCTACCCAAGCTTGGAGCATATGATTATTTCAGCATGCTAGACAGCAGATAATTGGGAATTAGAGAACTTCCGTTCCATTTGTTTCCTGATATACTGTCTCTCAAATATTGATATTTTGTTTTGTTTGCAATGGGGCTTGAAATTAAAATGGCTGTTTACTTCTTAAGTGCCAGCACCCACCCACAAATTGTAGCTCATCTAGCAAGGACATCCTCACTGATAAGTCAGAGACTTATTTTTCACTTTTTTTTTGTGGGAATAGGAAGGAGACACTTCAGCATTTGTTAGTTACCTTAATATCCTCTGTAATATAGTGGTAGCAACACAGAACCTAACTGAAGTGAAAAAACAGAACTGGGTAGATTTTCATGCCATGCAAGCCTTTGAATCCAGACAGTACCTGTTTTGGGGCAAAGCTCTTCAGCTCATACTAAGTGAAAAAGTTCATTTTCATAATATCGATAACAATGGTTCCTTCTATGGATTTTATTTACCTCTTCAGTTTACTCTCAATGAGTGGTGAGTGCTCACACAGTCAAAAGTTTTTTATCTCAGTTTTGACATATCAGACTGAAGGAATAAGCCCACAATGCTACAAGAAATCTGTATCTGAAGACAAGCAACACACTAAAATTCGATGACCTTTTATAGGTGAGCTTCCAAAACCACCTTTCTTTACAGGTTCTCACTCTCTAGTCCTCCCTATCCTTTAGGCAGGCCTGGAATCATACCAGACAGCATTGAGCAAGCAAGGTTAGGAAAACAACAAGATTTAGCAAAAAGGATCAAATTACAGTATCACCTCAGCATGTCCTGGTATCACAGATTATATGTCAACAGTGCTGCAACCCATGCAACAGGGTAACTTCAACTGCTGTTTGCAAAACAGCTCCATACTGAACATCAGCATTTGCAAAAAGGGTTGGTCCAAAAGCAAGCAGGCTCAAAGCTACGCTCCGCACCACAACAGGTTTCTCCACACAGCGATGTTGCAGGACAACAAAGCAGGGAGCAAAGTGGGGAAGGAGAGCATGGAAAGTCATTAGCAGGCCTGTCCAGCTCCAGGAAGAATCTCAAGGCACTAAAATGTAGAGCCAAGAGTAACACAGGCCTTCTAACATCCAGCAAATGTCTGGACTGCAACAGTTCCTAATTCAGGAAGAGTTCTCATGTTTAAGAAAGTCACTTTCGACACACAGCTGCTGCCCAGATTTTACAGTTCAGGCAGTTCCCAAATACTGCAGCATTTTAAAATAAAGACGACGACAATGGCCATTACAGGGTCAGATTCTATTCTCGTACTTTGTAGCTTTTTTTTCTGCTGACTATTTAGTGTCTTGAAGATCAATATGCTCACTCCAGCAGGAAGCCATCCAAGGGCTTACACACATCTCAACACTGGCGCAACGTGCTTAGACCAGAAACCCGTGGATCCCCAGTTTTGTAGTAGCTTGCTTCCTAGCACAAGGCATACTCTCACATAGCACACAGACTATACAGTGATCTCATGGTAATAAAGTAATGGACTGCAATACAAGAACTGATTGTTTTTACAAGAAGCTGCATGTAAGTGGAGAAAATCAACGTAGTTTCTATTTCTATCTGATCACATAAACAGCTGCTAATATTGCTTAAACTTTTACACACTCATGGATCTGACTGTACAATTTTTATCTGATAGTGGTTGTAAGCACACTACATCCAGTTTCTTTTTGAAGAATTACTTTTGTTTGTTAAAATTTGAGCATATGGTTAGCAAGAGCATTCCAAAACTTTACATACATAAGCTCATTTGAACACTGGGTTATTATTTCAATTGCAGCAAGTCAGAATTCAGCTCCTCAAAAAAACCACACACACAAAACAGAACAAAATAAGTGACTCAGGAGAATGGAGAAGAGAAAGAAAGGGAGAGAGGAATGGCAAGTCAATAATATACCATCGTTTCTTTCCCCAAAAACCATGAACAGGACAGTAGCTAACAAAAGTAAATATTGGTAATCTCCACATCCAGCAACAGATAAAACTTAACTTACATAAACCAACAGAAGATGGAAAGCAATTTCTTCAATAGGAAATAGACTGTGAAATTCAGGAGTGAGGGGGTTTGTTTCATTTTTTAAACAGTCATTGGAGAGACAGTTGCTGTGGTGTTAGCACAGCAGTAGTTCAAATGAGTAATTTTTCCTAGAAATACAGCTGCCATGCCTCTGGCAGACACAATTACAGAAAAGTTTTCTAATCCATGTTGAAGTTCCACTGGTGTTTGGATGCTGCTCCTTCACATGATTTTAAAGACTGCTTCCCCTTCATGTACAATGTAGAGGAGGGCAGCTTTAGGCAGATGCAGGAGGTGCAGATGACAGCAGGGCTTACACTTCCAGAAAACCAGATGCATGAGAATAGTCACATCCACATCACTCCCCATCCCCCCTCCCTGTAGTAACACAACTCCTGAACTATTCTATTTCAGCACTTGTAGTAGGGCCACTAGGACACCTTGCTACTATCTCATCTGTAGCTTGACAGATGAGTGGCCTTATTACAGCCACAGAGGACCTGTGTTCAGAGAAACAGTCCTTTCACAACAGGAACACGTCAGCTGCAGTTGCGTACCCACCCATACCCACGCTGCTATCTGCACATCTGTGCACCCCAGAGAAAGCTGAGCACCTGCCCCCACCTAGTTAAAACACAGTGGAAGCCAAGGAAGGACATGGGCAACCATGGAGCAGCATGTGGGACAGTGTATCTGGCATATCCAACTGCTTCAAAGCTTGGGATGTCCTCTCTACGCTGCAAGAGAGGAAGAAGTAGTAGTCCAAGTACATTATATTCCAATTAAGACTGCTGGCAAAGCTTAGCTACCTACCAAAGATAAGATTCCTACTATGATGCGAGCAGATACAAGCAAGCCCAGGACTGGAACAATTACATAAGCTCTGTTCAAAACACTTTAATTTAAAACAGCAAGAAGTGACTGTGTCAGTAGCAAAAAGAAGTCATACCCTAAAAACACACTCTCAATTTTACCAAAGAATATACAGTATTTGCATGTAAATAAAATCCTGCATGAATAGGGGGATACAAAAGGAAAGACTTTTTATGCCAAAACAGCCTAAACACTGAAGATATGTCCAAAGCAAAACTGGAGACTGGTCTTTTTACCACCTCCCCTCCTAACCAGCTCTTACAAGAGGAACTGCTTTTCAGCTTCCCACCTTGTTGTTTTTTTAAATGAAATTGGAAAGAAAAAAAAAACTTTTCTGTTCAACAACTACAGAAAGTCATTTTCCTAGTCACAAAAAGAGCATTTTCTTATCATCATGAATGGCCACATTTTTGCACCCATTATACTTAATGATGATGCATTTTTCTTAACTTTCACAGTGGTTAGTTTGCATTTAGTCATTTTCTGAGGAGGCAAGAAGCTTAAAAGAGTATCTTTTGCTCATTATTTATGTTCTCTATTTGCATAACTCCTTCACAACTGCTCCATTAAACACCTCTTCCCCTCCAAGGCCAATCTTAAAAAGCCTCCTGCTTTATGAGACTGACAAGCATGACTCACAGTATTCCCCACATTCATTCCCCCAGGCCTCGTGGGATGTTATACAGCCAGTAAGTACCTGCTTCAGTTCATACTCCCTCACTCCCAGTGCTGCTGCAGTAACCCTTTACAGCAATCTGGGAAAAAAGTAAAGCTACCTCTCTAGCTGTCTCTTGTAGGTAGGAAGCAAATAGTAACAGTATTTGCTTTTAATGTTGTCCACGTCATAGTTAGCAAGAGAGAGTGGCTGAAGAGAGGCACACAGTGAAGGAGGGTTAAATACTCTCCCCCATTCCTCCTACCAGAAACTTAGAGTTGCTCAAGACATTCAACTCGCTTTTCAATCATCCTTCAAACCATTCCCATTCTCTGTCAGCAGGGCAGGAAGTTATTCAACATAGATTATTTCTTATCAACTCTTAAGCCCTTTCCATGCCCAAGGAACATGCTCAAATCCCCCACGCATCCCACATTCAGGGCCAAAACCAGCAACTTTTCTCCCCTTAGCAGCGGAGTAGCAGCCCACAGGTACCATATCCCTGCATACTTGGCTTTTATCCCCAATAAACAAGCCCCTCTCATAATTACAACAAATACCCTCCTCGATCTCTGAATAGTCAATATTCACTGCAGAGTACTGACAAGAGCTGATTTTAGAGTTCTTGTTCATGGATAGTAGGTTTCCAAAAAGGGAACGTGTGCTAGAAAGCTTTCCATTGACTGTTATCCTTCTATGTTGGTTTAAAGGACAGATTGCTAAAGAGGAATGAAATACATCTAGAAACGACACAGCCACTACTCAAGTGATACAAGACTTCTTGCAAAGTAAGCACCATTGCATGAGCCCAAGCTTCAATTACACCTATGGCAACAACAATTTTCTCTAACATTCAAAGCTAAAGACACCTTAGAAATTAGATACAAAATCTGTTGCTATTTAAGACAACATGTACTTGCAATGCTCCCAGACAAGTCTCAGGACTACTGCGGCAACCAGATCACTTCAGGGAGAACATACAGTATGCTGCAGCAGGAAACACACCCACGATATTTGAAGAGAGCCCTTGTAGAGCCAAGCACTTCCAAACCAGATGCACATTTTATCTAACACAGCTAAAGCAAGGAGTTTGCTTCACAGAAACAATAGCTCCTCCCAGAGATTTAGAAATCCTGCAAGTCAGCCACCAAATCAAAAGCCAAACAATCCCCAGCCAGGTCTCCAAGGATCTTGCCAGCATAAGTGCATTGATCCTTCATATCTCTATTTGTTAGTCCGACACTCTCTAGACCTTGATTGAAGCATCATCCAAGCCACCTGCCACAAGGCCTCACAGTGGGAACGCTGGAGGCTATAATCATATTTTATAAAAACCCCTCAGGATCAGGCCCAGCTCTGCTTTGTGGATACATACCTACTAACGTATGTTAACAGAACACCATTCCCCCTCAAACATCCACCTTTCCCTCGCTGTTAAGAGATCCAAAGTCCTCCAAGTAAAGACGTTTTATTAAGCCCTTTCCACTCCTTGGTCTCAGAGTAACAAAAGGACCAGCTTCCTGAACAAGACAGATTTCTTATAAAGGAAAGGCCCAGTCACATATATCTGAGAGGCCTCCTAAGAATTTTACTAGTAGACAGAAGCATGTCAGTCCCATTGCACACCATATCTCCCCAGGTGCCTTCTGTTTCCTCTGTATCCTGCTCATTACAGCTTCTCTTGGTGGTTACAGACCACTTCACAGCCAAGGCCTTAGCCTCAACTCTGTGCCAATAAAGATAATCTGAAAAAGAAATGTATATAAATGCCTTCAGTAGCTGCAGGTTCCAAATTATTCAAACCTATGCTAGTAGAAGTTGTTTGTCTGAAAGGTATCATGAAAAACAGCTGCATAATTTAAGCTGCAAGGCAGTAAAATATGCAGTTAAATAATAGAAAGAGATTAATTAAAAGAAATAGGCAAGGGAGAAGAGGTTTTCAGATGAGATCTGAATGAGACTGGAAGTCAGTGAGGTAGAGAGCAAGCATGTGAGTCTGTTTCAGAGGCAGATGCTTTGATGAGAGCATTCTTGCATTAATGGCAAGAGAAGAGAAAGTCCACAGTATTTGGCAGTAGAAGAGTGAGACAACAGGTCTAGGAAATGGTCTGCAGTAAGCAGACTGGAGATTTCAACAAGAGAGAAATCAGCAAATTCACATCAAGATCACAGGCTAGAAGAAGCATCTGGAAAGAGAGAAATGTTGTAGTAACGTTCAGTGACATAATAGTGACTAACATTATTAGGTGTACGAATGTGAAAAGACAAGCCATGGCATGGCATTCTGCAGCTTAGATGTTACTGCAGTAGTGTGATGCAGCTGCCTGAACACCTTGTTCTTCTCTTGTCTATTTGTTTTATGCAGACATTTTCGTATCTTAGGCTCCAGAAAACACAGAATTATTGCATGGGGACCATAGTTCAAGTATTAATTTGTAGCACACCTGCTACAATCAAGTCAAATAAGATGCTCAACTGACAATGATTGCTGCAGGACAAATACTGGTTGGCGGATTTACTGACCCCAAAGTACAATAAGGAGATCAGAGGATGAAAGTGAAGATATGCATCTGGTGAAAGATTAGCTGGAAAAAAAAAGCCAACAAAAAAAAAAACAAACCATGCTTGCCTGATAAAGTATAGCTTACCAAAAACATTATCTTGTGAAACACTGGTGTGAAAATGGCCAGAAGAGTCTACACTTCAATTTTTTTCCAAGGATATCAAAGAATTGTTACACTTCAAGTAGTAAAAAAGCAATTTTTTTTCTTGCAACTATTTATAACCTTAAGACCACCCAATAAGAACATTACATTCAACTCTAAGGATGTCAAGCCAGCATATGTTTTAGTAAGCCTCCTCTGCCCGAGTTCTAATAGGCCGCCCCGCTTTCTTAACAAAAGTTAAGAACTTTTCACTCCTATTTGTCTTTGAGGTTACAATAAAATCAGGAAAGTGATGCAGAGTTTCTTCCCCATGAGTTCTTTAACTGCTCATCACTACAGTATCAGAGCCTCCTTGCACACAAAGCAGTGTGCTTGCTTTTTAACTTCTGCTGTAGAAAGAGTAACACAGAGTTGACTATTCTGGGTTCTTTGGAGAGGGAGGGAAGAAGGAAGAGGGAGGAAAGACACTATCACAAATATATCTGCTATCTTAACATAAGAAACACAAGGAACATAAGAAAGCCATATCTCATTGCAGAAGAGACAACTTTTACTGTTCTTTTAGAATATTCCACTATGGCAGAAGATAGAATACAGCACACATCATCCGCAGCTGTTATGAAGAGACTTTATTGTAGGAGAGGCTCAAACCAAGAGTAGTTTTGAATTTCAGAGCCTCTTTCAGTTTGCCAAACCCAGCACTTAGTAACTAAACATATTTGATTTGGAATCTTAAGACAAGAAAATTATTAAAAATAAACTCACCTTGTAAGCAGTCAGTCTTTTTCAGAGCAAAATTAATTTGTTTTGTCAGGTTAACCAGCAGGTTGGCTACCAATTTCATCTCATGTTAATACAGATTGTTAAATTTTACAAGTTCTATCCGAAATGCTGCACCCATGTTTCGCTCCAAGCTGAAATTTTACCACAGGGTGTCCTCCCCTCCCCTCCTCTTCTTCTAAAATATCAACATTATAGTAACAAATCTACACTCTGCAAAGAGTACATGGCTCCTGTTAACAGCATTAAGAGCTTGCATAAGTAATGAGTAACACTATTTGCATAGTTTCAAGCAAAGGTGGCATCTACGCTCTTATTAATTAACCCAAGGACAAAAAGAGTTCTGCTTTCATTTGCTGTACAATAAATGGATTCCTCAAAGGACCCACCTGTTAGAAGTGCTGTGTCTTTTATTTCACTACCTGGCCCTAAGCCAATGAAACACTTGACTGAGCCCCTCCAGCGCAGTCAGAAGGGCACACTGACAGGCTGGAGGTGAAGAAGGAAAGGCACCTGCCGATACCATTTTGCTCATAGAGCTCTGTTCAGGAGCACATCATGACCTATTCTCCACAGCACCCTGATCTTGGCCCCCAAGGGTGGCTCTGCGCAAGTTTTGAGCTGCAAAGGGTTATTTCTACAACCCACAGGATACATGAAGTCTCTGTCTGCAGCAGTTGCCTCACCACCAAGGTCAGGAAAAGGGAGGAACTACACTGAGGCACCGCATCTACTATTACAAATTCAGCAGTTACTTCCCTTTACTTAGGGGTGGAGGGAAGGGAGGATCCCTGTGACCAAGCCCACCCACTTCTGTCACCAGTACTCAGATTTGGGGGGTGGGACAGAGTGTGAGAGGGGGTGGTGGAAGGAATAGCATCAGAGGAACACCGCTCTGGGTAACACAAATACTAAAGAGAGCAAGAATGCTCGGGTAATTATGAACAAGCCTGGACACTGAGTAACTGAGGGCCCACAAGTCATTTCCTACCAAGTAACAACAAATAAAAACCACACCACGCTCTTTTCGACTCCAAGTTACTAATTAAGGACTAAACACAGGCACAGAGAGAGCAAGATACCCTCTTATCCCTCAAGGATGTCTTGCTACACCAGAACTGACACTTGGTCCACACAGCTGCCACCCTGTTGTTTTGCGGATAAATAAGATTTCAGTCACCAGAACTGACAGTCACACACAGACTGCTTTCACTAACAAGACAGACATTGGTATCTTCTAGTGCCTCTGCCAAGACAGAGAGACCCACCAACATGCAGACAGACAGTACTGTGAGCATTATGTAACTCCAGAAGTTTGCAAAGCCAAAAATTAGAATCTCAAGGTTCTTATGAGAGGACATATATAAAACTCTTAAAAAGTAACTGCTGTTAATGAGTTCAATGATGATTTTAGGTGCATCTTTTCCCAAATGATCCATTGCACTCTCTCTGTGGACACTGTCTCTGCGTTTCTGCAAATACGCACTTTTTGCTGTGATGTAGTATAACAGAGGCAATTCGGAAAAGGGTGGGGGAACCCTTGTGCACAGCCCTGGAAGTCCAAACAATCAGGTTCTGTTCCCAAATCTGACAGCATGTCCCTATATGACCTTCCACAAGTCAGTTATAAATTCTATGCCTCCATTTATGCTTCTGTAAAACAAAGACAGTTCAAAATATTAAACAAAGATATTGGGAAGTTGCATCAGATTTTTTTTGTTTCAGAGTTTTGGGTTTTTAGTTGTTAAACTTAGATCAGTAGCACAGATATTAACAGGAACTTTGCCCTCAGAGGTACAATGTTTCCTACTTGTGCACAGCCTGCTCCGGTACTCTTACCTTCATTACAATGTGATCCACTTTATGAGCCCTCCTCAAGGCCCATCTATTTTCTCTTCACCATAAGAGCTACTAACTGCAACACACTCCCAGAGATCCGGAGGGAGGTAAGTATTAGACAGTTGCCCCTCCTACTTATGTCTTCTTTTTTCCTTCCAACAATTCCACAGGGCTGGGCACAGCAAGAGCAGCACAGAGAGCATGGATCACACTTAACATACACTGGCAACAGACAACCTGCAAGCTTCTTCCTTCCAACATATCTGCAAACTAAGGGCACAGACACTGCTTCTTCTGTGGAAGAAGCAGTACACACCTGTAAAAGCTTATCCCAAACCACTTTACTCCGCCTGATTAAGGTAGCACAGCACTGACACAATCATCTGCTGAAATACCAATGAAAAACAGAGCAGGAAGAGCAGCTGACATCTTGCTGGCTTCTTAAACCAAATGTATCAAAATTAATAGAAACATTTCAAATTTGGAAAAGCTGGTCTCATATCATCTACCTCCTTTGGACACAAACAGACATACAATACTCTAGGATCCGTTTCCTGTGTATCGCTTGCTGACTCCTGGGTAATTGCTTGCTGATTCAGTGAAGTTGCACTATTGTCTTATTGCTGCTTTCGAGCTAAATATACAGCTGTATTTTCCAAAACACAGACAATGCACTGGCACAGAAGAGCTACAAGCCCAGCCCACCAACCTGTATCCAAATTACTATTTAAAAAAAAAAAAAAGCACACCTAACAGCCAGTGCCTTTTATACTGATGGCAAACATTTGCTTAAAATACCTTAAAAAACCCCAGTGCTTAAAAGCATAAGCTAGCACCTTTTCTTAAATAATATGATTTGAGCCTACAAAGTATACTGGATGGTACATCCATATTTTATCTCATTGCTCTCAAGCTCTCTAATTTTGAATTATATTTTGGCATTACAGAAAGTGAACTGGCTTAATTTGGTTTGGTTTGGTTTTTTTTTGTAAAATGTTCCAAATTTAGCAATGAAACCATGAAAAAAAAAAATCACTGTATTTATTCTCGATACAAACTAATTAACCTACAAACACAAAAGCATGCAAGTTCTCACAGCACATAAAAGATTTGTATTAGTGACAATTTAAGAAGTTTATCCTTTTAAAGCAGGTCATTTCCTGAATTAGACATTCCGAGTGAACTTCTTTGTACTAAGCTAAGCCACTTTCCACACACCAGGCAACAAAACTGACTGTCAGATCAGTTACTGACGTTTAAGGAAAAAGAAACTCCACAAAAAAAGTTATTTCCTTTCTAATAGCTGCTGTATAGGAAGTGCAAAACATCCAACCTACCAAAACAGAAAGGATTCCTAGATGCATACTGGAAGATAACATAAGGATTTGTGAAACTTCTTGCATGCGATACATCATCTGCCCAACCCCACACATTTATTTTTCTATCAACTCGAAAGAGACTTTAATTTTTTTGTAGTAGCAGTCAAACTGAAATCTGTCCCTACTTTTGTCTGTTTTACCTAGAACAGTTTGTTAACTCACCATTCAGTTTCCACATACCAGTCGAAAGCTACAGAAGGAAATAACATGACAACAAAAAACCCACACATTTATGCAACACAGCACTTACTTCCTTAAAAGGTCTTTCACTTTATTTATTTTCTAAAGCTGCTAAATCTACCCACTAGAGACCATCGAGATCAGAATTTACACAAGTAGTATATATTCCAAGCTATTCATTTAGAGGTTATCACAGTCGTATTAAAATCATATTTGAGCTTAAAAAAAAAATTACAAATGGATTTTTCCAGGTAGTCTAGAAGCAAAGAGACTGATGAAAACTATGTATCTGCCTATGCATAAACAAGAGAATAAGAAACATCTGATTTAGACAGTAGGGGAGAGTTGTAAGCAGTGTTTTAGAGCAGAGACAGGCCTCTCTGCGCTACACCAGTCAACTGAATTTGTTCAAAAAGGAAGTCATCAGTGCAGTAACATTGGAGACACTGGTTTCCTGTGTCATTCTAACAGTTTGTGAGCTAGTTATTGTAAATAAATTAATTAAAAACTGAAAATAATTCAATTCAGCCAGGAAACTGACTGGAGAATCTCTCTGGCAGTTAATATTTTCAGCTGAAGAATCATAATTAGAACTGTAAGTGCTTTAACTCCATATGTTATTTCTGTATTAATACTGATAAAGTTCATACTGTTTAAGATACTGATTAAATTCCTCCCTAATATCTTCAGCTTTATGCTACAGATTTTCACATAATCTTTCATGGTTACACACACTGAAAGGGGCTAGTCCCAGATTTTATTTGCAGGCAAAAGGATCTGGGGAAGGTGTTAAGTACTGGAACTTACATTTGTATGGCATCCGTGAAGAAGTTTCATTTATTTCCATTATAAGACAGTTTCACCACTCCTCCCCTCGCTTAATTTCACTGTACGTTATTATAAGGATATGCCAATTCACAAGCAAACGTCTCCATCATAAGACAGCAGTGTCATACCAGTATTCCGAAGAGTGTAGGAAAAAACACATTTAGAAAATATTAAGAAAAATGTAATTTCACTATATTTAGGAAAGCTTACTTCAGAAGACAAAAACATGCTTCCAGTTAAAGATTCAAGGTTCAAAACCTGCTCTTAAAATTGTTCAGAGTTTAAGTCTCTGATCTAAAAGAAAACAGGAATCTAATTTGCTACCTGCTTGTCTCTGAAGCTTCCAACCAGAAACGTAACAGATTTTAAATCTTGTCACAGATTAAATACAGTAATGTACTTATAATGCCTTTTTCCTTCTAGTCAAAGCCAAAATCCCCACCAATAACATCACAACTTCCTTCAGTTACTACTTCTACATTTGGTTTCCTTTCCCTTTTTTCTGTCTCACTCTCTCTCACATCCCTGCCAAGACTGCCACCATACTGTACTTTCCTTTTAGCACTGCAGATCTTCCTTAGAAACTTATTTGCTCTGCTTCTCCCAAATCCTTTTCCCTTCCTATCAGATAAACCTTCTAGACAGCCAGAATACACATGGTCTGGAAGGCAAATTGTTACTGCCTGGCATTCCGATTTATTCACAATTTGCCTTGGCAAGAAACTGCTTCCCACTTTTCTAAGAACAGCGATATTCAACTTGAGAGTCGCAAATGCTGTCATCTTTCCTAAACGCTTCAGTAAAAAGATGCTTACTGTCAATAGAGCTACATTCACCATTAGGGAGCCAAGTTCCACCTAGGTAAGTTTTTCGCCCCTTCCTTTTTTTTTTTTTTTTTTTTTTTAAGGAATCCCTAAAGACATTGAAGACAAATTCTCTTCAAAAAAATCAGCACCACTGAAATTTTACCAGAATTATTCCCAGATTAAGCGAAAGAGACAAAACAAGATTCATATGTTTTCAGATCCAAAAATACAGATATAGTTTGCATACAGCAATATTGGGGGTGGAAAATTACTTTCCTGCTTAAGTGAGCAAAGAATATACACCGTAAGACTGCGAATATCAAGAGTTCCGAATAAACATCCAAGTGCTATTACAATTACTATAAATTGTTAGCACCAGCACTCAGAATAGTCAGACAAACTTATTCCACCTCAATGCTACAAGGCAGAGTAGGTGACAGCGCACAGTAAGTCTTCCTACTAAGGAGCACATGGCCTTTCCCACAGAAAGAGAGAAAGCTCTCTCCAAATTCAAAGCTATCCAAACTCAAAGAAGCCAGATTCAATCAGTTACATGCTACAGGACAAGTTACAATACATAGCCACTTCTGAACTATTTTAACACTCACTTCATGGCCAGGTTCTCCATTCTGGCCTGCCTTTTTTATAAAATGCTGAATTACATTAAATACCTGCCTTTTTTATAAAATGCTCCATTACATTAAATACAAACACTTTATATTATGTGTTGGTTAAGCCTCTTCCTCTTCTTTCCTCCCTTCCCATCCTACAATACACACACACACTCCCAATCTCATAACCCAGTGCCCCATGTCATATTGCCTAATCCTGCAGAGGCCCCACCGCAGGCACTGGAAGTATAATCTGTTCAGTAGTCCAACTGGAGAGCAGATGGCTTTGTATGAAGTGCTGATTAAAAACCTCCACCTCCATCACACATTAAAAAAAAAATATATATAATTTTATCAATATATTTGCCATTTTTACAGAGTAAATGAACAATACACGTACAATACAAGCGAGGTATACACTTTTCAAAGCTATTGCACAAGTCCTCATGAGGAATTTTAGAATTCCAGCTTCCTTTCAAAAGGGGTAAACACAGCTGTACAGATAAAACAGACTGTACCAATCCCACATCCAGCTGACCTTGATACTTGAGGTGAAAATGAGCTACCAAATTAAAAAAAAAAAAAAGACAAAAAAAAAAAAAAGAAAAGCCACCCCAAATGACCAGATGGGAACTAGCTCAAGTGTTGGGTTTTTTGATTTGCTCGCTTGAAGGAAAAAAAAAAGACAAGTTTTAGGACTCTGAAGAAAATGATATAACTGAAGATTCTCTGTAACTTTCTGACATAGGGAAAAAGTCAGGAGCAGGAGACAGGTCAAAACTTGTGCCGCAATTACCATGCTCATGTATTTGTCATATTTCCCATGAGTAAAACCAAATGAACCTCGCCTCTTAGAAGCATTTATATCAGCAGCTTTCTTTGGGTGGAGCAAACAACTCGGAAGAGTAAATAGACATTAACTCACACTACCTCACATACCACCAAAAAAAAAAAAATCTTAAAAATCTGGCTTGTTAGAGAAGTTTTAATTCAAGTAGCTTATTTTAAAAAAAAAAAACTTCACTTCACATTATTAAAGCTGCGCTTTCAAATTTGCTGCTCCATTACCAAACACAGTAAGACAGCTTACCAACAACGATGGATGCCAGAGAATTTAATAACCTGTACTAAATACTCATCACAGGTAGTCTAGTATTAGATTCAATAAATTCACTTTACAAGTTGTCCAGTAAGTAAAGCGGAGTTTATTTGCTTTTCCCCTTCAATTTTTTTACTAACACAAAAAATAATTAAAAAAAAGGTGAATTTGAGCATCTCTGGATGGTTCTGTATCCACATCAGTATGACTACATATATAGACTTACAGAGCTATGTGCTGCAAATCCTGAAAAAATAATAGTAAATTGTGCTTAAAGTAGCTTCACAAAAATGGACTTAAAGCAAGGCCAAGAGGTACTGGCAATCTAAAGGGAAAAAAAATCCACACCGACTGGTGGAGACACGCTACAACCAATGGAGCCTCTTCCAGCATCGGCGCCCCGCTCTGAAATTATTGTTGTAGGGTGTTTCAACTGCGAAGCCTGCGAGAGGCACAGATTGCCATTTTGAAACACCACCTCACGCTCACACATCGGTGCCTGTACACGGGCGGCCTCCTGCCCCCACAAACCGCTCGCTGCGGCGATGCGGTCCCCGGCGCGCCGCGCCAGGAACGCGGTGCCCTCGGCCCCGCCGAGCGCCGCACGCCGAGGACCCAGCACACGGTTCCCACCGCGGATCCCCCCCGATGACTGAATTACGTGATGTCACTCGTGTGCGGGGCCCCTTCCGCTCGCCAAACGCCCGCCGCGCCGCTGCGGATGGCGGCCCGGCGCTGCCGGCGCGGTTCTGGCGGAGGCGGCGGAGACGCCGCCCGGCACCCGCGCCTCGCGCTCCACGTGAGGCGCGGGGGGCTCGCGGAGCGGCGCGACGCTGCCCGCCTCAGCAACCGTCACCAACCGCCGCTCCGGGGCCCGCCGGCTTTCCCCGGAGGGAGCCGCGCCGCCGGGAAGCGAAGGGGAAACCTGAGATACCGGGTCTGAGCCGGCCACACGGAGAGGTTCACTGGCCCTCACGCCCCACTCACTCCCCACCCCAGCCCAGGGAGGTCTCCGGGATGTGACTCATAATAAATAAATACGGAGAGAGGGGGAAAAAAAAAAAAAAGAAAAAAAAGGAAAAAAAAAAGACACACCCTCCGAGCCGGACTGACATAATAACCCCCTCCCTTCCCCTCCGGAGCGGGGGGAGGGAAGCCCGGTCGTTCGGCTGGAAAAGTTGAAAGAAAAGGCAAACCCGGGGGAACGGCTGCGGGGCGGGGAGTCGCGGCAGGGGCAGCCGGGCGCCGCGCTGCCCCTCAGGCAGCTCCGGCCCCGCCGCCCGCACCGGAGAGCCGAGCCTCCCCGCCCCACCGCCGGCCCCGGTACGCTGCCCCACCGCCCCTCACCTGGATGTAGTTGTTTTCGCAGTAGTCGGCGACTCGAGTGAGGTTCTGGTAGCTCTCGAGCAGAGCCCGCTTGCCAGAAGGGATTTCCTCCTCTAGCAACATCTGCAACTCTGCCATTTTCCACCCCTCCGCATCGCTTCCTCTTGCATTAAAGAGACAGTGGCAGCGCCGGGCTCGCAACCCGCCTGGTATTGTGGGATTCCTCCTCGCCTCGCTTTCGTGAGCGCTCCCTTTCCCCACCCATCCTTCCCCCTCCGAGAGGAGGGGAGGGAAAAAAAAAAAGAAAAAAAAGAAAAAAGAAAAAAACCGCCCCCGTTTTGCAAAGCAAGCCGGGAGCTGTAGGCAGCGCCGCGCCGTGCGGGGCGCATGCGCGGAGTGAGGCGGGAGGGTGCTGCTCATGGCCGCCGCCCGCGGCCGCCGCGGGGAGATGGCGGAATCTAGGGGCTGCTTGCTTCGCCCGGCCGCTGCGGAGAGTGGCGGGAGGGCGGCAGTAGGGCTGTCGAACCGTCCTTCTGGGCGTCTAGAGACGAGGGGAGACGCTTGTGTTCTCCCTCCCCACTCAAAAAAAGACCCAGCCCCACCAGTGCTGCCCTGAGGCAGCGCCTCTCTTCAGGAGAAGCCAAAAGGGTCTGGGAGGGAAGCGCTGCCCTGGTTATCCGGCCTCCTGTCAGGCTGGAGATTTGTAAGATGACAACAAAATTGGTAAAATGATAGGAGCATCGAGATTAGGGGTAATTAGTACCTTCCCAGGGGGTTATCCCGAGGGGGAGGGAGAAATACTGAATCTAAGCAGTGTAGATCTTTGTGAAGGCCTGCCCAGAACTAATGACTGACAATTAGCATTTTTCTCGTTTTAGTTTTGTAAGAAGAACTTAAAATATTTGGCTGAGGTAAATACATTATTTCTGCCAGTCTTTTACCTCAGTTGTTAATCATTGTTCAGGGCCTCCTCTGGTTGTTGCAAAGGTATGGAAGATAAGGGTCTGGTGATTATTTAGTACAATCTTTTTTGCATGTGTTTGTAAGCAAAATCCTGTTTCTGTGATCATACCAGAAGAAAAGCCAGTAACAGCAGGTGGCTTCTATGCTGGGATGTCCAAGCCTGCCTTTGCAATGAGTAACAGTCCCAGAAGAAGCTCTTTCCAAGGCCCCGTTATTCATGCCTTGGCTTTGTGTGCTGTGTGTACGCAATTACAAACGCAACTGGTATTAGTCCTTACATTTTAGTAGTTATCCCAGAGAAACCCACAGTGGTGAAAAGTCAGCCCGTTTCAGAAAAAAATATTCTCAAACATTATAGTAAGAGCAGACTGCCTCATCTCTGCATAATCGTGTGGTATTTTGCATGTCCTCTGGAGTCTACCTTCTGTTTGCAGCACTGAAAACCATTCTGGTCAGGATCCTTTGGTATACCTGCTGATGTCTCTAAATCAAGGTGGAAAGAGGAAAAATAGATTTCCCTTCCCATCTGAGGTCAGCACAGTCCAGCATCTCAATCTAGACCTGTGGAAATGAGGATGAATTGTAGGGAGCCTGGGAAGGACCGGTGGGCCTGGGAAGGTCTTTGCAGCTGGAGTTACAAAAAACCACCCCTTGGCTGGGAACAGCTAGACAGGTGCTGAGAGAGATATCTGAGTGCTGTCTGGGACAGTAGAGGAAGGAGCTGGTACATTCGCAGCACTTGCTGTGGGGTAGAAATGCATCTACATTGCTATCTTCTGATGGTTAATTCATTTGGCAGCTTAGCAAAATTGTTTCCAAAGTGGCTTCAATAACTCTCCTTAGGACAGCATGTAATTTCCAATAAAACATTTTATTTTGGATCCCAAGTACCCTTTTAATATAAAATAATTAAATTTGATCTGCAACAGTATTGAGATACAGACAAACTTTTAATGGGTCCCAGGGCAAGTGTGATCAGAAACCATCTTGGGTACTGGCTTCTCCTTGTTTCCAGCTATCATAATACAAAGACAAATTTGATTTCTCTATTCAGTCTGGCTGCAAATTGCTTAACACCCATTTGCTTGAATGAGTCTGTAATTGCCTACAGGTCAGAGACTGACTTCATGGAAGCTGTTAACATCCTCAAATGTAGCACAACTGTTGTCGGCTCTTCTTAAAATGTTATTGCTGTCCCTGTACTAAGAGACAGCAGATGTGTGGGGCCTTGCATGTCAACTTTTTTCAGTATGAGAAAAATCAGTGGTGTGTGTTTTGCTAAATGCGTTGTGCTTCACTTCAGCCAGCCACCTAGTTCTATAAGCAGATGGCAGGACAACAGCTGAGCAGGGCAGTGCTGGCTCCCAGGAAACGCACCCGCCTCAAGCAGTAGAGCAGAGGCTCCAGGAGGGCTTACAGCCCCTTTCCCTCTAATGGATCTCGACCCAAAAGGCCTTGCACAAACCGAAAACCCTACCAACTGTACGTCAAAATGTGCTCGCAACTCAAAAAGACCTTGGAAGACCGCGTCAAAGAGCGCCACCTTGTGACGTCTGCATTGTGGCTTTTCTTCAGCCTTCCTGGCACAGCCGGGCGTCATCCCGATGCCTGGTGGATAGACCTGTGGTAGATACAGAAACGCCAAAACTGGCTCCACGCTGAGCTAGGTCAACTCCAGCAGGACTTTTCAACTCAGTGCCATGCAACCACGGCAGTACTGCTGCAAGGGCCACACAATGCAAGACGCACTGGGAATTTTGTGGTGCGGACACGCTCAACTGATTAGATCAGCAGGCCTTACTAATTCCTGCCCCATGCTAGCCCTTCTGCTTTCAGAATGACTCTCTGCAGGCTCACTTGAGTGTCTTTGCACTGTGTTCCTCACGTCTGGGGTTCTTGGAGAGTTTATTGACTCAGTTGCAATAGACCCGAGCTGGCTTCATGGGTGTGCATGGTGTGTATACCGAGCGATTCCAAAGTTCCTGAAAGCACAGTGGACATTCGGGTAGCTATGCAAGTGCTAGCCAAATCTAGCAGAACCAGCACTGAGCCAGAGCCAATAAACCTTGGACTTGAGCTGATATTTGCTGAAGACACCAGTGTGCGTCTGAACTGCATTCACTTTTTCTTTATTCAATTTTTCTTTAGAAACTATTTTATTCTGATGATTGGGTTTTTTTCTAATTATCACACTTTCCCAATGCTCCAGACAATAAACTGCTGATTAGAAGGAAAAGTTAACTAGCTTACTCAAGATACTTAAAGTGTGCAAGAGAGCTGGGAATGAAAATTTTCCTGGCTGGAAATTTCCTGGCAGCTGGACTGGTAGAGGAAAAAATGTAATGATGCTCTTCAAGCTCCACCCAAACGATCACCTGAATGAGATCCCATCCAGAGCAAAATGTGCTTATATACCTCTCAGTGTGGCAACTGTCCGTCTGAGATTTGCTGCTCCTCAGTGGGGCATGATGATCTCCAGGAGCAACACTTGTCCTTCTGGGACACAGCCCATTTTTGACTGGGAGAGAAAAATATGATTATATTCTAAAGGCACCTGTTTAGAACAGCATCAAAGTAGCAGCATCAAAGCAACTTCTCCTGCACTGTAAGTTGTGTAGCTCTGTAACTGTCTGTTCCCTTTTCCCATAGATAGACATGTGTATTTCTTTTTCCCTTGGGAACAGTACTTGCTTTGGTAGTGTTGATGGAAAATAACTCTTTAATTTTTGTTGGACTGTTTCTCAGCTGGATCGATTCCTAATTCGGTTGTTTTGTTGCACAAGCACTTTTGACAGTGCAATGGAAAGGGAGATGAGGGATCTGAGGGGGCAGCTGGAAGCACAGAGGACACAGGGCCTGTTCAGATCAGCCACATCAGCTCTACTGCCAAATGCCAAGTCTCATGTTCTTGTAAGAAAATTTTTGTTGATTACAGTGATACAGTTACACAAATGTGGCTGTACTGGGTCAATCCTTCTGAATACTTAATGCTATAACTTCAATGATTTTTTTTCTGGGACTAAAAGTTGCCTTTTTCGTATTTCCTACACCAAATTAGAAGTATCTGCCCAAGAAGGTACATAGCTGTGTTGGTTTGCTTTTCTGTGCTTTAGATCCAGCCGACAGAGCCTCACTTAAGAACCAGAATAATTAACCATATTGGTATTCCAGTTATCATGATGGGGTGTCGGAGTATTGCAGAGATGAATGGGGCTGTTCCCACTTCTCAGAGACTATTTGTCAGGCTCTCTGCGCTCTTGTGAGCAACTCCATGTGCCCTTTTTTCCAATTAGTATTTTTAAGGTTTTCATCACACCTGTAACAACTGGAGATGCTCCCTCCTGCCTTGCTGCAGAAGCAGGGGTGTTTGGGGTAGGGCTGCATCCCTGAGCCTGGTCCAGGGACCCCATCGCACCCCTCTGCCAGTTGCTAGGCAGCCGGCGAGCTCTGTGAGGCAGAGCCAGCACACGCCAGCCAGGCATTGCTAGGCAGCCTCAGCTGCTGGAGAGCACAAAAATAGTAAGATTCAAAATTGCAGCTTCAAAAATGCACAAGATAAGAGCGGCACAAAAATAAATAGTTTTACTGTATTTTGACATGACCTTTCTCCTCTAATATATTTTCACTTGCAGGATTTGCCTCCTGTCTCAACCTCACTTTTCATAAAACTCTCTCCTCTTCATCCCTCCTGTGTGCTTATCTTTGCTCCTCAGCACTTCTCTGGTGTCAACAGTCCTTTTTGTCTCATCTCCACTACCCTTTTCTCAATCCGTCATCTCGGTTGTTCCCCTCCCATGTTCGGCTGGATCCCCTGTTCCCTTGCCCTCTTTCATTTTGGTCTTTATCCTTTCATCTTTCTCAGCTCAGTCTCCAGCCACCAGGTTGCCTCCTGACTTTGCCTTTCCATTTTCACTGCATCAAAGAATTCCTCCCATATCTTCTGTTCCCAGCACCCAATCTAGGTCCCTTCTGCTGCTGTCGCTTCCAGCTGGCCATCACAAGTAGGCTTACCTTCTTAATCCCTCAAAATACTGGCAGGGCAGAGGAGGCATCCACTGCCCTAAGAGCATGGGAAAAGTAGAGGATCCAGGCTCTGGTGATGCAGCCATACATATGCAGAACCTCAGGAAATCCCATTTCTTTCTTCCTAGACCTAAACCAAGTAACACAGGTATTGTGTGACTCATTACAAGATGGCTTGCTTCTTACACCAGTAACAAATGAGGCTAAACCCTTTTGTTATAAAAATGTTTTGAGGAAGGGCTGGCTTTAAAGCAAGGGATTTCTGGCAGTAATCCTTTTTATTAGCAAACGTTTTTTGGCATTCTTTTATTTAATGGCTTGGGGGGGGGGGGGGGAGCGTAGTTTAAATATGAAAAGAATCAATCCCATTGCAAGGGGTAGGCACTGAGTGAAAGTCAGCTTTCTGAATAGACCCATGCAGGTTTGGCCCACTCATTAGAGGGCAGGCTGGAATTTCCTGATGAAATAGCTGTTTGTTGGATGATGCCAATCCTTTAAAATGGAAGACTTTCTTTGATAGAATCATAGAATCATTAAGGTTGGAAAAGACCTCTAAGGTCATCGAGTCCAACCGTCAACCCAACACCCCCTATGCCCACTAAACCATGTCCCTAAGCACCACGTCTACACCTCTTTTAAATACCTCCAGGGATGGTGACTCCACCACTTCCCTGGGCAGCCTGTTCCAAGGCCTGACCACTCTTTCAGTAAAGAATTTTTTCCTAATGTCCAATCTAAACCTCCCTTGGCGCAACTTGAGGCCATTTCCTCTCGTTCTATCACTTGTTACTTGGCAGAAGAGACCAACCCCCACCTCACTACAACCTCCCTTCAGGTAGTTGTAGAGCGCGATGAGGTCTCCCCTCAGCCTCCTCTTCTCCAGGCTAAACAATCCCAGTTCCCTCAGCCGCTCCTCATAAGACTTGTGCTCCAGGCCCTTCACCAGCTTCGTTGCCCTTCTCTGGACACGCTCCAGCACCTCAATGTCCTTCTTGTAGTGAGGGGCCCAAAACTGAACACAGTACTCAAGGTGCGGCCTCACCAGCGCCGAGTACAGGGGCACAATCACCTCCCTGCTCCTGCTGGCCACACTATTCCTGATACAGGCCAGGATGCCGTTGGCCTTCTTGGCCACCTGGGCACACTGCCGGCTCATGTTCAGCCGGCTGTCAACCAGCACCCCCAGGTCCTTTTCCTCTGGGCAGCTTTCCAGCCACTCTTCCCCAAGCCTGTAGCGTTGCCTGGGGTTGTTGTGGCCGAAGTGCAGGACCCGGCACTTGGCCTTGTTGAACCTCATGCAGTTGGCCTCGGCCCATCGATCCAGCCTGTCCAGGTCCCTCTGCAGAGCCTTCCTGCCCTCCAGCAGATCAACACTCCCGCCCAGCTTGGTGTCATCTGCAAACTTACTGAGGGAGCACTCGATCCCCTCATCCAGATTGTTGATAAAGATATTGAACAACACTGGCCCCAAAACTGAGCCCTGGGGAACACCGCTCGTGACCGGCCGCCAACTGGATTTAGCTCCATTGACCACAACTCTCTGGGCTCGGCCATCCAGCCAGTTTCTTATCCAGCGAAGAGTGTACCTGTCTAGGCCATGAGCCACCAGTTTCTCCAGGAGAATGCCGTGGGAGACATGATATGTATATATGAAATAAAACTTTCCCTGGGAAAGGTTTTACCCTGCATAGAGCTTCTGGTCAAAAGCAGACAGAGAGACATCTTGCCCAGGAAAAGTAATATTGGATAACTAGCAGTGAAAGGGAATATAGCAGATCCAAAGGCAAGTCTCCTGTGATCCTGACTTGAAAGCAGGCACTGAAAGATGGATGCCCCATCAGCAGTGTCCTACTCACTTAGCTCTTTGGAGTGAGCATCCCTAGCAGGAAAAAACACTGCTCAAGGTCTTGAGAAATGTTTTGAAGCACCATTAGCACCATTTCTGTTCAGTTTTTCACCACTTGATAAAGGCTATGAGAATAACACAAACAAAAATGTTCCAGAGTGAATGCATATACCTGTATAGCCACCCCAGGCTTAGTAGGGCTTATTGGCTCAGACATTATTTGCAGGGCCATGAGGAGTGTAACTGCGTCCTTGAGATGTAGAGCCTGAGATGGCTTTGCAAACTCATGCAACACTGCAAATGATGTCTTGACACCACTGGCTAGTGCTGAACCCAGAGTTAATAGGTTCTTCTGGACTATATTTTCTATATACAGAACTGAAGCGTCTCTGTTTGGTGTTCCTTGGAGCATCTCTAATATCCAGGTTTTTCTGTTCTCCATCAGTTCCCAGTCTCCCATGATCCCAGATAATGGAGGGTTTACTGTAATAATACCATCATCTAGTTTATATGCACCTCAAAATTGGTTAGTCCACGCTCATGGCTATACCTAACTGCAATCTCTAGCCTAATTTATTTCCTATCTTCAGTACTAAGTTTCTGTACATTAATTGGATGGGTAAAAACCAGAAAGCAGTAAACATCTATATTTCAGTTCTCAGTGTTTCAGAGCTAACATTTGATCTATCTCTATGGATTTTTGACTTTTTTATCAATTGAAATTATTTATGTATGTCCATTTTTATGCTAAATAAAAAGAAATCAAAGACTCATCAAAATGTTCTTAGCATAATGCAAAGCCTTAAAAGAATGTACTATTGTTAAGATAATTTGCACAATTGCAATTTTTCATTGTATTTGAAGAAATGTGAGCATGGATAGGAATTACTTATATATACTTTCTATCTAAAAGATTGGTGTTTTTCTAAGCCCCACAGTCTTTTTGATGCAGATTAAAAGCATTCGTATTCTGTACTGATTAATTGGTATGCCTCTTTTGCATTTAAATATATACTTCATTGAACTGCAGCTTTCCATCATAAAGCAGAAAAGAAAAAATAATTAAATGATAACATCATGCTACTAGAGAAAGTGTGCTATTCTCCCGATAAAAATAAACATTTGACAGCAATTCTGCAGTGATATTATTTCTCAGCACAATATTTGGATGGCAAAATAAGGCACAGCATAATAGGATTTTTTTTTTTTCAGAAAGTAAAAACACATTACTATTATTGGGTCTGTACCAGCTCCCCGTGAAACTGTAAAGCTTCAACTGGAAGCAATATTGAGTCTATGGGGTTGAGCAGTATTTGAAAAGGAGTATCTTCAATAGGCAAAGGGAAATGGATTGGATGCACAGCAACCTTCAGATGCAGTTGTCTACTAGAAAATCATTTCCACACTAAGATAACATTGACATCCTCCTTGGTATTGTCCCAGTCAGAGTCCAAACACAGACTGTGGAGATAATGAGGGTAAGAAGTCATTACATATAGACTGAGGCTATTCTCTGTTGGGAACATTTAAAAATAAATCAGGCCATTTAGTGCAATCCAATGGAATTTAAAGGGTAAGCATTGGCTATTCAGAACAAATAGGGTTTTTCTTTCCTGTTACTTTTCATTACATACAGGAAAAATCTCTTGTGCCTATGAGATTGATTATGTGTCTCAAACTTAGTTTAGATATTAATCAATCTCAGCAACCACTTATTGTTTCCTGTAGCATAATGCAGTAAAAATTGTCCTTTAATTACCACTAATGAAAGTTACTGGCAGTGAAAGTGAGTATCTGCCACTGGAAAATGACTTGGTTCAGAGGGCAGCAAATGCAAATATGAACAATCTTTATGATGCACAGGCACAATTAGAAGTGAATATGTAAATTACCGATGGCAGCTTCCTGCTATGCTCAACTATTTGATGTCAACATTAGCTGTGAATGTTTCAATTTATTTGGTCATAACCATAACAATCCCACAGTATTTTTCTGGCCAGTGTTTCCTAAAGGGTTGGGGACTTTTAAACACTGTCATGTAATAAATACATACTTACTCAGTATTAAAAATGTTTCTAAAGTTCTTTAAAATAATTGTGAGTGTGAAGTGGGCTAATTATGCTTGCCATCACTTCTCTTTAAATGTCTGACCCTTCACTCTGTATCTGACATGTTTGTACTTCTCAAAATTTCTTCGGTGTATAAGGTGGAGCCTATCTAGGTTTTTACATCAATTGGAAGATGTCTCATAACTAGATATCTTTGCTTATAAACTAAGGGAAAAAAAGATGTATTTAATACTGTTCTGACTGCAAAAGAGATCAAGATGCTGTTTTACACGGAAGGTATAATATAGACACTTCACTGTACTGTATGTGAATTTGTAGTTAAGTTTCCCCTTGTAATGCTTTCCTTTCAGTTGCTTATACCTTTGTGTCGTGGTTTAACCCCAGCCAGCAACTAAGCCCCACACAGCTGCTCGCTCACTCCCCCATGCTGGGATGCGGGAGAGAATTGGGGGGGTAAAAGTGAGAAAACTCGTGGGTTGAGATGAAGACAGTTTAATAGGGAAAGCAAAAGCCGCGCACGCAAGGAAAGCAGAACAAGGAATTTATTCACTACTTCCCATCGGCAGGCAGGTGTTCAGCCATATCCAGGAAAGCAGGGCTCCATCACGCATACCGGTGACTTGGGAAGACGAACGGTATCACTCCAAACGTCCCCCCCTTCCTTTTTTTTCCCCCAGCTTTATATGCTGAGCATGACGTCATATGGTATGGAATACCCCATTGGCTAGTTGGGTTGGCTGTCCTGGCTCTGCTCCCTCCCAGCTTCTTGTGCACTTGGCAGAGCATGGGAAGCTGAAAAGTCCTTGACCAGCATAAACACTACTTCACAACAACTAAAACATCAGTGTGTTATCAACATTATTCTCATACTAAATCCAAAACACAGCACTATACCAACTACTATGGAGGAAATTAACTCTATCCCAGCCGAAACCAGGACACTTTGTCAGTCTTAATTTAGCTCTAGTAGCACATATTTCTATTTCAGATTTTATTTTTCCCCTTCAGGGAATTTGTGAGATGGAAACAAGAAGAAATGCTTTCTTTTGAATCCATTACAAATATTTCAGCCAAGAGGTTAAACCCCCAGCAGCTCTATATTTTGAATGAGGACTTTCAAATTTGGGAGAAGGTAGTTTCAGGGCCATACCTCATGCTCTTTCTGAGAAAACCTGACAACATTTGGTTAATTCCAAAGTTTCTAAAAGCAATATATTTGCATAGTCTCAGTAGAGTTTTTAAGAGTTAAGATACATCCACTGAGGAATTGGGCTACGCTGATGATGTTTCTCTGTAAACTGCAAGGGCCAAGAGATTTTCTCTGCATTTATGTTTTTTTGAACACACAGTATCAGCATGATGGATAACGGTATAGAAGGATTGTATCCCCTGGCACCTGAAATGTAACAGTATGATGAATTCTGGGACAAGAGATAGTGGAGGGGTTTGCAGGGGCCAGAAAGAAGGGGCGTGTACTGGTGTGAAAGAGGAGGAGAAGAAGAATAGGTCAAGAGGAACTATGATGAGATGTGGATTGTTTAGGTGTGTGGTGTAACAGGATGGGCTGATCATGGCAGAGAACAAGCAGGCTGAGGAGAGCACTAAAAAACTAGAGATGCTTCCCACACAGGACATAGACTTGGACTCAGGAACTTATTTTCTCTCGTTTTCTCACAATAGCCAAAAAATTCACAGAAAACTGTGGACTACAGTCTACAATCATTGCCAGTTATTCCTGCTATGTAACTGTCATTTGCTGTAGATCTGAAAAATCAAATCCTGATGTTGGTACTGATGTTGACTGCACACTGAACTCTTAGCAGCTTGAAACAATATATTGACCAGTTAATTACCTAGCGAGTGCCATCATCTTATGATCTTGTAGACAATGTGATACTTGGCAGGGTATCATCATACAGGCTAATAAAGGGGGCAGGTCTTTTTTATCCTAGAAATCTGTTGAAACAGGCTCTCTTTTGAAAACTCTTTTGGTTTCCAATGGAAGAAAAAATGTTTTGTCAAAAAAATTGGGCTGAATATCTTTGCTCAAATGGCTAATAGACATAATTTTTAATTACTTTTATTGTGTGGCCTGAAAGGTTCCTTATCTAATTTCAGTGAAAAGAATTCAGCATTCAAATGCTTTCTTGTTCTGCATTAGAAAAGAGCAGCAAATCTGACATATGGTACCTCATTCAAAGATACTATGTCTTCATAACTGAAAAAGTCTCATTTCAGTTACCTCTGTTCTTCAGTGTTATTTACAATAGCTTCATACTATAATAGTCTATTAGAACAATAAAATTGCTATAAAGTGATTTTCCATTACAGATCTGTGATGAATATAAACTACATCAACCTGTAACACAAGCCTATAGCTTAAGTTATTCTGTTGCTGCAGATAACAGGTAACACCACTGAAAGCCAGGTGGTGTTGGTTAAAGTAGCAATTTTAACCAGTCAGTCACAGTGAGTCAGTCACAACCCTGCTGCCTTCCAGCATGGTCACCGCTGGCCATCACACACTAGCGTTAGGCTGGTAGCTACTTACCATTCCCTTGGCACATGGCAGAGACCTGCACTTTCTGGATCAGAGTATCACTTATTTTACCCCTTAAGCAATATTAGTAAGAGTTAGCAAATGACTATGAAAATATTGTGTATATCAGTGGAAAATATTAATAGGAAGACCTAGCAGGTCATCCAGTCCATCTCTTGAATATAGCAAAATTGTCCTCTGTACTTCATAGTCCAGCTTTTTATGCTAATTTTAAATGTCCCTACTGAAAACGGCCTGGAGCTTCCAGTACATCAGCTGTCACTGTTCCACAGTCCGCTATGGTACTGCACAACTTGTGCAATGCTAAGGGTGACATTGCTATATGACTTTTCACAGATTTGCATACAAATGTACTTTTCAAAGGTTTAGTGAAGCCACAGGGGAATATATTTATTTATAAGTGCCCAGGAATAAGGGTCACAGCAACAATCGAATAATTCATGTTTAATCCATTGCTAGGGCTTATTCACGAAATAGATTGTATAAATTATGTTGTCCAATGCATAACCATTTTTGTAAGAAAATTTTTAATCAAATAAAAGGATGTATTTTGTCTCAAAGTAGCTCACAAGCTACAAAAGATAAAATAAGCAAAAAGGCTTATTTGTCGTGAAATAAGGGTTTTCCTATGCAGGGTAATACCAAAACAATTATATCAATTTCAAATTCATGCCTTAATGTATGTCAGAAATCTCACAACAGCAGGCTGGTTTTGTGTGTTTGCCCCCCCTCCCACCCACCCCCAGCAGATCTCTCATATAATTTGTCTTCTGAATTTGTGTAGGAAAATTTCAAAATAATAAATGTTTGCCCTCAGTTGGCATGTACTTATGTATTAAAGTGACACCAGTTATTTTACATGATAGTGGCTAAACTTCAAACTGTATTTGATATAACTTGTATTTCTTAACCTTCTCTGTTGGTTAGTAGGAAGAGATTTAGTCACAAGAGAGTTTGTTTTCATATAAATCAGTAATCTGAAAGCTACATTCAGGACACAAATCATAAGTCTCTAATTCTAGCTGGAGGGTTGGTATGAGTAGTATTTCTTCCTTCTCACTATTCCTGACATTTAGAAATCTGTTTTGATATTTGGTTATATTACTCAAGAATTAACATAGGATAATTTAGCACATCTTCTCCTACCTAATTAAAGTTATTTGGTTTTGCTCAACCATTTGTCAACATCATACCTGTAAAAAGGAAAGGACAGAAGTCTGTTTGCTATTAAACGTATCACCACGTCTATTATTCAGGGAGGGCCACATGACATGAATGAAATCATGTCACAGTGTGATGAAAGAATTGATCATATCTACCTACCTAATCCTGATGTTTAGGACACACCTGTTTTCTGTGTGGGTGTGAATGAATGAGCATGTCTACCTCGTAAGTACAAAAGCACCAGTAAAACAAAAAGTGTGCTCCAGCAGGACAGAAGTACCTGTTACCGTATTGCCAGAGTGCTTCAGCTCAACTGCAGGAGCCTGGTTCTTCACTATGGGATGGTATAACTAACCCCGGTGACGATACCAACTGTGCCATGACCATGGAGGTTTGCTAAAACATCTGCATCCCTGCAAGAGGCTTGTGCTGGCACAGTTTTGTAGCCAAGGCTTGGCCATCCTCACACAGCCCCACCAAGACAAATCTGTAGCGAGGACTTGGTCAGCACCTTTAAACTGTTTAACGGAACCTGGTTTACTCTGGCTGGAATGAGTAGAGGAGCATTTACGAGAGCAGTTCCAGAGGCAGATCAGAGGGCAGCAATCAGCAGCTGTGGATGTGCAGGAGATGGTCACCTCTTCAGCCATCTCGGAAGTAGCTGGCAGGGAATGTGTAAATGCAGCCTGTGTTCATGGAAAGAGGTTTAAAAATGTATTTACTTTATTAAAATGTAATTTAACTCTGTCAAATAAAAAGGGGTAAAACCTGAAAATTAGTAATTTGTGTCTGTTTTGTTTTTAATACCTAGCCTTTGGCTAAAGGGGGAATTCAGTTTCACTACAGAGTGAGTTGACACCCTTGTTCTAGCACCATTCTGCTCTTTTGAATAGTGCCTGATCTGTGAGCTAATCTGATAAATGAAGACATTTTGTGCACACATGGTGTGCATTTTAAAGAGCTTCAGTGTGTTAACAAACTGCTCTGAATATGGTGGGCCCCACCAGGAAGCACATAATTTGAGGCACATGAGAAGGAGGTGCAGACTGGAGGAAGTAAAGGTGGTCCATTTGGAATCACTGAGCAGGCACCACAGAGCTGCTTTCTAGCATGAGCTTTCATTTACTTTTAATACAACTGGTTTAAGTGTTTTTTCTCAAGTCATTCCCAACCCCTTTTCTATACCTCTTTTCAATAATGTAAAATATCCAGATCCATTGATTTGGGGACTTATCCTGCTTCTCTGTACCCCCAAATTTCCCATTTCAAGACATGCAAGACAACTTCATATTTTCAATATCTGAGGTCAAAAATGTAATCGTTTTATCATTTTTGTGCATATTTAGTCTGTTATCATCGATTCCCTATATCAGTTATGCCACAGAGATTCTTTAATGAAATATACCACAACGATGTTTTAGTGATGCAGATGAAAGCATCCAGCAAACATGAAACTCCTTCAAAATTATTTAGAAAACATCCATCTGTGAGTCCTACTGTGAATGCGAATCTGAGTCAAGAAATAAGGGTAATGGCAGGTGGCAGAAGAAAAACACAAGGCCAGAATTCCTGGCAGCCAAGGGCTCCACCTTGTAAATGTGCACAGAATTTAATTTTACTATTGTGAAATCAGTGGGATGCTCAGGATGTTGCACTTGAACATATGCATAATCACAGACTTAGTCAGCGCAACTGCTATTTTGTCTTCAAAAGACGCGTATTTGGCCTGTGGTTACAATGGTTTAGCCTCTGTATTGTGAATGTCTCTCATTCCTTCCTCTGCCTCCCCCCCAGTTTTGGATGTGAGAATACAAGTTTGACAGATAAATGTAACTCTGTTGTAGAAATGTATTTATACTTCTGTAAAATATCTGACTGTGTAAAATTTTGATTGAGAAACTACAGTAAAAATTTTAAAAATAAATTATTATTGTAATAGAAAATGATTATGGTGCATATTAAATAAAAAAATGGCTGACAGACTTCAAATGTGGTCATAAAGCATGTACCAATCTTGACTCCTTGTTTAACTGCTGATAAAATTTGCAGAGAGCACAGTGATTACAAGAGTGACAAATAATTAAAAGGACAGACTGACATGATGATAGAATAATCTGATAAACTATTTGCAAAAACAGCATAACTGAATACAACCAAATATTGTCCCATCACTCCAAACAAAAGCTTTAAGACCCACACTTACAATGTGGGTCCTCAGCTACAAGTAGGGTATGGGGATCCTGTGCTTTAAGGCCTTCATCTACCTCTACATCCAAAAGAGTCAATGAATTCTGAGCATACGAATGAGAATATTGAGTTTGGAGAAGGCAATACCTCAGTCTTCTATTGCCTCTGACATTAGTACAAGTATTACTGCAGAATTGTACCTAGCAGTAGTATCTATGATTCCAGAAATATGTTAAAATATTGGAAAGACATAAGAATGAAAGAATGAATTCATTGGAGTGAAAGCATCAGCGAATTCAATTCTGAATAAAAGAAATCAAGGGGTTTCTTGATTTCTATTTATAAGGATTCATAGGATTGTTGGAGAGCCCTTCAGGAGGATAATAGTGAGTTCGCTAATCCAGCAAACAAAGCTACAGAAAGATTAAAAACTGATAATAAAAGCTAGGCAAACAAGTAGAAGAAATAGAGCATATTTTGTTGTTCTGTTTCTTTCGTGTGGCAAATTTGTAGTACTAATTTTTAATTTCAGGATGTTTTGAAGTGATCTATATGACACGGAAGACTTGGGCTCTTTAATGGGTACATCTTTGGTTAAAGACTTACAAAGCCTCCCAAAACTGCCCTCTGCCCTCTATTAGATTACTCAGCGTGACAAACAGACTCCAACGTAACTGTTGTCACAGTGACGTGGCTGCCCAGCTCCCTGCTTAGTTTAGGGCTGCATTTCTATCTTTATCTGCAGCAGAGTGACTTGACCTTTAAACAGCTCTGTTTAGGTGCATTCAAAGACTTTTATGGATTCAATGATCATTTTTATTTCAACTGTCTCTGTTTCTTGGGGTTTTTTAGAAACCAACAGTAATTTACTTCAAAAACTATTCAGCAGGTTCTTTGGTTATTTTTTTTCTACTTTTGGGGGAATAAGAACTGATAGCTCTTCCCTCATCAACCTTTCTGGCATTTACAGAAACTTTGATATTCAGCTTCTTGTGCTGAACATATGTTACAGTAACCAGAACATTTTACTGCAAAGGAAAGTAAAAAACCACTTAAGACACTTAATTTCCTAAGTTTTCATCCATCCTATTTATTCATCCAATAATTTTCTGCTTAAGGATTCTCAGCCTAAGAATGGCAAAACCCAGGAAGTTCTTGAGATGCTGTACGTTGCTGTAGTTCACCCATCTCCCTCACCTCCATGAAATGGACAGGCCTTATCACCCCAAAACTCTGAAGCAGAGATGACTCCTTTATTTCAGTTGAGCAGAAATGATCTAACAGTGTAAACTGAAACAGTTCCTGAATGTCAAATTTATTTCTCAATAAAGCTTCCCAGATAAACTTCCTTGGATAATGTCCAGTACCAGACCTGACCTGAATACGAGAGTGAAAAAGCCGTGGTTTATAGCTGGAAAAGTGTCTAGCTGGCACTGACTTCTAAGGAAATCTGATTTTTTACTAGGACTTGCACAGCAAGTGCTTATGGGGATTGTAATGAAGTGGTGGTGCTGTGCTGAGACACACAAACTCAGTCTTAAATCCTTCTGAGCGCTTGTTTGTTGGAGGACTCACTCCAGTAAATCACTCCTAATCTGTTAGATAAGGTTGTTGAAACCCATTGACCACAGTGGTATATTTTCTGCCTGAATAAATATCCAAAATGATAGACACAGGCCTGAAAACGCTTGCCTTCAGTTATCTTTGCCAGTTTTGTTCCAGGTTTTGCACACTGGTAAACATGTGTCATAAAACATTTCCACAAAGTAATTTTTCAGATTCGCTAGAAAGAATAATAACCATCCTTTGCCAGAATTCTTAAAGAACACGCATAAACTAAGGGTGCTTTGGTTTTTTCCCTTCCAAATATTAAAAAAAAAAAAAATCATAGGAGTTGTCTGGCTATAAATATGCCATTGCATAAGCACATTAATATGATATAGTCACAGTATTTTGTTTGGTATTCCCAAGAGGCAAATTACACAAGGATAGGCTTCTAAAACCTTAGCAGCAGTAGTTGTGAAAGTAAGAAGCCCAAGTGTCAAAACAGAAATAATATACCAGACATAGTTAGATTTTTCAGAGTTAAATTCTACTCACTTGCATTATGAAAATGTGTAACACCATAAATATCCCTAAATCTACCAAGTAACTCCAAATTTATATCACTGTAAATGACAGCACAATTTGACCTGATATTGTAGTTTTTACTGAAGGGAAAAGAATAAGTATTTGTTATGAGCTGTCCGCTGCTGTTGTTTATAAAAAGACACAGTTTGTCATTGCTGCAAGACGAAACTACATACTTTTCAAAACTCAGTTCATGGCTGTGCAAGGGAACAGGATTTTTTAAATGTTCTTTCTAAAATACGCAAAATCTGAACAATTCTCTTATAGCTACCTGCTGGCTCTGCAAGAATAATACCTTGAGGCAATAAGGAAAACTGAACTTTATTAAAAATTTCATAGAAGAAATTAATAGTAAGCTTGGAGAAAAAAAGAGGGGCTTAAGACACAATATGGCACTGCATTATACTTTAAACTTGCAAAGATATAAACCTGTAAAAGGTTTTGACTTCATAAGTATAATTCAATGCAAAGTCAAATGCTGCTAAATGTCTTTGGAAGTATGATCATATTTTGTTCTTCAAAGAGCATTTTATGAAATGGATCTAAGCTTATACTTTTGTTACTGCATCCTCTTTTTTGAAATGTGTGAGAAGTGGGGAGGCATGGGGGAAACAAAAATGCAGTTCAAAATATTGATTACTGAAAGACCTGAGATACCTGAATTGAATAGCTCAAAAAAGATTTGAAATGGGATATATTACCTTTAATGCCTTTGATAACATGGAGCCTAATCCTTAGGCAAAGCAACTGCCGTTAATAATGGTTAAAAAGAATTCCATTACTTAATCCCCAACTGTGAAATGAATTGTTATTTCTAGTCGAGTTATTAAGGGGTGTATCTGAACCTCACAAGGAAACTTCCATCCGCAAAAGCGTTCTTGCTTATGTCAAACTAGTCCTTTCCCCAAAGGGCTTTTCCTGAAGAACAGGGATTGGTCTACATAGGTGGACAAACTTCAACTGCTGTTTTTGCCATATTCATGCTAGGCAAACAGTTCTCTTTCTCCAGGGCTGTTGATTTTGACACAAATATCCCTCATGATTTCACTAAAAGTAAGTAAATGTCATTTGATACATTAGCCTTTCTACTGTAAACTACTCCTTATGAAAAGCTCTACCCTTCTTAGACAACATCTCTCCATTCTTCATCAGCATGTAGATTTGACTTAGAAATTGTAATGCTAATTTAGTTCTTCATAATTATGACTATTAGGTTTTAAATAATTCATTCTCCCTCCCCACTGGATTACATACTTCAAAAAGTAAGCTTTGCTAAAATTACATGCTGTTGGATCTGGTAGCTTACAGAACTTGCTCATAATGCATATGAAACTATGGTCTACTTTCTTAAGAACCATTTAAAAATATTTCTGTAAAATACACTGCTATGATTCAAATCCTTGAGGGAGCAATAGGCATAATTGGTTCTAGTTTCTGCTTTTCACTTGCATAATTTCACTTATGCCTTTGTCTCTCAAGTAAAATGAAGGTGCTTTTCAAGCTGGACTGGGATGTAGCTTGGCACTGGAAGCAACTGCTAGAAAACTAAGGCAGACCTGGGATAGAAATGAGAACAACATGAACAAGACAGTGGCAGCTTACACACAGCACAAAATGAGAACTGTAAGGTAGCTCAAACACATCAGACTTTGATAGACTATCCTGTGCCATAACACTGCTGAACTAAATAACCATCCCTAACCCATCTATGAAGGATAGGTCCAAGGATCACACTTGTCTGCCTTTTCTCCAGACATCCCCTAAGTATACTGCTTCAGGAACTACAACAGCATGCTTCCATACAAGATTTTATGTCTCTCAACATTGCCAGAAATGCCTTATATTAGCAATTCACAAGCTCTCCATAAGTAGTTTGTGAAACACCAAGTGAAGTGTGAGGACAGCAAAGCACTCAGACATGTTAAGTGTCACACATTGCGCTCACTGCCAAATCACACTGGTAGCAGAGTACCATGGCCTCTCCTCTCTCACATCTCAACCGATGGGCATCGCTGGACAGTCTTTCTATCACAGTTGCCAATGTTTAGCTTCTCGTACATTGGATCACAAAAAGAATAAGGGCTGGTCATACTTACGATTGCTTTGGAGATTGCTCTTGCAGAGCAATAGAAACACAGTCTAGGTGAACACATAGATTATAATTAGATTTTACAAGCATGTTGCCATTCCCAATAGGTACTCAGCAGACAGAGAAACGTCATATAATTTTGCTCCCTAAAGAATGGAGTCTAGATCCTCAGCTTGAGATAAAGCTGCAGATCCATTCCTGCATGTCTGCAACAGATGGGAGTGTCTGCTTCATTACCTGAACTCCATGTTTGATTATTGTTAACCCTACATGGAAGTCACTGCAACGAGAATGCAAAATGTATACACAGGGACAGCAAATAGCAATGCTAATTAGTATTATATATGAGCATTTAAATTAACTAGTCATTTGTGATATGTTCTCACAGGCTCACCAGTGCTCAAAATTTGCCTCTCATTTACTATTTCATCCTTGTCTCAGGGCATGATGGTACTGATTATTTTGGGCTGCTTCAAGTGCCCTCATTCTGGATCTGCAGATCTCACTCTCACACATCTTCAGTGCAAAGAAGGCAGCTTCTGTTTCTGTGCACAGCCATTAAATAGGTTGTCATTTGCATCTCTTTTAAAGCCTACTTCCAGTGAAAGTCTGGGAACATTCGTTATAAAAACGCAGACTGCATTTCTCTTAAATCAATTAAAATGGCAAACAACATTATAGATTTTCTCAGATAAATAGAATTTACACATCAGCTGGCCTCACAAAAGGCCCTTAATTTTTTTATTACTTCTTTGCAATTAACTCCTTGCATGCTCAAAGAATCCATATTTATACAGAGACACACTTATCTTCAAACAAACACTTCCCTTTGATCTGAGCTTCTGTCATTCGTACCTTCATGGATAAAAAAGATGATAGATCTTAGTATGTAGCTCACAAGAACTTTGGAAATCTAGCACTCAAAACGAAAAATTCAGATAAATTAATTTGTAACATTCACGTGAGTGGAGCAGCGGTATTCATAACACGGGTTCACCGTTTGCCCAATACAGGGAATCCTATTTGAACACCCCTGAAAGTGTCAGCTTCTCTCCAGCAAAGCTCTCCCCTGGCCAGCTGGCTGCTGACCTTGTGGAATGTACTAGCTCAGCAGAGCAGGGGCTGATCTGTTCTAATTCCCTCTCTCCGGAGCTTTTCTTTTCCACCAGAGGGCATATACTGTGAGTGCACAACTGCCTTCAGAGGAATTTAAAATATATATTGTCTACTAGATAAATGAACTGACTCGAATGCCAAGATTTTGTACTTAATTCTATTCAAAGGGGCTATTAATTCATCCTGTTGCTCACTGGGTAAATTATTACACTTGCTACAAAAGCAGTTGGTTGAGCATACTTTTGTTTGACTTCGTAGAGTGCTGGATGTGCAGCACTTTTGAATAAGGCCATTCATTTATTTAGCTACTGAGCTAGCTGGTGGTACTGTACTGGTACCCTCATCTCCAAATACCATGGAAATAGTTACTCCCCAGGTTCTAGGCTTTTAAAATCTCATGCCTAAAATTTTAATGTAAATAGAAGTCATTAAAGCTATTATAAAAATACGTGGCTACAGTGGTAATTTAGGTGAATTACGTAGAACTAGGTGTGGGTAGGAAGATGGCTGTGAGGAGAGGAGGAAGCAGCAAAACAGACTGCCAGGGTGGTGGGGGATCTCCTGAGGATAACCGAGGTCCATAAAATGGGTGGAATACAGCATGTTTTGAAATGTTCATTATCATGTAATTGTAGTTATACAAGCAGGGAAGAGAAAGGGTAAGAAGAGGAAAGAAGCAGAGAAAAACAAAC
Organism: Pelecanoides urinatrix; assembly: GCA_013400755.1. NCBI lineage: Eukaryota > Metazoa > Chordata > Aves > Procellariiformes > Procellariidae > Pelecanoides > Pelecanoides urinatrix. The sequence goes on along the minus strand of VZTQ01013181.1, from coordinate 144,588 downwards.
AAGGAAAAAAAAAAAAGAACCGTTTCCTCAGTCCACACGGGTGACATTCCCCGGAATCAGCGCTTCAGCGGCTTCTCAGGCCCCAGGATTGAACCTGCCATCACCCAGAGCGGCTCTGGGAGGCCCCTCGGGACACGCTGGCCCAGGGACTTCTCCTCGGCCTCAGCCTGGCCGCCGGGGCCAGCCGGCCGCCTCCGCGCAGCCCTCGCCTTCCGCTGCGAGGGGCTGCCGGAGAAGCAGCGGCCTGAGATGGCGCCGGGAGAAAGAGAAGGCGCTGAGGGGGGGCGGGCAGCAGGGACACCTGTGTGGGACCCGGCAGTGCCGCGGGGCGGCCGACGGGTGGACTCCGTTTCCCGGCGTGCCCCTGGCGGCCTCGGGGCGGTGCGAGGGGAGGGGAAGGACAGGGAAGGGAAGGGCGCTGCTGTGGGAGACATAACATGGGCGCCTGAAGCTGAGGCAGGGGTGGGTCGTTGGCTGGGCTGGAGGTGTTGCGAGTCGCGCTCGGTCTGCGGGGCGAGGCTGGTCCGAGGTGCTGGGCTGTGCCGTGCCGTGCCCAGCCCGGCCGGAAGGGAAGGGCTGGGGGACCGGGACGGGCACCCCGCCCCGCTGCTGCCGAGGGGTGGCGGCTGCGTGTGGCCCGGAACCTCTCAGCCCCTCTCCCGTGCAGTCGGCTGCAGGCGCCGCGACGAGGGAGCCTGAACTGAGCTCGCCTTGCTTGACGCGGCCCGGCGGCCGAGCAGGAGGCGGCGGACGGTGAGGGGACGAACGGGACGGGGACATGGCGGAGACCGGCTCTGTGCACGCCACCAGGTTCGAAGCGGCCGTGAAGGTGATCCAGAGCCTGCCCAAAAATGGTAAGTGCGGCCTGGGGGGCGGCGGGGGGAGAAGTCCGGTGGCAGCGGCGCGGGGCCTGGCTCCCCGGCTGGCACCTGCGAGGCGGGCGGGGCCCGGAGGGCGGGGGGAGGTGACGCCCTCTCCTGCTGGCGGCCGCTTTCTCCGGGGCAAGCGCTCCCCAGGCAGGGGCGGCGGCGCGGCTCGCCGGGTGGCTCAGGCTGGGGCAGTAGGGCCGCTGTCCCTCAGCCGCCCAGGGCCGGGCGCCCGTCAGCAGGCGGCGGCTGGAGGAGCTCTTGGAAAGCTCGGTCTTCGTGCTGCCGTCCGCCTTACCTGAAGAAACGCCGGTTCGGGGACTGCCGAGTCCTCGAGAGAAGTTCCTCAGTCAGGCGCCTGGAGGAGGGGGCCTGTCAACTCCCCGCGGTGCGGTGCGGGAGCGCCGGGGAAGGGCCGCTGCCTCTCTGAAATCCTGAAGTCGGTTTGACGGCTTCGGAGCTGGTATCATGAGCTCTGTTTGCTGAAAGAGTTAACAACGGAAAAGCGAAAAAATTTGGAATGTATGTTTTTACTAAGAGTAATAAAAACTAAAAAAAGTTGGTTATTACATACATCATTAATTCTGGTGTAAGTAAAACTGGGTTTGTTGAGGTACTGTAAACTTCTAATGACTAGAATCGAACCTCAAAGTATTTGATTTAATGGATTGGTTATGAATCTTCCCTGCCAGCTGTTACAGTTTTGTATTTACATTTCCTACCTCTACAAAAGTGTGTTCCACAAAGGAAGAAGAGAAAACAAAACCAGGAGAAACAGTGAAACTTATTGAAAGTGCTGTGAAATACCCAAAGTAAACAAAAACACTGTGAAAGGCTGTGTTTTGGGTTTGTTATGTTTGGTTGGTTTTTTGATCTTTTTTCTTTAAGTTCTGGTGCCTTTCAGTAAGTTACTGTTTGTGACAGTAAAGTGACTTGCAAGATACTTTGTTTACTGGGAGCTAAAGCTGTCCCTTTAAACTGAGTGAAAGGATACTTGCTTTATATTACTTATTACTCTCTTTTTATTCTAATTGTGGAGTCTGACCTTAGGAGTGGTAAAGGTTGTAGTCCCTTAAAGTCAATCTGAAACTTGCTGTTTGTAAAGTAAATATTGTCAGTGGTGCTGGTTCATGGTAGATGAAGTAAATGTTCTCCATTGACTTAAATTGTACTGCTGTCAATCAGGCTGTAACAAACACAGAAATACTAAGCTTGTAAAATACTCAATATTCTTGATTACAATGTAATTGTATTTTTAAATGCTTTCACTAGGTTCATTCCAGCCAACGAATGAAATGATGCTCAAGTTCTATAGCTTTTATAAGCAAGCAACCCAAGGACCCTGTAACATTCCACGACCTGGATTTTGGGATCCGATTGGTAGATATAAATGGTAACTTTTCATGAGCTGTTGTTTGGATTTTTGTTGGTGGTTTTTTGTTTTTTTTTTAATGCTTGGAGTGGAGATATTTAGAAGAGTGACATCTGGAAAAAGAGTATAGTGAGTTTATTTCTCTCTTAAGAACATTCACAACCTTTGATGCTGGAATTCATTTTCTGTCTTGTGTTCCAACTTTCTAGCTCAGATAATTTATAACGTCTCAGAGTTGCAGGTGAAAACATTCCCTCAGGTTCTGCAGATGGGTAGGTTTTTCTTGGGCAAGCACCATCATGGTACCTCTGCAGTGTTTATCCCATGTTGTAGAATGAAATTATAGGTGCTCTGTAGAATGAGTGATGTGGATGAGTGTCTGGAATTCTTCCTTCTCAATTTTTCATGTATGATGTGAGCGTGAAGTAAATAAGTGCTCATTGACAGCCATTGATAAAGCTTCAAGCTTTTGGGGAGAGTTCTGGTTTATGTATCATTCTGGTTTGTTTGCTTAGTGGCAGGGCTTCCTAGTATCTGTGTTTTCCTTGTGCTGGGAAGACTTCTGATTCACCACATTACTAAGATCTGTTTGAAAAACCATGTGAATGTTTCACTTAATATTTTAATAACAATTTATCCTGAACAAGTATTATTGCTGTCTTTATGGTCATGGTCGTCTTGGGATCTGTGAAATGATTCCTTTGACTTTTTTTTTGTTGTTTTTTTTCTCTCCTTCCTTCTTTCCTCAGTCTCCCCAAGTCAGGGTGAAGGGGGTGTCTTTGCAGATGACTAGGGCAGTAAGCTTCCACCCACCTGGTTGGTTGTAGCTGAAATGTGAGTCACCAACCTTGGGGTTTTGCTCTAAGTGGGACAAATACTCTGACATGGGGAAGGGACAGTGTCAAATCAAGTGCAAGACTGAGTAAGGAAATGTTTTACTCCAGTCTGTGTTCTGACAGATTCCTAGCGCAATACTGATAAACTTGATTGGAGTTTTCTGTGTTGGAGAGGGGGAGATTTTTTTTAGGTCATAAGTAGCTGCTGTGGTAACTGGGGGCGATGATTAAACTATTTGCCTACTAGATTGATGTCTCTTTCCCCAGTTACTAAACTCAAAAAGGACAGATTTTTCTTGTAGCCTGTTCTAACTTGCTGACGACTGTTTGTAAGTGCTGGCTGAAGTGTCTGTGCCTGCTCTTTTTCTGCAGCAGAGGGTCTTTTAAAAAAAATCAACATAAACAAAAGGGAAATGTGTGTGTGTGTGTCTCATCTGGGCTTGTTAAAAACTTACCAGGTGCAAGATCATAGCCGGTCAGTGGGGAACTTTTCAGTCCCTAGGCTGTTCAGTTAGTTGCTTCTTTGTTGATGTACCACTATGTGATTATCCTAACAAATGATATACATGGACTTTTTAAAAAAAAAAAGTTGTGAATTATTGTTGCATTTTATTTGTATCGGAGAAACTTTGGGCATTACATAACTGACCTCCTTAAGGCCAGACTGAAAACATCCAGGCTCTGAAGATACTGAAGATGTATGCGACTTTCTTTCCTAGGGATGCTTGGAGTGCCTTGGGAGACATGTCCAAAGAAGAAGCCATGATAGCCTATGTTGAAGAAATGAAAAAGGTAAGTTTACTAATGAGTGGAAGGAATCTTCTAGAACAATCATTCCAGAAATGATTAGGGAACATGAGGAGGTTCTTGCTGACTACTACTGTCACAGCTCCAAATGAGTTATTCCCTATGTGAACTGTTACATTTCAGTACTATGCTGTTTGGCCTGCGGGGAGAAGAAAATTATGTAGTTCATTCCAAAGCTATAGAATTTGGGTTTTTTTCAGAGAAACATGAGATCTCTAGCTGATATGAAGCTTAAATGACAGCTAAAGAAAGTGAAGTATTGAAATCATGGTAAAGGGGACAGTGGGGAATACAGTGGAACTTAAAGTACAACAAAAGAAAAGCTGGTTTACTGCAAACTGCCTCAGTTCTCAGAGTTGAGAGAGGTAAGTGATCCTTACCTTGGAAAGGAAAAAAACAACCCTCCAGAAGGACTGCAGGAGCAAGAGTCTCACTCTCATGACTGGAGACATAAGTATAATCAAATATGTAAACTTAATCATCTTTGTATTTTTTCCAAGAAGAACTCAGGGACCTGAATTTTCTGTACTTGTCATGAAAATACTCCTTGTATATTATAGTTGCAGTCAAACAGTTAGAATTGACGAATTTGGTCTGTCTTTTTTGGAATAGATGTAACTTGTAAACAGTTGTAGTTAGTATATTAAGCAGTAAACATTCAGAATTGAAGTCTGTTGTCTTTTATTAACTAACCCTTTTCACTGCAATCTTTTCACTGAAGCTCTTCTAGGTGTCCTTTCCAGTTTAAAGTTTATTTACTGTCAATCTGGATAAAAGTATAATTGTAATCTATTATTCTAATGAGTTTAGCATCAAGGAGAGAAAATGTAAGTCCGAATACACTTGCTTTTCTCCTAGGCCACTATCTTGACATTGAACTCTTAACATGTTTAATGATTGATACAACAAAAGCTTTTCCTATCTCTAATTTTGGGAATTTAGTTCCTGCTGGTATTAGTGTAGCTGCTTTAAAATGAAAAATAAACAACTCCAGAAAACACAGAAGGCCAAATATTATTCATTTGGTTAAAAATCCCACAAGATTTAATGTTTCATTTCAAATCTCGGATTCAAATTGTGTTAACACTTCAGTAGAGTACCTTATTTTTTTCAATACAGTAATTGGTTTGGTCAGGACATGAAAACTAAGTGAAACTGCAATGTTTGTTCTAAAAAAAACCCCTAGTAATCCTCCTGTGAGGAATTCTACTTACTTGACCCTAATGAAGCACAAATATTCTGCCTCTGTACAGATTACATGTAGGGATTGGAGAGCAAATGACTTGTTGCCTCTCTCATCTTTGAAACTGGGCAATCTGTTTACCCTGCTTTGGTGCTGTTTCAGCTCTCACATTTGAAATACTAGCTTCAGCTTTTCCAACCCGATTGATTCTACTTGAAATGTCAATGGAAGTGCATTTCAAATGGATCCACTGGGTTGTTCTATCAGCACATACTGCACTAATCCCTGTGGTGTTACTGTGAGCATTCTGCTGTTGCTGCATAGGTATCTGTGTCTAAGGGCGCAAAAAACCACTTATATACTGCTATCACAGGACTGTGTTTAAGGGTGTATAAGATTGCTGTGTTCCCCCCCGGCTCCCACCCCTGGGGCACGTCCCTAGCATTTGCACATTGTGTTTGGGCTATACATGCATCGGATGACCCTGTCACGAGATACTTTATTGTAAACTTGTTTGGTGTTTTTTTCCCTTTATGTGGTAGCCTTGAAAATCGCAGCTGTTGAGGAATGTGTCTGGCTGAGGTTTTGAGGTTCTGGTGGGAGATGACCGAATATGTCTTAGTCTTAGTTAAGATGAATCTGAGCTCAGGTGCACTTTGGTTAAGGTTAATTTATCTTCCAAGTAGCATTTCTGAAATTTTTATTAGAAATGAGTGCTATCTTAGCATAAAGAAGTGTTAACACTATATGGTGTTTCTAATTTAAAACAAGAGTCTTCATATATTTATTGTCTGGCATCCAAAGAAAACGGTTAATTCAGGCTACATAGTAACATACTTTGCACTTCCAAATTTTAAGATTGCTTATTATGCCTAGTGGCTATATAAGTAAGCAGTTGATTTTGTTTGTGGAAGTATTTGCTCTTTTCTTGCTCACCTAAAAACTAGCAGTTACAAAACTCTTACTTTAACAGAAACTGTGTGGTAAGATTCTAAGAATTGCTCCAAGTTGCAGAGAGTATTTTGAGGTCTGTTTAGAACAGATGAAGAGCAGTTACCTGCAGACATCATAGAAATACACATATGAAATAGTTTACAGTGCAGACTATAGAAGTAAATACATAGCAAATACAAGTGTTATTCTAAAATAGGTTTCTTGTTTCTCTCAATGCTATTGAAGTTTAAAAAAAAAAAAATTCATGAAATTGTCCTGTCTCTGGTTCATATCCAGCTTTGTATCTGAGCACTGAGTATTTCTAACAAATACGGAATGAATTATGTAATCCAAATAGATCAGAGAAGTGGCAATGAAACTGCAGTTTGATAGGATCGTTGTCTCTCAGTATCCTTAATTGGTTTGCAAGTGTTGACTTGTTACCTGCTAGCCTGCCTGGAGCTCCTGCTTTGTGAAGTAATGCTGTAGCTTTTGCTTCTACTGCTTAGTGACGTGGTTGGTGCTCTTGAGCAGCATGTTCTGTGGCAACTTGTACCTCCACCTGTTGCTTTCTTGGTGCTCTTCTGGAGGAGGAGGTGTACTGTAGCTGTTAGTTTGCTTCTGCCTGAGTCTTTTCCTATAGCTATTGCCCCTTTTTTAAAAAATAGTAATAAAAAAAGTAGAGGATGAAAGACCAACAAAGCTATCGGCAAAAAGCTTGGCTGAAAGGACTTAAACTAGGATGGGACAATAATATCATATGCTTTTAAAATAATATTCAATTATCTAATCTCTTCTGTTTATTCTAGATTTAAGATTTTGCATTCCTATCAGATGATCAAAGGTTTTGGTTTTGTAATTTAAAATGAAGAAATTTTTATCAAAGGAAGAGCTCCAAATGACTTGAAGAACAGAACTTGTTTCTAGTTTGCTTTTCTTCTAGTTTGCTCTGTCTTTGTATTGTCCCAGTTTTGCCATATTCTGTCCATTTTGTTGTTTGGGTTTAGACAGACCCAGCAGGGCACTTTTGATCTGCTCCTTACATTCCACTGAAGATGGAAGGGTTTGACAAATATGAAGAATCCTCTAAGAAAAAAGTCTTTTGGTTTCATTTTCTATATGGGAAGACTTGTCTATAAAATAAATTGCATCAGATAACAGCAGCCTGTTGAACTTTGAGTTGATTTAGTTTGAAATTGCTGAAATAATGGATTCCAAGGTCTACTAATACTGTGCTGAGGCTGTTCTTGAGTTGGCAAATGCATTAGCTCTCCCATCTTCTTTTTGCCTAAAAAAAAGTTAATACAGCTAGTTAAGATTCTTGTTTGATAAATTAGTTTTACGTTGTTTTCCTTCAATAAAAAAAAGCAAAAAAAAAATCAGAATAATGTGTTAAGTGACTTAGTGAAATATTACTAAGTTTTACAGTGACCGGCAGTTTCTAGAATCAGTTGAAATTAATGAATCATTGAAATGCTGTTTCATAAGATGCTTCATATTTTGGACTTGTGCAGATTCTCGAGAGTATGCCAATGACGGACAAAGTTGAAGAATTACTACAAGTAATAGGCCCGTTCTATGAAATAGTAGAAGATAAAAAGAACAGAGGATCTGACCTAACCTCAGGTTCGGACAAATAACTTCCTTTATACTACTAATAATCACAACTCCAGATATTTTTGCGCTTGTTTCTGTAAATGATTTTAAAGCTAAATGTTGCATCTTTCTGTTCATTCTCTTTACCATATGGCAGTTCGAATGGAGAAAGTCTCTAAGTATTTGGAAGGTAGGAATAATAAATTATGTGTAAGTTCATCTTTTCCATTGTTTTGATGCTGTAGTAACTACCTGCTAACCCTTGTGACTTCTGGGCTTGCCACCTCAATAGGCTGGATTTTGTTTTATTTTGCTTTTGCGGTACAAAACAAAGTTAGACCAGGAAGCTGCATGTTTAGTCCTTGTCTACAGACTTTTTGAGCTGCTGAAGGAAGCCTTTTCCCAAAAAAAGGAGAGTATTTGAAACAAACAAATAACTCCCCCAACCAAATATAGTTTCTGCCTTTCCATTAATAAAAGGAACAACTAATGTGTACTGCTGTATCCTGATGTAGCTGCGGATTATCAAACTGCATGCAGAGCTGGTAATCCAGCTCTGCGATCTGATCTAAAATTTTAAAAAATGCTTTTTTAATCATGGTTTCTTCAATACATACAGAATATAAGATGAGTTTGTGAAACTTTCAAGTTACGTTTTCTGAGGCTCAAGTTCATAAAGGGAATATCTATTTAAACATTTTAAATCTCTGACAAGTGGCAAACCTAGTGGTGTCATAGCTGCATAAAAATCAATGTGGTGATTTTTATTTAGCAATACCATTTTGATGAGTGAGAATGTTTTGATAATAACTGTTATTATGTTACAGGTAATGTGCTCATAAGGTTGTAGTATAAGGCTTAGAGTTGTTTAAATCTGGCTTAAAATTACAGTTAAAAATTGAAATGCAACAGGGCAAAACTTGAAACAGTTTTTAAAAAACAAACATTGCACAAATTAATTGGTTTAATGTGTTTAAGAAGTAGGGATCAGCTGGTTAAGTTGCCTTTTGCATGTGGCTTTTTTTTCCCTGTCTTAAAGGAGCATAGTTTTGATTTTGGTTTTGATATCAAGTCTCAGACAAACAGAAATAGTTTTTCATTGTTTTTGAGGAAGGGTAGTGGTAGAAGTTTTTAAATGGCCATTGTGAAAGCTGTGTGACTTTTCTCAACTAAAATTGTGTATGCTTCATGTCTGGGATTTAATGAGCTTGCCTGACAGCTGGATTCATGGGCAAGACTGTAAGAGTATCAGTAGATTCAGGTCAGTGATCTGTGTAATAAGGATTTACTTGGACTTGGTGTCTCTGGCACAGTGCCAAAAGCCACTTCTTAAAGTGACTTATCTAGGCAAACAGAATCATGGAAGTTAAACCATACCTGTTTCAATAACAAATCTAGCATACTTGTTTTTTAAAGAGGCAGCTTAAACATAAGGCAGTGTAAGTAAAACAGAATAGCAAATTTCAGCTTTATCTTGTTCTGTCAGTGTTGCAATAAATCTGGTGATATGTTGTCATTCATAGAGTTTAAATCTGCAACATCTAATTATGTCACAATGAATTAAGACAGAATTTTCACAAAGTCCGTTGTATGTTACAACTTTATCATTGCATTTCAGACTTTAAAACCCTTTCTTCAGCGCTGTTATGACTTCCCCAGTTAAAAGTGAAGCTGGAAATTATTATTTACAGTACAGGTCTCAAAATATTTCACAGAAGTATGGAAGCATGAGTACCTTCAGTCTTCCAGATACATGCTAAAGAATAGAACCAATCTGCCCAAGTCTGTGTTTGAGATGGTGTAGACATTGGTGACAATACTGTTTAAAAATTGACACATGATTATGTTTTGATTGCGTTAGTTCTTCCAGTCCTGTTTCTTCCCCTGACCCCAAGCCACTACTCTCTGTAGCTTCTGTTGTGGAAGGTGTTTTTCATGGGCAGGCAATTGGTATGTTCTGGAAACTGAGGCCCTTCTCTTGAGTCTCTTACTTCATACTGTACTCTCACCATCTTCTGGCCCATTCTGTTTTGAGTTTGCCCTCCATTCTTCTGTCAGATTTTAATCAGTATGAAGATAAGTATCTAATTGTTTAAGAATTGCATGCTACCTCCTCAAAATCAATAGTATTCTTGAATTAGTCAAAGAGATTGTCTGGAAGTTTACATCAGCTATGGTTGGTGTATCATCTCTAGCAGATTGGCCTTAATAGAAAACTGTAGCCTTTTTAAAATTGAATTTCTACTCCTTGTGGTTTCATTGAAAATGTTAAATGCAAATACTGTCTTTGTGAATTAATAGAGCTTGTGGCTCTCCTTAATGAAGAACACTGAGGCCTGACATGCCAGCATTAAAATGACTTGTAACGTCTACTAGACAACTAGGTCAAACTTGCCGGATCCATGGGTTACAAATATCCAGACTTGGATGCGTTGGTAAAGAAAGGAAAATAGAGAATTCTGAGCAAATCTGAGGGGTATTTCAAAATGATGTAACCTGGGTAGTGTTTTGAAAGCTCATCCTGTAGCTGTGTGAGAAGCTTAGATTCTCTAGAAAGTTCAGTCAGTAGTCTCTTTCTGACAGGTATGAAGTACTACTTTACAGAGAAAATTATTGACAAATTATTTTCAGGCACATAAAATACTAGATATCAAAGAAGAAAGTGGGGTCTTAGCTGTCATGGCACTGCAGAAGAGAATAGGTAACTGTTGTGGTATTACAGAAGGACCCTTTTGTTTGCAGCTGCTGGAAGAGTAGAAGGAGGACTATCAGGTAAGGTGAGGGGAGTGCTGGGGTGCTTTAGAAGAGCAACCTTTTAACTTTTTGCACTTGCTAATAAATGCACAAGAAATCTGATGTCTAAGCCAATGCTAAAAAGGCAAGCTTCCAAATACCTTTGCTCAGTGAATTTGAAATTTTCAGAATGGGCATTCAAGCTTCCTTGTTATGTTATACCTGAAGAAGCCAAAGGTGGTCTAGAATTTGATCTGATCTGATACTGGGTGAAAAATATTGAGAGTTTCAGAGCCAACTCATCCTTCTGAATGTTTCCTTGAGAATGCTTGTGGATATTTTCTTTTTTCTGAATGTGAGAAATCCAAAGCGGGGCAAGAAGATCCCTACCTTACAGGCGTGTACTAAGTTAACTCAACTAAGCAAAGTATCTGGAAATTATTCACAAGTTCTTCAGTAGAATTTTCTTACTCTTTATGCTTTGTGGCAAGGCATTTAATCTGTTTTAAAATCCTGCTAAGTAAAGATGACCCTTTGCCTTTATGCTGAGTAGAGGTACTCTTTGTAAGCCTTTGTGAAGACTAAATGTTGCCTCCAGTAATGACAAGTTGTGCACTGCAGAGGCTGTGGAAAGTTTCAGCATTATAATGCTTGTAAACTTTGTCATCCTAATGAGTGTTTCTCTCCTGAAAACTTTGCTCCCAGCTGTATTGCAACTGGACCGGATGAAGCCCTGTTGAAGCAAGGTGACTTATATTGCTGCACCTGCTGGCTTTGGGCAGTGCTGATTGCAGTGTAGCATGTTTGCGCTAGGAGCCCATGCAGGGCACTGCTTTAGTAGCAGCTTCTGTGAATGGTGGAAGTTGGCCTGGCTCACAGGCAGATTCGGCTGTTTACCAATTTTCTGAGTGTCTTCCTGCACTGGGTATGGGAGCTAGGTTTAAAAGATGATACTCACTGAGAACAAGCAAATAAATGTAAACACTTCTATTTCAAAGGCAGTAGTTAGTACAAGGACATAGGCAAGCTTGGAGGGGAGGACTGCACTTGAAAAAAATGAGTCTGTGCTTAATTACTACTTTCCAGGTAGAAACACTTACTCTTAAAATGCAGTATATTTTCCAACTGTGCTTCTGTAGATTGCATATGATTAGTTTCTCTTTTCAGTTTTATTTTCTCAAAGAGCTTCTCATGTTATTTTCAACATCTTTACTTTGTAATGGAGCGTTTTGGTGGCACGTTTTTCCTGCTTGTGTGTGGGCCTCTTCTGTGAAACACCCTCTGTTTGCTTCATAAGCTCACTTTTTCATTTCTGTTTGACTTCAAATATACTTGCTAAACTGATTTCCTTCTCCCTCCTCTTTTCTTTACTAGGAGTTTTAAGGAACTCAATGGCTGTGAATCTTCTTAATGCTTTGTAAGAAGGGGGAAAATGCTAAAATCCCTGAAACTGCTGTGCTTTAGTAGGATATGTTGAATGGGTGGCAGCACCACAACTAAGAGGTGCATTAAGGCAGGGCAAGCATGGGGCAGAAGGAGCTGGTGGGTGGGTGAGAGAGGTTTTTAAAATTCCATCCTTTAAACTTTTTCTCCTCTTCTAGTTTCCAATGATAAGCTAACAGCTATAATGGAGGTTACAGATTATATTCAGAGAGGCTAGTGTGAAACTTATTATACAACTATTTTTCTTAATATCTCAGTAGTTTAATAGCTTACCTTAATAGCATCTAGAATATTCTTTGCAGCGTTTGCTGCAGGGTGGGATTATAGGATTAAGGGCTGGGCCAGCAAGTGCCAGACTCAGTGGAGAGTCTCAATGAGATGTGGATCAGTGTCTCAACAAGCTGTGGCTTGTCCTGTTGCAGTATATACCTGCTTCAGGCTTTCCAGTTCAAATCTGAGCCTACTTTGTGATTTGACTTCAAACTGATGGTTTTATGCCAGTGCTGTCTAACAATGTTGGAAATTAGGGCAGAGCATCAGTATAGCTCAAGCCTGAGGATATCAACAGCTTCTCTCATACAGAGTAGTAGAGAATGTATCACCACAGGGTGAGCAGCAGAGTATCCAAATGTGAAAATGTAAGAATAAAAATTGTTTCTTTCAAAGTGGAAGGAGCTAAGAGAAGCTGTCTTCCATGGAAAGAAAAGCCTGTCTGTATTCTGTTTCATGCTGGATTGAGTCAACAGTAACAGTTTTTGTGCATAATTGGTCTTTGGACCTGGATTTTTTTTTCCTCCAGCCAGACAACAGTTCCCTGCAAAAGGGAAAATAAGTTGCAAAAGCTCTTCAGGTTTTGAGAATCAAGCAGAGGTACCCACTTGCTATAAAATGTTGGTGTCTTATGTTTTAGAAGTCTCACTTGTAGTTAAGCTCTTGTGATGAGAAAACAGAAATCCAGATTTCTCACACCTCTGTTCTACAAAGACAAACTACAAAGAAGAAGTAGTAGACAGAGGTATGGGAGGCTGGGGAAGAACAGATGTAGGTAGTTGTATCTTGATTGCTCTCAGAAAAGTGCCCAGTGGGCATGGGCTGGTGTTATGCATAACTTTGTTATAGCAAAAATAATTACTTTAATCATAGCCTCTAAGATGTATGGAAAAGCCATCTGTGTTATCTGTGAGGCTGTGTTTAATATGGGCATTGTAAAAGGCTGTTCAACTTGTAGGCTTGCAGTAGGTGGCAGGAGAATATAATCTTAACGTTGTTTTCTGTTTGTTTTTTTTTTTTTTTTCTTGTACAGGACAAAACAATTTTTGATTCAGGCTACAATATTATAGACCAGAGTTTCTGGACTGTAGGTGACTCCGCAATTTGGTTTTCTGTTGCTTTCAAGCATAATTCAGTTTTCTTTATGGGGTTCGGAGTTTACTATGCTCATGGTTTTTATTTTCTGGGACAAAACTCAAGAGTGTGATGCTCTTCTTTACTTGCCACATGAAGTGAAAGTTCCAAATGTTGACTGTATCTCTTCCACACAGAAGGGAGCTTAGCAAGTCCTGCTCGTTATCCCAGAGGGAAGTAGTACCAGATGTGGGGACATCCTGAATACTGAAAGATGTTACTATTCTTGCAAGTTTCTATAAATATCTAAGAAGCAGCTGTTCTTTGTATTCATTCTCACACGTGATTGTTGGCTAAGGTGTTGACACTAAGTTGGCAAAGCCTGGATCCATTGGTCTCGCTGCCCATGCACCATGTAACTGACCTGTGTGTGCTTGGTGGCCCTGTACTCCAGATGTCCGGTGGCCTTCGTGGAACTACCTGCCAGTGCTGGGAATGTCTGTGGGGCAGCTGCTGTTCTCCCTGGGCTGCTTTGTGTCAGGAAATCCCAGGCAGGTTGTCTCTACTGGCAGAAGGCTTAGGGGTGACAGGGAGGAGGGAAATGTATCTAAGCCAACCCAAAAACTTGGTAACTTTACCTATATGGAAAGTATTCTGAAAATTCAAGGGAACAGGTACTGGTGATACAGATGGAGATGAGAAACTCCACAGATATTGAAAAGTGTAAAGGTCCAGGATGACTAGTCAGTAATCCTAGTCAGTAATTGCCATACTTGCAAGTTAATATAAATGTCTAAGAAGCTGCTATTGTCTGTGTTCATTCTTATCCACAAACTATTGTTTTGATGTTTATAAACGGTAAATAAAGACATGGGTATTGTTGATTAAATTGTTTTTTGAAATACAGTGGCATCTCTTTGAGTGTAACAGCTTGAAAAGCACATGAGCAGAGAGAGGAATGCTGATAAAACAAGGCTGTAGTCTTTTGGTGTATTTTAAGAGAAAAATAAAAAGGAGGAGAGGCTTCTTTTTCTCTGTTATAGTAAAGTTTAGGAAGACTAAACAACAAAAAAGAAAAACTGTGTAGAGGAAGATCTGGCTGCCATGATCTGTGTGCTTAGGGAATACATTTTTCAGAGAACTTACACTTAATGCACTTAAAATTAAAAGTGATAAAACAGTGGTAGTTAAAGTAAGGAATTTTATATTTTTCTGTCTCTATTTTTGACAGACCTTTCTAAAATCTTTTTATTTGTGATGGCAGCTTGTTTGAGTACTATAGAACAGATGTTACAGAGCAGGCTGGGCCCCTGGAAACTTTCTTTGTAGCGTGCTATATTAAAAAAAAAAAGGGAAGGAAATGAGGGTATAGAAACTCATCTTCTTCTAGCTGAAGAGCTTATTGCTCCCAGATGCTTGGATGTACTCCTCCTTTCTCACTGCGATTACTCATTGCAGTGAACTCCTTGGAGTATTAGGATACATCAGTTTCAAAAAGGAGGTGGAGATTTGTGTAATTAAGTGTATTGGAAATGGCAGAACGTGGTTGCATAAACTTGGAATTGAAGCAGGGAACCTTCTTGGATCAGTAACAAACATGAAACATCAGGTTGTGATGGCAAGAAAAGAATTCAAGTTACCTGATTATCGACAATTTTGTACAGTGTATAGGTCTGAGACTCAAAAATTTTGACAGAGCTCGAGTCTACTTCAACATAGGAGTGCAAAGACATCCCTATATAAAGTGATACAAGTGTAGGTGATGGAAATAATATTTTAGTGGCTAAGATTTTGCTGCTATTGAGCAGATAGTAAAGTTATGGTATTTTATTAAAGTCCATAATTAAATTATGAGGACGTACACAGCTAGTTAAATGTTCTATGATGTGTTTCACCCACTATTGTAGGCTGTTTCCTGATCACTGGTATTTGCAAAGAATGAAAGAGGCTGTAGAACTTATATGAGGATACTGTGTTGTGCTGAGCCAACCATTAGTACAGCTCCAGCAGTGCATGTTAATTTTGTATAAGTTATATGCCTGTTCAGAAAACCAAAAAAACAAGGCATTTGAGAAAAACCTGCTAGGCTAGGTTTTCTTTGTAAAAGGATGGGGCAGATCCACAGGGGCATTTCATAGAATGGTTTGGGTTGGAAAGGACCTTAAAGATCACTTAATTCCAACCCCCCTGCCATGGTCAGGGACACCTTTCACTAGACCAGGTTGCTGAAAGCACCATCCAACCTGGCCTTGAACACTTCCAGGGATGGGGCATCCACAGCTTCTCTGGGCAACTTGTTCCAGTGTCTCACCACCCTCATTGTGAAGAATTTCTTCCTTACATCTAATCTACATCTACCCTCTTTCAGTTTAAAGCCATTACCCCTCATCTTATCACTACATGCCCTTGTAAACAGTCCCTCTCCAGCTTTCTTGTAAGCACCCTTCAGGTACTGGGAGGCTGCTATAAGGTCTCCCCAGAGTCTTCTTGTCTCCAGGCTGAACAAACCCAACTCTCTCAGTCTATCTTCATATGAGGGGTACTCCAGCCCCTCTGATCATCTTCATGGCCCTCCTCTGGACTTGTTCCAACAGGTCCATGTCCTTATGTTGGGGGCCCCAGAGTTGAATGCAATATTCCAGGTGGGATCTTACGAGAGCAGAGTAAAGGGGGAGAATCACCTCCCTCAACCTGCTGGTCACGCTTCTTTTGATGCAGCCCAGGATATAGTTGTGTTTCTGGGCTGCAAACATACATTGCTGGGTCATGTTGAGCTTCTCATTACACCCCCAAGTCCTTCTCCTCAGGGTTGCTCTCAATCCATTCTCCACCCAGCCTGTGTTTGTGCTTGGGATTGCCCCAACCCATGTGCAGGACCTTGCACTTGGCCTTGATGAACCATGAGGTTCACACAGGTCCGCCTCTCAAGTCTGTCAAGATCCCTCTGGATGACGTACCTTCCCTCCAGCGTGTCAACTGCACCACACAGTTTGGGGTCATCAGCAAACTTGCTGAGGGTGCACTCAATCCCGCTGTCCATGTCGCCAGCAAAGATGTTAAACGGCACCGGTTCCAATACCAACCCCTGAGGAATGCCACTCATCAGTGGTCTCCACTTGGACATCGAGCTGTTGACCACAACTCTGTGAGTGAAACCATCCAGCCAATTCCTTATCGACTGAATGGTCCACTTGTCAAATACATGTCTCTCCATTTTAGAGACAAGGATGTCATGTGGGGCAGCGTCAAAGCTGTGCACAAGTACAGGTAGATGACGTCAGTTGCTCCTATCCACCAACTCTGTAACCCTGTCATAGAAGGCACTAAATTTGTCAGGCACGATTTGGGAAGCCATATTGGCTGTCACCAATCACCTCCTTATTTTCCGTGTGCCTTAGCATAGTTTCCAGGAGGATCTACTCCATGATCTTGCTGGGCACAGAGGTGAGACTGACTGGCCTGTAGTTTCCCAGGTTTTCCTTTTTCCCCTTTTTAAAAATGGGGGTTATGTTTCCCTTTTCCTGTCAGTGGGAGCTTCACTGGACTGCCCCGAGTTCTCAAATATGATGGATAGTGGCTTAGCAACTTCATCTGCCAGTTCCCTCAAGACCTATGAATGTATCTCATCAGGTCCCATGGACTTGTGCACCTTCAGGTTCCTTGGATGGTCTTGAACCTGACGTTCTCCTGAAGAAGTGGGCACTTCTTCATTCTCCCAGTCCTTGCCTTTGCCTTCTGTGACTTGGGTGGTATGGCTTGAGCACTTGGTGGTGAAGACTGAGGCAAAAAAGTCATTAAGTACCTCAGCCTTCGCCATATCCCGGGGAACTAGGTTTCCCATTTCCTTCCAGAGAGGGCCCACATTTTCCCTAGTTTTCCTTTTATTTAGTTTCCTAACTCCCATCTAGGTAACGAAAATTGTCTTGAAATAGGTGGGAAGTTAGAAATAAAATACATATTTTTGAGAAACTTGGCCCAGTTATACAGGTCATTGAGAAGAATTGTATGCTGCCTTTAAAGAAATATATTTAAAATTGCTCTTAGGAAATCTCTTAATAGAGCTGATACAAGAAAATAAACATCTAGTGAAAGCTTGTAGAGAGGCTGTATGTCTGTTCTTCACATCCTTTTCATCTCACCATTTTCTTTTGTTAAATTCTTCCTTCTGTTTCCATGTTGTTACTGTTACACAGCTCTTACTATATTGCATTAAAAGAAACAATCCAGGCTTTGACAGTAGAATATAACTCCTAGTACAGCTACAGAGCAGTACAGCTTCGATTTAGAAAACTCACAAATCTCACAGTTTGGTGTTGTAAGCAGTGAGATGAAAATAATAAACCAAGAGGGATTCTATAGTATCTAAACGAGGGCAACAGAGAAAGCTACTAACATTTTGCCTGTAGTTGAAGTGTGTAAACAGAAAGAATAAAGGGGTGGATGGATGGGTGGGATTAGCACAAAGCAAATAAGGTTTTAAAAGGTTGCTTGACTCTTATAATTTGTATTAAAAGATACATTCCTCAGGAAGTAGCCATTAACCTACCAAGAGGGACTGTAGTCACTACTAGTTGGCTGTTTAGTCTTTAGCCCTATCATCCCCAGTATTAGTCATCATTGCTGGTTTCTTAGCAGATACTGAGAGTAACAAGGAGGACGGCAACAAACTGTGATTTTATCATGTAGTAAAAGGAATTGGGGATGGACCTGATGAGCATAGCAGCGTAAAGGTTCTGAGGAAAAGTGCACAATTAAGCGTGATGTTTCAAGTGGCCAAAACTCTGTACAATGCTGTGTTCTTCAGAGTCGGCATCAAAGCAGTGCCTCTTTATGGTCTTTAGGAGCACTTTTGCTAAGAATGATTTTGTGGAAGAAATACGATCCTGATGGATTTCAGTTATTTAGGTGTCCCATGGCACGATACCGTAAATCTGTTACTGTTGATACTTTCTCTCAGTTCCACCTCTTTATTTAAATATGTGATGTATTTCTTAGAAGTTTCCCCAAATGAATAATCTCCTTGCTGAAATTAAGTGAAGAGAAAATATTCAAAGACTTTCCCTTCCCTTCAAAAAGAAAAAAAGTAAATCTTAAGAAAAAAGCTCATGGTATAGCTGGGGCTTCTTACAATATCTTTGGTAGGGTGAGGAGGTTTAGAGTTTTGGTTCGCCTTCCTTCACAGCTAAATGTTCCTCCTAGTCTTGTCTTTCCTGTTTACTCCCACGACTGGGTAGGACACACAGATGATTGTGCCCCCACTCCCTTTTTGTTTCAAAGGGAAGCATGATGCTTGCCTTACCATGCCAAGGGAGCTGTGTCTTAATGCCCATGCTGTGAGGACTTACCTTATCCTCCTCACACTGCTGCTTCTCAGAAAAACATCCTGAGACTTGGGTTTCGCAATAAATGAAACATGTTTACAAGAAATTAACTGGGAATATGTTGGAATTTTTCTTCTGTGAAATAAATTTCCTTGCAAATAAGTGTTCTTCAGTGAGGAGAAAATGAGCATGTGATTCCTTACGTTCTTGTAATCTACAAGACAGACAATAGCTTTTCCAGTTCTCTTTTTACAATAAAAAAGCATTTTTTTTTTATCCTCCAGATAAAAGTTGGATTAAATCAATCCAAAACACTGACGCAGGGTGCCCACAGAAACCTTACCTTGCAGTAAAACTAAGGTGAACAGGATATTTAACATATTCATTATTTCTGTACAAGAAGTTAAGTTATTTTGCCTTTTTTTTTATTTTTAAAGCACTATGGATAAGCTTTGAAACTAGAGGAATATGGGAAGGTTCTTCATTGCAAGTCTAAAACAAAAAACCCTTAGCTCTAAGTTACCATGCAGCAAAGAAAGTAGCAGAGCTGGTTTGGCAACTCCAGTATAATTGGATATTATTTTGCTTTTAATGTTAAGCCTAAACTAAGAATTAATCTTTCAAGGTTCTGATGAGGGAAAGTAGAAATTATGCAAATGGAATGCTGTGGTGACAATTAAAACAGACAGAATTCAGCCTTGGAGTAAACATGTAAACTATGCGAGTGTCTCGCAGAAACTGTCCCCTCTTTGTATCTTAATCACTCTGTCCTAACAAAGGAGGCTTAAATGATCATCAGGATGTTTTTAACCATATGTTTTTTACAGGAGGTGGTAGAATTGTCCCTTAAAATCTCCATATTTTTAAAGGATCTTTACCTTGCAATTCAGAGTAAATTGTTTGTGATCCTTCGAGTGATCAAAGATGTGGAAAACAAGGATTTAGCAGTTACTTTGTCTATTTCAAGATTTATTTTTTTAAATATTTATGTAATTAGACATGCAAACAAATGCTCGGCACATTTATTTCATCATTTTTTTAACTGAAATCAGAGAATTTATTTCCGTATGCCCTTTGCTAGATAAAGATCTGTATAAATTTGAGTCTTCTTACCACATTTTGCGTCTGCTTAAATTGCTGCAGGAGAAGATGCATGGGATATTTTATTTACCTGCTTCAGAATCCTGTTGCCCACATAATTTAATAAAATGTTTCAAAATTTGCCTTTGAATTGAGAGCAGTTTTGAAGCATTTCAGCCCAAAAGGGAATGTCTGTAAAAACGCTGACTTCTGCGTTTAGAAGAACATGGCCACATCAGTCCTAGAAAAAACTGATCTGCAGCTGCAGTTACTGCAGCTATACCATAAATATGGGTAATAGTCTTGGTCAGAGACTCAGTAGTGAAAGTGGCCTGCTACCTCTTTCCAGTAGGCTTCCTCAGAGTCATTGAGAATCTCTTCACCAGTAATCAGGCATTCTGTGGTGAGCCACAAAAGAGAAACATTAAACCAATTAAGGAAGAGCATACAGAAATAAAGCTGGCATTATTTGGTACACCTTCTAATATGGAAATACTTTTGTAGAACTATGAGTAATAGTTTGGGGGGGGGTTGTATGTTTGATTCTTATAAAATACATCTTTTTTTCCTCTCTGAATTTTTTCTTAGACCTTAGTAATGTCATGAATTCCACTCCAAATATAAAGGCTGTAAATGGAAAAGCTGAAAGTAGTGATAGCGGAGCAGAATCAGAAGAAGAAGGGCTTCGTGAAGAGGAGGAAAAAGAACTGCAGCTAAATGGAAAGGGTATGTTTTCTGCACTTGGACCATTGTCTCTTCCAAAGTTATTCTTAGCCACTTAAGTGGCAGAAAATCCCAAAGGATCATGAATGCTATACCTCTTCAGGAGAATTAGATGCGAATACACGTGGATGCGTGTGTGGAGAATGGCAGCGTCTCAACCTGGGTTATAAGATTTAGAACTAGTACAAATTTGTGAGCTATACCGTACAATTTTTGACTTGGCTAGGAGGTTCTGTGAGTAGAATCATAGAATTATTAAGGTTGGAAAAGACCTCTAAGATCATCGAGTCCAACCATCAACCCAACACTACCATACCCACTAAACCATGTCCCTAAGCGCCTCATCTACACGGCTTTTAAATACCTCCAGGGTTGGTGACTCAACCACTTCCCTGAGCAGCCTGTTCAAAGGCCTGACCACCAAATGAAATTACATATTTAGAACTCTACACAGATTTTTTCCTCCAAGGATGTTAGGATAATTACTTAGTTTACCAGAGACCTACTTTGGATTTGCTTACTTATGTTTTAAATATCATCTGCTTTTTATGCAAATTAAATTTTATATTTACACTTTTTACAAGAACAGAACAATCCCTGTAAATGTGAATCTAGGAGCATTTATATATTTTGTTCTGCAGATACATTATACTTACAGTCCACTAGAAAGTTAGCTACTTGAAGAAATATGTTTTGAGCTATTAGATGCGTAGCTTTCTATGTGCAAGGTTTTCTTGTTCCTTTACAGACTATAAGAATGTGAAACCAGAATCGGCAGCTGCTAAGGATTTGGAAAGTATTGTTGCTAATGGCTGTTACAAGGACAGCTTTATCCCAGATATGCAGAATGGCATCCAGACTAAATCTGCCCTGAATGGCTTGAACCCGGAGGAGGAAATAAAGAAAATGGAGCCAAGCCTAGAAATAGCTAATAACAGTGCTCACCAAGGTACTGTCCTTGCAAGACCGTATTTTCATTTGCGCATGTTTTCTTGGAAAATATTTCTTTTCTTGAAAGCTTAATCCTGGGATTCAGAGACTAGCAATGCTGTCTTTCAGTTGTAGAAACCTGAAGAAAAAATACTCCAAAAAAAATCAAATTTAATACCAGTTTAAAATAAGGTTTTCTTTTAGGATCTCCTGCAGAGAGATGTATTCAGAGACAGAGAGGCCCAAAACCACAGAAATACAATTGTTTTCTTTTAAAATCATTATACTACCTATGCCAATACTATTTGCCTTCGAAAGCTAATTCATAGTGAAATGAAAATCACCAATATCTTACTTGTCTTTCTCAAAGGTTGAACATATTATAAATGCCTGTTTGTTGAAACTGATGTCTAAATATATAATTTTAAAATGAACAGATAACTTCAGGGAAAACTGCTTTATACTGAACGTAGGAAGGATAGTGGAATGAACAAGATGAAATTAAAATTATCAACTTATAATGCAGAAATGCCAATATGAGGTATAGTTTTCCCATTAGTAAAAGTTTTTTATAATTCCTATATTAATATAACCTCTTTATTCAGAATCTAACTTTAGCATGACAGTCATAGATAAAAGGGGCATAAGTTGAAGCTCACCTAGACATTTTAACTCATGGCTTTACTTTTTGCCAGGATTGGCTCACATTTACAAAGCATTTGTGCATCTCTCCTTTCCATACAGGTGCAAATGAAGAGAATACTGATGAGGTCTCAGCAACTCAGCACTTAACCAGTGATTCAGACAGTGAAGTTTATTGTGACTCTATGGAGCAACTTGGACTAGAAGAGGTGGGGGCTTAGTATTCCTAGGTGTATTTTAAAACTAGTATGCTTATTTTTAAATAGGTTCCTATCTGTCAGATGAACCTGGACACGCAGAGGTGAATGAAATAACTCATGCATACCTTTCTCCTGTTTGGACTATTGGTTTTTGTTCTTTTTATTGTCCGTCTTTTACGACTTCGTTACTTGGAAATTTTTGCCCTCAGAGAATTTATGTGAGGAGAAGGTATAAAAAACAACAGTACAAAGAAACCAAGGGCTGTGTCCACAAATGAATTTTGGGTCTCCTAACATGTAGGGACCAGAATCCATATCTCTAAGCAGCAGGGAGTGTCTTTGTAACAATGAGCTTTTTGTGTGCTCTTTTTCTGGCCTAATGAATCCTGTATTTGTTTCTTAAAAGAAATAAAGAGTAAGTCTTAGCAGGTGGCCTGTAGGCCAGTGCATGAAAGTGGCCTAGGTCTAAAGAAGTGGGAGTTGACAATGATTTTTGGGCTCTTTTGAACTCTCTTCAGCCGTAAGGTACATCTCTGACTTCCTTATAAAAGGTGGGCACCAACTGTGCTGGCTTACTTGGTCTGAATTTGTGCTCTTGTTCATTGTATTAACTGTAGTCTTAGTTGACTTACTGGCTTGGTCTTCCTTCAGAGGTCCAGTTTAAGTGTGGACTTTGCAGATTGTACTCAAATGGTTTCCTGATTCTGGGGAGGAATATATGAATGATGCATGGGATCAGAAAGACTCTAATATTGCATCATTGTCTTGTCTAGCTGTTTCCTGATGATCTAGAGAATTCCTTTTAGCAAATCAAAATTTTACCCAGTAATGAAGCATGTTGGGAAAGGTGATTTGGTAGAAGTGCTGCAACCTCTCTTGCCTAGGTGATTTCCCAATCATCTTGTGTATCGTTTGAGCTTGTTTGAGATTCTTTAATTGAAGTGGGTGGATAATTTGTCAGAATTTCCCAACCTGTATGAGAAAAGTTCTAGTTCTGAACAAAATAATGACTGTTCAGGTATGTGTAAAGAAAGACACAAGTAGAACTACAGATGAATCAATTCAAACTAGAAGAGGTTCATTTAAAGAATTAAATACAGCTTTTTATTGGAAAAGATGTAGCAAACATTCTGTCCTTCAGTTCTGATGATACAGGTTTATGAACTGCTGTTTGACAAATGGGTTTTTGGCAGCAGTTTCCATTTCTTTGCCCCTCCTTTTGGTTATTTTGGCTTTTTCATGGAGTTATTTTTCAGCTAGCTGAGGTCCCCAGTCTGCTTCAGCATATACTTGTGCAAGTGCTTGTCCGAACAAAGGGTTGCATGAACCACCTTTGGGCAGTCCTGTTGCAGAACATGTAATTGTGACCTGATCAATGCATATGTCATCCATTTTTAATATCGTCCTATAATACCACCAATTTTGAGTGAGACGTTGATAGAATACTATGCCTTTCTTTTGTTTCGTGAGAGGTACAGGTTGCAGCCAACCTGTTTTGAACAGGTTGATAATAATCAATGTGATCCTTTGCTGTGAGTGTAAACACTGCCTACTCAAGGTTGCTAATAGCACGTGACTTTTGACAGTGTGGCTCATGAATCCAAGTTAGGATACTACTTCACTGTCTAGGAAGCAAATCCAATTTTACAAGGGAAAACTGAACATTTTCAGATCTTAATGTTCTATTTTAGTGATTACTGAGTATTACTGCATGTTAGAAATGTCTAAAGTAATTTCAAATGGTATCACTGTTTTGAGAATATTTGCCTCAAATGCCTTTTCAATCTGAAAAGGACATTTAGACAATAGTAAGCGCATTCTATAGGAAAACAACTGCTCCTGTTAAAGGAAAATTCTTAATTCTGGGCAAACTATTTTTTTGAAGTGGAAGTAGAGATGATGTTCTTTCTTTTTATTTGCTACCTGTCATGTGTTACAGAATTTAATTACTTGCTAATGTTAATTTGTAGCCCTTGGAGATCATCACATCAGCTAAAGAATCTTTAAAGCATTCGTCCCATTTCTTGGATATAGATCACAGTCTTCTGTTAGAAAATACGGATTTTCCAAGGCATGCTTGGATGACTTATGAGAATCTCCAACCTGGAGATACTGTAGAGGGAACAGCTCAAGAACAAGGCGAAGTCAAATGTGGAGGAGAAGATGGCAAAGCCAGTAATGGGGGCCCTCACAAGGAGAAGAAAGGTGGAGAAAAAGCGGATTTCTACAGTGTCAGAAGAGGGAGAGGTACTGTGCACACTGCTTTTGTTTTCCCCACTCTCCTAATTGCCATAAGTTACTGGTGCCTGAGAAGCACTTGTCAACATTGTACAGTAAGATAGTCATGCGGTATAGTGCTTCTGTCCTTCACAATAAAAATAGATAACAAAATCCTAATTACAGTGGGTAGCAACCATTTTTGTCTTCAGAGTGTTTATTTGCCATGTGCTATGGAGATCTTGTATAAGCATATTGGCTTTTTCTGTTTTGACTTACCTTAAACTCCAGCTGCTGTTTATGGCACTTGTCTTTTTAGAAATGTAATCTTCACAACTTGTCTATGCATGAGAAGAGTTTCTGTACAAGTTATATGTTTGTTTTTAAATGCATATGCATTTATACCTCTATGGTGTCTTATTTGAAACCATGGAACATCTTGGAAAGTGACGCATTGTTTTCTATATAATTGGAGTGTTAGCCACACCTTTGAGTGATTCTGATATTATCTATTATGATTCTTAAAACTTAATGGTTCTTAATCACATAATAGTCTAGATGTTCAATTTATGTTGGACCTCTGCTCTTTTTAATTCTGTAATACTTCTAATATGGTGAGCAGCACCATATTCCAGTGGTATGATCTGTAAAGTCAAGGATAAAGTTTATTTTTCTTGTACTAAAAAAAAAAGCCAGAAAGTATTTTATTTACATATAGCATGCCTTTTTGTATGGCACTTATATGTGATCAGATGCAAAAATTAAAAAGAAAATCCAAATATAACATTTATTTGGAAAGAACATATTATAGTTTAACCATCTCCCCTTCTCTCTTTTGTTGTTTTACTTAGGTTTGCTACTTGCAGGTGGAAACGCAATAGTCTAGCTGTATATAGTTTAAAGGAGTATTGTAGGTTGCAAACAATTATCTTTTCTCATCACTCTATTCCAGTGTTCTTTGTTTTCCATCTGGAGACTGTGCCAAACAGTCTGTGCCAAAGCACACCTACCCTTAATAATAAGACAGATCTTACTGTCTTTTTGCTAGGGCAGAATTTACTGCTGAACTTGACTGGATGTGAATTAGTAATTTTTTGCTAAATGTTTATGCAGCTCTGGGACTTTGAATGATACTGTCACGCTTAGGCTGTAGGGAAGCATCTCAAATGATGTTGCAGTAACCTCCCAGTGCTTTTGAACTGTCTGAATATAGCCTGTGGTTAGGAGTACCACACTCAGCTCAGGAGGGAGAAAACTGAACTGTTAAAATCAAGCATTTTCAACAGAGTTGGTAGCTCATTCTGTGTTTTATGTATCTATTTTTTCTTCCTCAACATAGGGCATAGACTTCAGCCTCTAGAAGATGGTTCACAAGGTGGACAGATGGGTAGTGGAGGGGATGGAGAGCGCTGGGGATCAGACAGAGGACCCAGGGGTAGCCTCAATGAACAGATTGCAGTAGTGCTGATGCGGTTGCAAGAAGACATGCAGAATGTCCTTCAGAGGTTGCATATGCTGGAGGCGGTTACAGCATCACAGGTATTAGTCATTGAAATTATTTGATTACTTTTTATTAAATTTCCTTGGATATTTTTATGCTTTTCCAGATTAAAATTTCAGACAACGTTTTCTTAAACTGTAAAGACATTTCAGTTATATTCTGTAGTTTATTCCAACTTAAAATTTCTTATTGATACCTACTCAGGAACACAGTTCAGGACTCTTATACATGTGAGCAAAAACATGCGTTTTGACCTAGAAATTACCCATATATTATTTTACTTATTTCTGATCAGACTAATCTTAGCTATAGTTATTGATACATATTACACAGTCGCTGTATAGAGATTCCTTAGTTAATGTTAGTAATACATGATCCCAGATAATTTCTGCATCAGTAGGTCTCAGGAAGTGAGAAATTATCTTAATCTTCCAGACTGGTAAATGTTTACAGGCAGAACTTCTCATTCCGTTTTTCAGTTAGCAGAGACTGATTCTTCGCAGCATTCTTTCCCTGTGAAGTAATCCAGCTTCCTTGGAATTTCACATCATGTATACCAGATAGGCAAAAGAAGTCTTAAGCAAGTGTAGATATTTATTGATGTAGTGTTTCTTTTTCTTTCTGTTTCAATGGAAATACCGTATATTCAGGAGAACAGAATATGCTGTGAATAAAGTTGAACCAGCAACCGAAAAATGTTTGGTTTTGTTTTACGTGCTGATATGTTTTGATCTACCTGAGAATGAGAACGCTGTACAAGCAGTATCTTATGGGATGCACATACTGCAAATCTAAGGCAGCCAGGGAAAAGGATTTATTAAAACCATGATTTCGCTCCATCACAGCTGTTCAAGAGTCTGAAGTTTGGATACAGATTGATTTTCTTTTTTTGCCTGAGCAATATAAGAAATAGTAAAAGATTCTTCCCCAGCAGTTCATGTTGTGCTTGGTGCCCTTACTTAAAGAGAAACAGAAACTTCTGTTTCACACTTAAGACCTAGAAAACTGACTGCTGTGTTTTTGTGGAAGCACCACAATAGTGTATGAGAATAGGCTTGAAAAGTTTCTGGTACTTCTCATCTTCTGGATTGCCTGGAAGATTTGGAACAGAGTATTCTCTTTCCTTTATGCTGTTAGACATGCCTGTACCCATAGGCAGACTAAAACAGTGCTTTTTGCCTTTGTGTAGACTAGTGTCAAAACATGTAATCACGCAAATTAAGCTGCTGGGATTTCTACTCTGGGTTGCAACCAGAGGGGAACTGGACCAGAGTTGAGGAAGTTGTGATGACAAGTTGGGCAGGGGTCCTTGAAAAACTGTAAAGAGGTCCAGTAAGTGACACTGATTCATTTTTTAACACACAGAGATGTGATAAAAATGCTATAAAGAGTAATGGAAACATGAGAGGTAAGTTGGAAACTAAGTGGTGAAACAGGTGTTGCATGGGGGCAGTTCTGTTCCTTAAACTGTCATATATACAGATTGCAAAGCCTTCACAAGATGAAAAACTTCATATTCTCATTTTGTGAAGCAGAAAAATTTTCATTGCAGTTTCTTTTTTTATACTTACCAGCCTTTGTTTGTATTTAAAGGAAAAATCTGCAACACTACCATCAAATCATCAGCCCGCCTCTTTTGTCAAGGTAAAATATGTTTTTCTATTTGCAAAAAGCAGTGTGAATGGTGAAAAAAAATGACATTAATATTTTGTATCTAGCTTTTAGTATGTGCTTTTCATATTGTCTCTCCCTTGACTAGGAGATTAAAAATCTGTGTCTGAAAAAGTTATTTGGCACATTAATCTTTTTTTCTGGTCTTACTAGTATTTTCTACTTTAATACTGTAGCATTTTAAGTGATTGAAAAGTATACATGTGGTATCAATACGTGCACACAGATTGCTGACTAAATTTTTTTCCATTTTCCTTAGAAACCATCATGGTGGCCCTTTGAAATTTCTCCTGGTATTTTAGCTTTTGCAATTGTATGGCCATTTATTGCCCAGTGGTTGGTACATGTGTATCTTCAAAGAAAGCGAAGGTAAAGATGTGCATTCAATAGGGCATATATACTGCATTTCTTGTGTTTAAACCAATACGTAGTTTATCGTGTTATTTAGACAGGACATAAAATACTGCCTTCATGTGTAAGAAGAATGCAAGGGTATGCTCTCAATAAGGCTCTGACAGTGTATCTGAAACATCAGGTCAGTATCAAAAATCCTGTTTCCTTGAGTTCTTTGTTTCAAGACATGTCTTGCTTAACGTTCCATTGTACATATCAGTGACTCATAGCTCTGAAGATACCAGGCTAAAGCAGATTGTACAGTAGAGTCCTTGGTATGGTTTTGATAAAAAGGTGCGTGTTTCAGTCCCAAGAACTGAAGCCAAATGCGCAACAAGAAATTCTGGAAACTAGTAGGAGTGCTTTCCATTAGCTGGGAATTCTAGGAACAGACATGTATAGTTTTCTTTGCCTTGAAAGTTTCTCAGCATAAGAAAGTATTCGTTAATTTGACTTTGTATGTGGTATGCCTTTTATGTGGCAATTCAGGTTAAATCCATGAAGTGTGATGCAGGATAAATAATTTCAGTGAGCATACACAAGTGGGTGAACTTTAGTGTTGTTTAGCTAACAGCTCTGGAATGGCCATGTTGTCTCTGTGTCTCTCTCTGAACAGTATGCTGTTCATATAAACCTTTTTTGATCGTCTATTCTGACCTCTGTAGCACCCTCAATTAATTCACAGGTTCGGTCAGAAATCAGTTTTTAGAAAAGCACCCTTTCTAGCAATTTTTCTAATATATTGTTTTAATGATTCAAAGATTAAATGAATAAACAAATGGTACATTAGTTTTAGTTTGGATTTGTTTAGCTCAGCTTTCATCCATTGGATTTTCCTAGATCTTTATCTACTTGACAAAGAGCCCGTGATGTGTTTCCCTGGGTATTTTATTGCTATCACCAGGTCATCTCTTAATCTCTTGCTTAAAGAAAACAGATGGAGCAACTGGAATCTCATTTTAAAGTTGTTTTCCAGTCTTGGGATGGTTCTGGTCGCTCTTTCCCAAATGCTCCACTGTTTATCAACATTCTTTTTGAGTTCTGGACACCAGAACTTTTTGATTTCTGGCACACAGATAGACACTGGTCTACTAACAGTAATATCAGTGTCTCTGTGAAACACAGAGATAGCGTAGCCCCAGATAGTCCTTGTTTTGTTTACTCATTCATGGATTGTATTAAGATGAGATGAACTTCAAGAACAGAAACAACTAAAGAAATTCCTGTGTTCTCAGCTTTCCTCTTTGTTTCTGAAGAAATCTGTTCATAGCCAGAATTTAAGGACTATCTGCTTCTGCATCACCTTTCCATCCAGAGTTCCGTCTCCTTTAGCAATAGGTAGGAAGTTGATCAAGTACACTCAGAGAGAAAATGGAATTGCAGAACAAGAGTCCTTCTCTGGTTGTCCAATTGCCAGTTTCAGCTTGTAGTCTGTGTTAAGGTGTGTAAGCTTTTAGGCAACAGCTGTACACAGTGCATATATTGACCATATGTATGTACTTCCAGTTTTAAAATACATGAACTGTCCTGGAGCAGAAACGAGGAGTCTGTGCTACCGTGTGAGATTTTCTCATCGTGAAGCCGTGGAGCCATGACTCCTGAACTCTTTTGCACAGTGGAGCAAATTCCATGGAAGTGGGGGAGAGAAGGCCTTCTGTAGCCAAGAGCTTTGTGTTCAGCCCATATCCCTGGGAAGGGGTAGCTCAGCTCACTCTTAGCACCCTACTGTACAGCCTTCTGGCTGGTTTAGGTCGTCTTCTGAGCTTCTTAACCTGTCTCATTCCTTTATAGGGAACTTAATGCTGACAATCTGGGTACTCATATTGGAGCCTTCACTGAAGAAGGCTTGAAAACCTGAATCCTAAGGGCTCTAAAACCAGATCACAGATAGAAATGTATTTTTAATAATGATTGAGAGTTGTTTAGATCCAGCTTACAATTTTAGAATGTTCTGATTGCACGTTTTTTGGAGTCACTGGAAAACCAGCTCAATAAGTGTTGCTCTGCTGTGAGCCAGCAAACCACCGACTGATGTGGTCAGGGACTGTTCTGAGGAATTTCATCTGCAGTTCAGAATTCTTGTGGTATTTTGTACTCCTCACTGTAAGTTGTGCCAGTTTTGTAAACATGCAGATTGCTTTGTAACTTAAGAGGCCAAATTCTCAGGTATCTTGAAGCAGTGTTATATTTTAACAGATTGGAAATCATTCATGTGTAACCTTAATTGATTTGTTTATTTAGACAAATGAAAAATCATCTCATATGTGAAGGTACATTAAACTAATTTATTTGGTTCCTCTTCTAGAAAAATGAACTGAGAATTCATGACTTCGCTTAAAGACTGCTAGGAGAAGATGGCCCTGGAAAGCGAAGGAATTCTGAATTCTCATAGAATCTCAGAATCTGGGATGATGTTCCTTCTGTTATAGTAATATTTTGTACTACCTTTGAGCTAAACATTTAAGGACTAACATTATTGAAACTTGAATGATTCACAGCTCCTAGGTTACAAATAAAATACATTTAATAATTCCATCCTCAAAACCATATGAACATTGATTATTTTGGAATGTGCTTGTGGATGGACCTTCAGTAATTACTGGTCTTGCTGATGTCAGATGATGAAGAGAATATCATCTTTGTAAAAGAATAAGTGAAAAATATGTAAAACTGTCACTTTAATATTGAAATAATTTTACAATCACAACATCCCTGCCTGTTTTTCCACAGGGTTTCATATTATCAGATGAAAGCACTAATAAAGTATGAATTCAATACATTGTAAGCTGTTGGAAAAATACAATATAGCTCTGAGGAATTCAAGTGGTTACTTTTGCTGCTAAACAAGTGTAGGGCAAATTTCCATATAAATTGGTCAGAAATGAAGTTGAATCCTTCACTTATCCTTTAAGATTGTAAAGGAGATTTGGGAATTGATATATGTCTTGAAAGTTAGAGCCATTAATAACAGAGGGACTGTCAAATATAAACTTGGAAACAGCTTGTTGTATAAGGGACCCATCTAAAGAGGCTGCACTTTATATTTTTAACTTTGATAATAGCATTCTTGTTGACAACAGCTTGTTTTAACTGAAATACATAGTTTAGGCACAAGATGCTTTAAAATGAGATGAAAGCTAGCTCTGTAAGTGTATCTCTAAGATTTTTAAAAGCTCAGTGCACTCTGTAAGTTTTCTGTTGTCAGTTTATGTCAAATTAAAAAAAGATTTAATCCAGCCCTAATCTATTGTGGACTTTTCCCAAGTCACATTACGAAAGATATCAGTTCTGGTATTTCTTTCTTATCCTTCTACTTCCTTTCAAAGCAAAACTTTTCAGCTAATTTTGTTGCTGATTCTTTTTTTTTTTTCTTTCACGGGGTATTTATTAACCAATAAATATACAGATAGACTTAAGCAAACTTCACAAAGTTTTGATTAAAGCATGCTTTACACTTAATTTTAAAATAAATTAATATATAAGTTGTCTAAATCTCTGGAACAGCGACATGCACTAAAATTAGATTTGACAGAAAACTAAGACATTCATTTGCTGTAAAGAATTACATCATAACATAACTCGTGTTTAAGATCTGAGTCTTCAGAAATTTCACCATATTATTGATGTGCTTTCATTCTCCACCTGGACTATATATTATAAATGATTTTTGAGGAAAGTTATTTTTTATCCTTCCTGAAAATCCTTTCTAGTTTGGAAAACATTTTTTATACTGTATAAACATGTAATCACAGAATTTAATGTTTGTTTTACCAGAGCAATTTTAATCTTGTTTTTAGTTGTGTGGTTTTTGTTTGTTTTTTTTCTAGGAGTTATTTTTCCCCCTCTTCTGATTTTCTTATTGTAAAGCTGAATTAAAAAATAAAATGATCAGAACCTTTTTGAAGACTGCTACAACAATCAGATGGTTTCACGTGCCAGAGACGAGTTTTGGTATGAGATGTACTGAAAACTCAGGTTTGAAAAAAGCTTATGCTTTATTCTGCAGTGACCTGAAGCCATTGTGCCTGTAGCTTAAAGTTCCTAGAGTAATTGACTTCTTATCATAAAATGATAGAAATGATTATAGCTGAAGGATACTCTAGCTTGAAGGTCACTTTAAAACAAAAACAAAAAATCCTGAAGCAGCATGTCTTCTGACAGGACAAAGTGCCCTGGAGTGCCTCCTCCCATGGGTCATAACCATGTTACATGTAGGCATCTAGCTTTTAGAGATGGTACAGATGTTCTCAGAGGTACTTAACTTCCAACTGAAATAAATGTTATTTATTAATGTTTCAATAAATCAATCCCTTAATACTTTGTATTTTATCTTGAACTTTATTAACATTTAGTAAATGGTGTACATTGGATGCTTTGGATGTAGCCAGCAGGCTCTTGTGTACAGCACAAAGAAGCAGTCTCACTCTTAAAGTTGTAATACAAAACAACATTGCTTTTATAACCATTTACTTGTAACTCATAACTGGGCTGATATTTCATCTTAAAGGTAAGAAAAAAATGATTTATTTTTTATAATTTGCCCACATATAAAGAGAGACAGCTTTAACTTGGATAAAGTGGAGAAGCAGATCACTGGAGCTCAAAACCTGGGGTATGTTGTTCTAGCTGGTGCTCTCCTCAGGAGGGCTGGCAGCCAAAACAGTTTGGCATAGCACTGAACACAGCACTTGTTGAATCAAGTGTCCAGCTCGTTTCCTGCAGTGAATCAACTTCATCTAAAAAAAGCATAGGTTTACTCTGGATGAAACCAGATGGAAGACATTCCTCCTACTAACAGGTGTTCAGTTGAGGGAACCGGAACAGAGCCAGGTATAAATGCGGGGGGCAGCTGTTCTGTCCTCAGGGCCTTCTCTCTCCCTCCTGCTCTGGTCCTGTGGCAGCACAGTAAGTGCCGATGGAGATTGAGCCACTGTCTGTCTTGGACTCATTCTAGTTACCACAAAGGAGCAGACTCCCAGCAGGAGTTACAGAACATCCAAGGACTCCTTGCTCCCCTGCCATGAAATACACAAATGTAGCTTGTAGTAAAGATTGCATGAGGGGGGGTAGCAAGTTATGAACTGGAGGGCATACACACCTGTATTAGAAAGTGTTGGTATCTCCATACTTACAATCTCTGTCTTTGCTGGGGTAGGAGGAAACAGTCAGGGTTCCTCTGTGTAAAAATCCACCTCTAACACACNCCCCCCCTACCCCCCCCCCCCCCCCCCGCAGGGTCAAAAGTGTAAGACAGTTTCAAGACAAAAAAATGCAGAACCAAGGAACAGCAAGACTGCAGTATTTTATTTTATATATTTACACAAAAGTGTGCAAAGTAAATTTTTTGAGAACATAGTAGAGGAAAAGAATGCATTTTACTGCAAGAGTAACCATAGGTAAGCCTGATCATGCTAAACCTGGAACCAACTAGCTCAAGAACACATGGCAGCATTTCAGTATCTTGGCCTCCAAACATTGCACAGCATATAGGCGAGCCTAACACAAGTTACTGGTAGTAATAGTTGTCCAAGACTGCTATTTCTGTATAAGAAAAGTGTGACAGTTACTGATCTCTACAGTTTTTAGCACACTTCTGTCCAGCTAACAGCAAATAAACTGTCTCCCAAGATAACCTGGAAGCTAGAGAGCTTATATGTAGGTTATGCACACAAAGAAGTTTAGGCCTTCAAGAAACACCATGTAACAGCTAGAGTACTTGCCAAGTGGTATTCCACAGCTTCTAAGGACCAGAAAATTTTGCCAGCTTACACCAATATTTGTAGTTGATTACTAATGAGAAAACAACTAGAAATCTTTCAGCTACTACATTAGAGCTTTTTGTACTTTTCCCTGTAGTATTTCAAGTCAAGCAATAAGTGGGGTAAAAACAATGGGATTAAGAGTTGAGAAGGAATTCTATATGGAAGAATAAAGCTAGGATTCACCTTTTTAACAAAAAAAAAAAACCACCAACAACACACAAAAAACCCCAAACAAACCCAAAAAACCCCACAACAAACAAAACCACACTACAAACCCCAACCATCAACTTGTTAAATTCAACTCCATGTTTGCTATGATTAGGATAAATGCAAGATATTGAAGAGAATGGGGTATTGCAAGGCTTCAGTGCTAATTATGCAGAATTTAACAGTTCTAGACAGCAGTGTAGTGATAACTTTTTACATTAAACATTCCAATTTGTCAGTTGGCCTATTTATTGTTCTACAGAATTCATGTTTTTACATTGCATTATAAAACTATAGTAGAAGAACCATAATTTTCTTTTAGAATAAGGTTTTTATAAGAACAAAAGAGTAAGTTAATATTCTTTATGCCTAATATTTTGGTATACTATCATCTCTAGCTCTATATATGCTAGCATTAGATTAGCTAAAAGACTTAAGCAGTTCTGTAGTTCACTGTGAATGGTCAAGAAAAAGCTTAGATAGAAGCTTACTTGACCCTTGCAGCTGATTAGGAATTATTTCAAGGGTTAGAGGTTACCTTTAAATGTTATAATCTTACAATGTTTTACCACTGTAACTAATTTTTTCTGCCTTGAAGGGAATGTATTATACAAAATGGGAACAGGTTGTAACCATTTGTAAAGTACTGAAGACAAAGAGCTGTTGTGGTGTTCAGTTTACATG
Source organism: Pelecanoides urinatrix (assembly GCA_013400755.1). Lineage (NCBI taxonomy): Eukaryota > Metazoa > Chordata > Aves > Procellariiformes > Procellariidae > Pelecanoides > Pelecanoides urinatrix. The sequence continues at coordinate 110,144 of VZTQ01013181.1, read as the reverse complement.
ATTTCTAACACATTTTTAGAGTATTTTCCTCAGTATGAAACTGAGATTCATTCTTGTAAGACTAATTTTCTTAAACCAGATTACTAGAAATGGAAGAATAAATTGCACAAAATACCAGTGATTACTTAAATTAAGGTATTCCTCCTCCCCCAGTTTATATATTCTAACTATACACAGGAAAAATGCTAAAGAACTTCTAGCATATTCAGAGAATGTTGTCTATAGATACTGCTTCAGTAACATATTACATTTGATTGCTTGCACCTTTTTCATGTAACATTAATTTTGGTGAGATTCAACAATTTAGAAGTTTTCTGAAACTGAAGTTCTTAGCAAAGGGAGTGAGAGTCACTGTATGTTTTGCCACTTGCCAAGATTCTGTTTCACTGTGTGAGTTATCACACCTAGAGCTGGGATTTGTCATTCTGAGCTGTTAAGAATTAGCTCTTTTGGTCCTAGGAAACTTCCTTTTTCTCTACCATTCCCATTCCTTTCCCAGCTACCTGAGGGGACAGCAGGAAGCCTAGCAGATGCTGTTTGCTCAGAATTCCATCAATAAATCTTGTCTTCCAGGAAGCAGGGCAATGAAGGGACAACTCACTCCCCCTGCAAGGAGGGTCAGTTCATGAGACTCAAAAGCCACTTGGCAAAAATCGCTAGCAAAACGCTTGGCTTCTGGCACGTGGCCACTGGCTGGCACCACCATCTAGCACAATTGATATTTATCTAGCAAGTACAAACCTGAAAAATAAAAATCTTCAGTAAGTCAGCTGAGAAAGATACTTATGCAAGAAAGATATTGAAGATAATTTAAACAGAATTACCTACTAATAAACCTCTAAAACCTAGCAGATGCAAGTTTTGTGTTGCATTTGAAAACAGATTTAAATATACTTCGCCCTAATTAGGATTTTAATACTGAATATACACTTGTAACTTAAGTTCTAGTAAAATCTAAGATCTGGTTGTGAGTTTACAGAACAACAGTCTGTTGTTTGCAATGCGTTATAGTCTTTAATATATAGCAGCTTCAGTATGAATAATACTTCACTTGTTAGCTAACACTCAGGTGATTTTTTGTTTCCTGTGCTCACTCATGTTAGATGATAAACACATATACTCAACATTTTCTAATTAAAACAAGTAATTGCTAAGATGTATGCTGTTCAGTCCATCTTCCTACAGTGTAAGTGGTTACAATGCAACAATTTACACACACTTGCCCCAGATATCCTTTCCCTACCCCATTTGTCTAAGAAAGGATAATAACTGGTGGAACTACTGTCAACCTCACGTCACATTTAGCTGCGTTAACTTTGAACAACACTATCTTTTTAACCCTTTTGGGATAAGATAAACAGAAGTAAGACATTTCAATGCTGCATTAATATTTCAATTTTTCACCTCAAATGAAAACATCAGTTTTGCACAGTGGATATATATATACATTTTCAAACTGATCAGAAAGGAATACTCCCAAACAAGATTACTGTTACACTGAACCACCAATAGGCAAGTTATAATTACATACAAGTAGCATGCATTTATGTCCTTTCCCTATTATGTTTACGTAGGAAATAACTTCACACCTCCTAACTGGATTTACTCATTGCTATTAAAAAAAGCCCCATCATTGCTAAGTGTTATTAGCTCCAAGAAATACAATGCTCTGGCCTCTTAGTAAGGTGCAGTAAGTGAGATAAAAAGTAGCATGGAAGCACTTGATACCAGCTAAGTTTTGTACAGTAGTTTCACTTCAGAATAAAGGATATAATAATAAAAACAGACTGATAACTTAAAACACACTCTAAATTTGGCGAGGAAACTCACTTAAGACCAAACTAGTGTTATAGGACAACCTGTAAGTGTGCAAAAACATGGAGGAAATTCACTTATCTTGATGCTACAAGCTAAATCCAGACACAGTCAGGTGCTGAGCATTATTCCTAGCTTCAAAGTAAAAGGTATCAGTTTCATCATCCGGCTGAGGTATAAACGGCATAGTTTGATTCTGTAGATTATCCCAGTCCACACCATGAAAAAGGGGGTGATGTTTCAGTTCTGAAACAGAAGTTCATATAAGCATTATAAACTGCCTTTTGTCCAAGCCCCATAGTCACTTTGTTCCCTTGATGCATAGCTGTCAGTAGATTTGCTCTATTTTGCTGTTTTGGAAATTCACAAAAGCACAAATAGCAGTTGGGTTTTGATTACTCCCAACCTCAGTGGGATCAAACTATTGTCTTCCCCTAGCTGGAAAACTATTCTACACAGCACACATACTGGATCAGAGGTGCCCTAGGGGCATTTCTCATGATAGGGCACCACAGACATTTAAGCATCACTTCAAAGTCTGTTTCTAATTTTGCCAAAGTTCTGTGCCAAGTAGACATGTGGGAGTCCCTCCCACCCTTCTCCACTCCAGGCCACCTGCCTTTTGCTAGCTCATGCAGCAGTCCTCCTCTGCTTTGTACCCTTTGGCCTACCACCAGACACAAGTCTAAACATCCTTATGGTGAAGTTACCACAGATCATCAGATTCCCCTTTCCCAGCCTGAAGGTGGGACAGCTAACCAAGCTGCAAGACTTTCTGACTCAAGAACTCCTCTGCCCCATCCGTTCTGACCAGAAGGTGACTTCCTGGCACACAGGATCTGACATGTCTTTTGCATAACGTGGAAACACCACTCCCTGCTGATAGTAACTTTGCTACTTTGGTTCAATCCAAGAAAGCACCTTTTCAGTCAAGTGGGATACAAACCCATGTTTTTAATTACCTGCACCACAAATATCAAAAGCAAATAGAAAAAAAAAATAGGACAGGTGGTTAAAAAAAAAATCACATTTAGGAGGAGGTGGAAGTTCGACCACGACAAACACTCACTACAAATTTTAATTCTAAGCACATACCATCTATCAGCTAAAAGCCTGTGGTAAGATATTAACACTTGTTTATTATTTCTAGATTTCAGGATCAAATAGTATAACACAATATTAAAGTTTATTTTAGATAAAAGGCAATAAATCAGAGGGTTAGTCCTCTAAATCCTTCTAATAGCTTCAGCAACTATGCATGCAGCAGGATGCTGCACAGATCTATCTCAGAACTGTATGTAGTTCTGCTCTTAAAGTTCTCAGATATTGAAAACTGTCTTCAGCTGAAAAGGTGAGCAGACTTCATTGTCTCTTCCAAGAAAGTATTGATGTGTACCATAGCTGGCAGTCAGCTCCTGCCCACATCCTTGAAGAAGGGGGAAAAGACAAACCCAAACTTTGGATACCAGTGTTCTCTGCCAAATGCTGCTTTAAAGCTTCTCTTGTCTGGAAAGACTGAACTCATAGAAGCACAGCACAAGGACATGACATAACTGGGATTTCTCCAGTTCAGCTTCATGCTGGAGAAACAGAGAGAGGGGGAGCATGTGTGTTGGGGAGGGGGGAAAAGATGACAGTGATGGAAACTCAATTACAATGAAGAAAACTTAATGGTTGTCCTGAAAGCTACCTATAAATTGGATAAAGAGATCAGATACAGTTAAAGGTCCCAACAAAGAATGAATTTCCAAGAACTTCAGATTGGAAGAAGCCATTATGTCATCCAGTTTAAATTTCTATGCATGACAGGCAACTAGATTTCCCCCTATTATCCAGGAATAAAGACTTGTGTTTAAAACATCTTCAAATTAAGATATTAGATGTTTTTTGAGAGACATTAAAGAGCCACAGAATTCCCTGTTGTCATCATGTTCTTCATTTATAACCGAGTGCCTTCTCTAACTTGAATTGGCCTGGTTTCAGCTTCTAGGCTTTAGTTTCTTTATGAGTAAGCATTTCCATAATAATTTCCTTCTCTAGTGATTCCTTGGGCAGTTTTCTCATAAGATTTCTTCCTCTTTTTCCAAAACATCTCACTCTAAGCTTCCTTCATGATATCAGGTTTTTTTAATAAAATATAGTCGCTGTTACAACAGCAAATATTTAAAGTCCTTGTACAAGGGAAAAAAATTATATAGACTTTGTACAGTATGTATTGTCTGTGTTCCCCTATATATTCAGTAAAGACAGGCCGATTCCTAAGAAAAAGCTCCTTTGAATTAACTTTTGTAGGAGGCTTCTCTCCCAAGCGATAGGCTTTTAATCAAGATTCCTAAAATCAGATAGGTCAACAACCCCAAATACCTGTTACCAAGTTAGATAAGAGTGAACTTTGGTATGTCAGATGTCAAACACTAAACATCCATAGCAAAACAGCACTAAAGCAAAACAAAAGTTCAATTAAAAAAAAACCACCACAGCCCCCCCCCCCAAATTTCTCATTCAAAAGGGCAAAACCCCACAAGAAATACAGAAAATACCACAGCTTGTATAGTGCCAGAACACATGGAACCTAAACAGGTGTTAAAGTTTATTAATCTAAGTTTCAGGAGGAGGACATCACTACATCGAAATTTTTAATTAGTTGCAAAGAACACAAGAATTTTAATACTAACCCTTCAGTCCAGCTCTCCTAGTACTGTCAATTGTTAGAAGAATATCTATTGCATTTTGTGCATTATCAGACAGCTTTTCTTCACCCTCAGGCCAGGGAATATCTACAGGCAAAGATGCAGATGAGTTGGTAACTCAAACCATAAAACAAATGTTGGAAATACATACTTTCCCTGATTATTGAAACAGATTACCTCTTTTCAAAATATTTTGGAAGACTTGTGCTGGTGTTTCATCATTGAAAGGTGGAATTCCAGTTAGAAACTCAAACAGACAAACTCCAAGGGCCCACCAGTCTACAGCAGAACCTGATAAGAGAAATCCAGGTCATTATACTAACACAAAGGTTTAATGATATTTGCGCAGATTTCAATTTCTGCCATGGCTAATCTTGAAGAGTGTTTAAATCCTCCAGAGTTTCTTGGAAGTGAAGGAAGAGACAAAATAAGTTGTACTTAATAATCACGCAGAAGATTAAAAAAATATATTAAAGGGCTTTTTAAAGCCAGTCTGCTCCTTAATCCATTATAGATAATACCAGGGTTTACCAATAAAAGCAAGACAGCTCTGAAGAACAATCTAATTATCAACTCCCATCACAGAGAATCCAGGAGCTGACTTCTCCAAGAGATTGTTTTGTGATAAGAAACAGTTGTTTTTAACAACTGCTCTAGAGCCTGGATGAATGCTCTATGTTGTAACCCATATCTTTCTCTCAGTTCTTTCAGAAATCTGAAGAATTCCCACTATTGAACTTAATTTTCAGTTGTCTAAATTTACGTCAAAATATTGACGACAGCTTGCAGAATGAGCCAGAACACAGGAAGCTGGAATTGCTTTCCATTAAACTAAAGTTGATTAGGGCAATGCATAGTTACTAGCTATCTCTCCTTTGTTATTAAATAATTTTGGTTTTCCACATTCCAGGGTTTTTTTTGCCAAACCCATCTTAACCTACTTAAAAACAAGCAGGCAAAGCAATCCCAGACACCACTGCATGCATTCTAAGCTTTCTGCATCTTTAAGCCGTGCCCACTCCACTGTATAAAGAATAGATGCNCACTCACTACAAATTTTAATTCTAAGCACATACCATCTATCAGCTAAAAGCCTGTGGTAAGATATTAACACTTGTTTATTATTTCTAGATTTCAGGATCAAATAGTATAACACAATATTAAAGTTTATTTTAGATAAAAGGCAATAAATCAGAGGGTTAGTCCTCTAAATCCTTCTAATAGCTTCAGCAACTATGCATGCAGCAGGATGCTGCACAGATCTATCTCAGAACTGTATGTAGTTCTGCTCTTAAAGTTCTCAGATATTGAAAACTGTCTTCAGCTGAAAAGGTGAGCAGACTTCATTGTCTCTTCCAAGAAAGTATTGATGTGTACCATAGCTGGCAGTCAGCTCCTGCCCACATCCTTGAAGAAGGGGGAAAAGACAAACCCAAACTTTGGATACCAGTGTTCTCTGCCAAATGCTGCTTTAAAGCTTCTCTTGTCTGGAAAGACTGAACTCATAGAAGCACAGCACAAGGACATGACATAACTGGGATTTCTCCAGTTCAGCTTCATGCTGGAGAAACAGAGAGAGGGGGAGCATGTGTGTTGGGGAGGGGGGAAAAGATGACAGTGATGGAAACTCAATTACAATGAAGAAAACTTAATGGTTGTCCTGAAAGCTACCTATAAATTGGATAAAGAGATCAGATACAGTTAAAGGTCCCAACAAAGAATGAATTTCCAAGAACTTCAGATTGGAAGAAGCCATTATGTCATCCAGTTTAAATTTCTATGCATGACAGGCAACTAGATTTCCCCCTATTATCCAGGAATAAAGACAATAACTTGTGTTTAAAACATCTTCAAATTAAGATATTAGATGTTTTTTNATGGAACCTAAACAGGTGTTAAAGTTTATTAATCTAAGTTTCAGGAGGAGGACATCACTACATCGAAATTTTTAATTAGTTGCAAAGAACACAAGAATTTTAATACTAACCCTTCAGTCCAGCTCTCCTAGTACTGTCAATTGTTAGAAGAATATCTATTGCATTTTGTGCATTATCAGACAGCTTTTCTTCACCCTCAGGCCAGGGAATATCTACAGGCAAAGATGCAGATGAGTTGGTAACTCAAACCATAAAACAAATGTTGGAAATACATACTTTCCCTGATTATTGAAACAGATTACCTCTTTTCAAAATATTTTGGAAGACTTGTGCTGGTGTTTCATCATTGAAAGGTGGAATTCCAGTTAGAAACTCAAACAGACAAACTCCAAGGGCCCACCAGTCTACAGCAGAACCTGATAAGAGAAATCCAGGTCATTATACTAACACAAAGGTTTAATGATATTTGCGCAGATTTCAATTTCTGCCATGGCTAATCTTGAAGAGTGTTTAAATCCTCCAGAGTTTCTTGGAAGTGAAGGAAGAGACAAAATAAGTTGTACTTAATAATCACGCAGAAGATTAAAAAAATATATTAAAGGGCTTTTTAAAGCCAGTCTGCTCCTTAATCCATTATAGATAATACCAGGGTTTACCAATAAAAGCAAGACAGCTCTGAAGAACAATCTAATTATCAACTCCCATCACAGAGAATCCAGGAGCTGACTTCTCCAAGAGATTGTTTTGTGATAAGAAACAGTTGTTTTTAACAACTGCTCTAGAGCCTGGATGAATGCTCTATGTTGTAACCCATATCTTTCTCTCAGTTCTTTCAGAAATCTGAAGAATTCCCACTATTGAACTTAATTTTCAGTTGTCTAAATTTACGTCAAAATATTGACGACAGCTTGCAGAATGAGCCAGAACACAGGAAGCTGGAATTGCTTTCCATTAAACTAAAGTTGATTAGGGCAATGCATAGTTACTAGCTATCTCTCCTTTGTTATTAAATAATTTTGGTTTTCCACATTCCAGGGTTTTTTTTGCCAAACCCATCTTAACCTACTTAAAAACAAGCAGGCAAAGCAATCCCAGACACCACTGCATGCATTCTAAGCTTTCTGCATCTTTAAGCCGTGCCCACTCCACTGTATAAAGAATAGATGCCATGTTTGCTGCAAAAAAAAAATCTTTGAAAGAGAATAAATGTAGTTTTTCTTGGTCTTTTGGCATATAAAAAAAATTAGGACACCTCCAAGTTAAAAAAACAAATGTTTTGAGCCATTTCAAAAGGGCTATTGACTAAGTTTAGAAACGCTGAAAACGGAAATGTGTAACTAGTAATCTAATGCACTTTTAGCAATTTAACATCAGTAAGAGTGTCCCACCAAGATAAAGCATATCAAAGCAGTGAGATCACATCGCCTGTTGTTAGAGGTATTTGGATGTTCAGATAAAGTATTTCCAACTTCAGTCAAAGTCTAATAAGATCACAACTCTGAACGATGCAGTAACACAGGTTTCAGCAGCAATTTTTCCCATCCGAAGTTTAACTAAAGATTTTATTAACTCCTACCATATCCCTGCTAAATCACATCTATCAATATTTGAAGCAAGAAACAGAAATACCAGGTCTTGAGCATCTGAGCCTTCTTCACCCATACACAAAGTAATTCAGACTGATCACATAAAGTAAAAGGAAGCAGTGAGAAAGAGTGTCTCTGGTTTATTTCCTGTTACACAACGTCTTTAAGAATGCTGACTTTACTCCTGAAGTATAGGCTTAAGTGTGATTTCCGATAGCCTAGTCACAGTGATATTGATGTTTCCTGAATCTTTTGTGGACGTATCACGCATTCTTATGTGGAGTGCATATTAGTCATATCTTTCTATATAGAAAGATTGTTCACCCAATTTTCTTGGAAATTGTGATCTAGTTATACTTTGACTGTTCACAGTTATGCTGAACACTCCAATTCTGCACAGTATATAGCAAACTCACCAGAGATCAGAGTCCCTGCATATGAAAAGACAACGAAGCAAGAACATTACAATTATTGCAAAAAAAACCCCAAATACAAACATCAGATATCAAGTATGATTCTCTGAAGGCATAGGAATGCAGTGTTTTTCTTAAGGTAGTAACTCAACAATAAAGAAAGATGGCAATGTTAAATCTAAGTTAAAAACAGAAATAAAATAGTTTTGTAACATGATTATAGCTTAGGATTACAACTACATTTACAAGCAAGTTAACAACACCAGAAATATTTAGTGAGGGAAAATTTTGAGTTTGAAGCCAGAAAACCCTGGCTTCGCTGAAGGTAATGGGAGATTTTTCATTTCCCGACATAAAACCCAGGCTCTTTGCAAGTTATCACTGAAGTCCTGAAAACACTCAATAATTGCACAGAAGTCACCTCGCAACAAAATTTCACACTGTCTAAGTAGCATTGATTACATTTCCAAACTATTATCCAGTTTTAACGCCTGCCAAATAACCAGGATTCCTAAATGGAAATGCAAAACAACAACTACATATGTTTAGTAATTTTAGTTGTTACAGTTAATTGTTAAATCTCTTCATGCAGTTTTAGTTAATGTATATTGGCTGCATACAGCAGAATTTTACTGTTCCACAGATTAGTAATCACTATTTCTCAATGAAGATATCATATCTCATAATTTTCCTACGACTATTAGCTCTACAAAATAAAAGTATACTTTTGAGATGGAAATAAAATGTAATTATAAATACAACAAATGTATCAGGGATACATTGCGTTTATTTTTTGTTAATGGTTCTTGCAAGTTAGCAGGAAAATATTTCAGACTTTTTGTTGATCTCAGTGGAGCTCAGGATTTGAACCAGAGAAATTTATGCACTTCAAAGTTGTGCTATTTTATTTTCTTATAGTATTTTGTAAAAGAATATTTGATGGCTACTACTGTCCCTTTATATGGAGGATCCTGTCAGAAATCTTGAGTGTTTCATGAGGTCACTCAACTCAGTAACTGATTTTAATGCAGCTTTATAAGCTTGTCTGAATGCACATAACACTTTAATATCCATAAACATGGAATACATTCTAAGAATAATTGGATGCTTAATCCTTTCATACTAAATTTCACCAGGTTCCCCCTCCCCACCCTGAAGATTCTTTAAGAACACTCAGGATGACCAAGTTGTGATTCCTAAGCCACATACAAGTCCCAGGCTACCTAAGCACAGCTTCCAAAGCATTAGATTAACAGCAGGCAAGACTATGCTGGACAGTCAAAACCTCTGGTCATGTGAAAAAAGTGAATGAAAGGAGCAGCTGAAGCAAACACAGCCATCCATGTTGGCAAAAGTTAAGCACTAGGTATTTTTAAAGAATTCACTATTGTATTACTTGAAGGGTTTAGAGCTCCAGAGACATTTAGAAATGTAAATATGTCACCTTTCAAGTATTTACAAACTCCATGGTTTGTTTGTCTTACCATGAGGCTTTGTCAAAAGCAGCTCAGGTGCCAGGTAGTCTGGGGTCCCTAGGATGCGTTCACCTTCTACTGGGGCAGCTCCTCTTCTTACACTCTTTGGAGTCCTATATGGTGTGCCAGCATCTCCCTGATGAGGTGTCTTAAAAAAATGCAACAAAGACTTCAGACATCAAACAAAACCAGCTGAGAAACTTCCATCTCCAGGTTTAGTAATGGGTATAACAGTTGATACTTAAGTTCAAGTCAAGAACATGTCACAAAACATACATTCCCTGAAAGAGTATGAAATGTGCTTCCATTTCTTTATCTCAACCATCTTAAATCAATGCCTACTACTTTAAGAAAATTTTCTCTAAGTTCTTCCTCCAGTGTCAAATCCACAAGTAATGTCTCCAAAGAAAAAAAAAACTTAAATCTTAAACCCCAATCTTAAACTCCTCTTTCAAATTCAAATCTGAAGATAACCTACTAAATAGAATGTCAAAATAGCCTTCAATTTTAGCACTGAGTTCTTAATATTAGCCAATGAAAAGCAAGCATATATGTCAGACACCTGTAAAATAAAAAGGAGAATCCTGACTTTTCTCACGTATTGCATACCAGATATATTCAAAATATATCAGATGAGCCCTTTATTGTTTAACCTGTACCCTGTGGGTTGCATAGTGCCTGCTCAGGTTAGACTTAGTGGCTGTTTACACAAGGTACACAAACCTTCTGAAAATAATTTGTATGTTATTGGAAGATAAAATATGCAGGCTTGCAAAGAGATCAATAAATTCTTACAGCCAATAGGCTGACTGCAATGAAAGATTTCTTGTTTTGACCTGGAGATACTTCTAAATTATCTTGCAGAGATATATACTCTTAATTCCCATATATCTGGAATATTTTTGTTTCCATCTTCATCTTCAGTGCAGCAGAGATTGATTCATTATCACTATGCCATAAAGGCTAGAGAATCCACTATTAAAATAGAAAACAGATAATTGGATTGCAATGATGTGATCTTAAAAAGAAACACAAAAGTATATAAAAAAAGATATCCTCCTGTTCAAATCTAAGTTACAAAAACATACAATGCCATCAGTCATTTATTTCTCAAGAGATGAAGTGCATACTAGTCTGACTCCATTTCAGCTAAATGCAAGCTAAGGTTCATGGTCAATTAAAGTTTTATGCAGATGAAACAGAAGCTAGCAATTCAGACAAAGACATCAGATAAAAAGGCTTCCCCAAAAATAACATTTTGAATGTCCCCTTTTGGTACACCAAATCATTCAACACACTGCCAGTTCTGTCAGAAAGCTTTAAATCCTACAACTAGAACCTAAGTAACTGGATGAAGGTATTGTAAAGCTATGCCAAAATGAAACAGGAAACACCGATTGAAAGGCATACATTTCCTTTTCCCACATTGGGGCTCTAATTTACTTCATGACAGTAAGATTTTTACTTACCATCAGAAGGATTAAAAAGGTCAAAGCAAAAACTTCATAACCTGCAAGCAGTTTTACTGTTTACATCAACCTTTGTAAGAGGCTTGCAATTGGTACTTAACAGTACACATTACACCATCACTTTTACCAGGATAAGAAAAGAAAATAGCAAGCACAGTAGCAGTTACTAGCAGCTGAACAGCATTTGCAGACCATCTTGGGAGGGATGCAGGATAAAAAAAAAAAAGGGGGAAAAAAAAAATCAAAGACTTCCCATTACATCAGGAAACCTATAATTACGGAAGTACCACACTGCACTAAAAGTAGGATGAGACAAAATAGCACAGGCTTTCTTTACTGTAAAAGTAATGGATTTCTCAGAGTGGACAGACAATGCATGTTGAGTCAGAAGCAAGCCAGTGGACATACAGTTCTCGCTAAGCTCTTACAGAAATTATAATTTTGGCCACACAAGTGCAATAAGAGAAAGCCTATCGGCAAGGGTCACTTTGACAGACTACCTCAAACTATTTCTGTTGTTAATTTAGGGAAAATTTAAGTAATTTCAGATCACTCATGTCTAATGCATGCACAAAGTTTCTACATGTCTCCTTACATACCTGATAGACCCTATATGGTCTTCCTTTCTGTAATGGAGTAATAGCTGTTGGGTAAGAGCCACTACAAGCAGGTGAAAGATCCATTATATCTAAGGAAGCCATGCTACATGGCTCAGATACATTCGATATATTAATTGGACTATTATAACTTCGAAAAACAACAGCATTTTTTTTGAAGAGATTCAGTGCTTCCATCATCTTTTCTGAAGGAGAAGATACTGTGTCAAGGTAAGTTTCTTTCATGTGTTCTTGGTCATTATCCTTTTCATGATGTAACAGCTTGCAGTCCTGGACAGTATGTGCTTCCTCTCCATTTTGTGAGGCATCTTGGGACTCTGGTGATGTTATTAGCACATCTTCTGGTTTTGATTCCTCAAAGGAGAGGTCTTTAACACTTTTGTCCAAATCTAAAAGCTGCTTTTCTAAATGGCTTTCCATAGCAGACATTTCAGGAAATGATAAGTCAGAATCTGCACTGAGGATTCCTAAAGGTTTTTCATCATCAGTGCCTAAAAAACTTGAGTTCATGTACTCATTTTTATCATCCTTTTCATAGCCTGCATCCAGATCACACATAAGACTTTTGGCTATAATTGGAGTAAGTGATTTTTCTACTGTTTGCTGGTTACCAATAAAACTCTTAACTTCTTCCGTGTTTTTGCAGGTGTCACATAGGCATCCATCATCACAAAGCATTAAGGATTGAATTTCTGTTGTCAAACCTGTCCTTTTGTTTGCTGGAAATTCCGAGATCTGACAGCCACGTATATATTCCGCATTGCTTTTTTTAACATAGTTAAATTCCTGACAAGGACTAGTGTCAACTAATTCAAAGCTTCTTTTTACACCTGGCTTTTCAAAAATTTCTTCTTTGATAGGCTTGACAGGCTCATTCTGCCTTGAAGGATGTTGTTGATTGGAAGTTTCTGCTGTTTCATTAGTCATATCTCTTTTGTTTACAAAGAGTTTTTCTTCCCAAATCCTATTTTCAGAAAGACATTTTCTGACTATGCCTTTCACATCCAGTGTGGTCACAGGAGTATCTGTTATATCAGAATGTTCACTTCCCAACTTCTGCCTACTGCCAGAATCATTGCTGCTGATGGGAGAAATGGTGGACTCCAGTTCTTTTTTCTTTAAAACTTTAATACCTTTGCTATTCAGTAATTCTACATTCGAAAGGAGAGCTGACCCACTGTTACTTGTTTTGGCTGTTGTAGAACATAGTTCATCTTCACTTTGCTGCAAATGAGCACATTAAGTTTTGAGTATCAAGAAAAATGGGATTACAGCATTATAGAAATGTGTCCTTTAAAATACCTTATTTCCACTTCCATAAAGAACTGCAATTTGGCAAGCGCTACTTATTCTTTATAAGCATTAGTAGTGACAAATGTGACATAATACATTCAAAAAAATTCAAAACTACATTAGGGATAATTTGACTTTTTTTAAGAACATAAAATAAGCTTGCTAGAATACATAGAAAATGCAGTATTTTTAAATGCCTGAGGATGAAGAAATATAGCAATTAAAGTTGTATTTGTGATTTTATGTTAAGAAATTAAGCTACAGAAGTTCTCAGTTTCCAAGAAACCCCAAACCAAAGAACCCCATCCTACTACCCTGTGGCATATTATACTTCAGAGATGACAAAAGGCAAGCCTGATATTACTACTATTTTTGTAACACAATACTAAAAACAAGGCCTTGAGAAATGGACAGATAAAACAAAGAATTATAAATTTGTGTGTGATCTAAACAGGAATCGTGGCAAGTGACTAAATAGCACAGCAGCATTTTCTTTTAGGTTTGTATTTGTACAGAATTTCATTAACAGTTTAAAATAGGAGAGAGTATTTTGTATCAGCTATAATTACTGGGGTTAGGTTAGTTGATACAAAATGCTTCAGTAATATAAACCATAAACTTTTTCAGTTTTTAATAGCTTGTAGAAGTTTGAAGTGTATTTTGTTTATTATTTTTCCTCAAGTTCTGCCTTTTAAAGAAATTCTTTTGTCTGCATGCTCAGTTAATAAAGCTATAATGATATATAAGCTTCCAAAGAGCCAGTGCTCCCAGCATTGCCCACCTTGTGAAGAATAGGGCTAAACCAGTGACATCCAATAGCAGCCTTCTCTTTCACTCCTTTGCTGCGGGCTAACTGGCATGTGCTTTTCCCCATTATGTTGCAAAAGTAGTTCGATCCAAAACTCCTATTCAGCAAGGACTACAAACCCTGCTCTTTTTCATGTAGGAAGGCTTCTCTACATTTCAAATAACTGGGAGAAGTGAGTAGAGGAGATCTGCAACAGTGCATATACAAATACAAGCTAATTTTCATTTACAGTGGGAAGATGAAACAGTCCTGACCTCTACATCTTTCTCCCACCTGGGGCTGCTGCAGCATTCTGATTCCATACTGGACAGGTATGTGTGCAACTGACTACTGGCATTGGAGGTACCAAACCTTTTTCTTGACTGAAGTAGAGTAGGAGTTAAACTTCTCACTGGCATCGCAGGAGTTAATTGAGAAGTATCAAGATCTTGAGAGGAAAAAAAAATTCAAATGTTGATACAAATAGGCAACATATATTAACCAGCTTCACATTATGCCAAGCTTTCACATTGAAGGAAGTTATGGAAAGCTCTGCGTGACATCATAATTTCTCTTGTCATCTTTCCTGCATAGTCAATTCACTCATTTTTTGAAGTCAGACCTTGACAAGAATTTAAAAGCAATATGAACATTAGCACCATAATAGCCTTCTTTCATTTCAGGTTAGAAATGAGAAAGCAGCAAGATAAGACAATTTAAACGAAAACACACTTCACTATATTAAATCTTTTTCAATGAAAGTATGCCAAGAACTGACACTATTTCTGTAAAACCTTAAAGGGTTGTTTTGAATTCAGTGGTTGTACGTTTAAAAAACCCCAAAACAACAAAAAAATCGAAAGATGACACAAGTAGTGTAGGTGAAAACATGTCAGACCTTAAGCACTGGAAGAATGGTAAACAGCAAGACACTGATCAAAGCACACCTTTTATCAAGGGGGTCCAAGCTACTCACATAAAATTAAAAGACCACAACCCTACAGCCAGAGTATTGGTACAAGGCTTGGTATACTCACATGTTTTGAATAATTTAGTTGAAAGAGGGGTATTTTCCTTTTGGACCGTAGGTAAGGGAGAAACCACTGCATGCAGACTGTCAGATGATTGACTTGAATTGTGCCCTGGCATTTTCATTCCAACAGGAGTATACTATCAAGCAGGAAGAAGCACAGTTAAAAGTTCATGGAGCTTGAACAAAACTGAGAGCATAACTTCACACATTCTTTATTACATTTGCATTGGAGCTTAGCCATGCCCATTTACTAAGTTTTTTGAAGCACAACTGATAGTCAGCAACTCGAAATACAGTCTAAAGTAATCACTGCAGAATTTCAAGGTACTGGAAACATGTAAGTCATTCTACCAGCTGGCAGAAGAGGTGCAGGAATAGCCTTATCACTCCATTACATTTAAGATAGTAAGTAAACTAAAAGAATGAAGTACTTCAAAGACAGTGAAAATTACTTACAAAACCCAGAGAACTGATCAGAGACAACAATTGTCCTGGAGTACGTGAGTAGTCTTGTTTTGGCTTTGCCATTGATGGTGTAGTAAGGATATCTATCATATTTATCTCTACAAACAGACAAAAAATATGAAGCAGCTCCGATTTTCCTTTTGCTATCATATAAGCAAAGTTACAGGCATTTACTTAAGTTTTATCAAGAAGGAAAAAAATTTAGTCACACACTGAACAAATATACAAAAGAAGCCACCAAACCCAAGTGAAGACATACCCATATATTCTTATTCAACACAAGCTGTTTCTTCCTGTACATCCATCATAAAATTACAGTTTATAAACACAGAAACTGTAAAAGTCCTATTTCTTTTCCAACATACTACGTTGTGTTATGTTTTCTAACTTGATACTAGCTTTGGGTTTTTGGTAGCAATTCCAGCTTATGGCCTGTGGGCTAAGATATTAAATTTGATTCAAAGCCTGCCTTCTCTCCCAAATACATCTCAAAAAAAGTACAGATTAATTTTCATAGGTGAAAATTTAACCTCAGATGTAATTTTTTGCTCACTGAAGGTAAGTAGGCTTATAGCTCACATATCATGTTCAGCTAGACACAATAATCTGTCCCATTAGCACTTATCAATTAAAGCAGTATATTATAGAAAATACAGTACATTATAGAAGAAAATCCTAAGTATTTTCTATACTCTTAAAACCATGAATCAGAAACTCCATAGACAACTCTGAATATCTACATTCCTTTAACTATATAAAAAGGATGTACCCACCAGCAGCTGTCTCAAAAAACTAAACTGGTGCCGTGCACCATTAGTTTGGCTGATATGGCTAGGAGGTTGGAGGTGCAAACTAGTTCAGGAACTGCCTATTCCCCTTAAGTCCTGCAGCCTATTGCCTGTGCCAGACAGTCATTTAACTCTTCAGCTATATTTTCTGCTACTTGAAAACACTATGTTCATATACTAAAGCGCTGCTTTATAATCTTCTGTTGGGGAGTCACCACCTCTCCCCTGTCCCGCATATTAATGTCTGGAAGGTCCCAGTTCAGGTTAGAAATTAATATATACAAGGACAGAGAAACATGAACTGAAGGACAAAAATAGCCAGAGAAACATCAAGAAAAAGCTAGAATTATCCATTCATCCTTTGAATTCTCTTAGTGGACTTCATAGGAAACTTTCAAATCCATACCCCTCAGGAGAAATGGCTCTAGATCATATTTCATACACCCTTGTCCCAAACAATAAATATTTTAGCTTCTGAAGTGCAATGCATAGAGCAGAACCTTTACTAGCACGTACCTTATCGGTACTTACCTACTAGAAATCAAATATTATTGCAACATTTGGGCTTATTTAATTGAAAGCTGCCCTCTACCAGGATGTAAAGCATTCGAGAATATGGGAATATGACACAAAAATACATTCTAATACAACCAAACAGATACAGACAACTCTTACCTCTGTTCAGAGCAACTCTGGAAAGCCCAAAGTCTGTCAACTTTATATGGCCCTGATTAGAAATGAGCATATTGTCTGGCTTCAGATCCCTGAGACATGAATATAGTTGAAGTCAGAAAAAAGACAACTGAACAATATTAAGAAAGTCAACTGACCAGAAACACTCAATACAAAACATAAATTATAGCTGTTTCTCAGTGAAGTCTTTTAGCCAGCAGAAGA
Source organism: Pelecanoides urinatrix (assembly GCA_013400755.1). NCBI lineage: Eukaryota > Metazoa > Chordata > Aves > Procellariiformes > Procellariidae > Pelecanoides > Pelecanoides urinatrix. The sequence goes on along the minus strand of VZTQ01013181.1, from coordinate 92,939 downwards.
TTCCAATTGAAGAAATACACCAAAGCAATTAAACATATCTAGCACTAAATATTGTACAAACATTTCAGGCCTTGTAAAACCACCATGCACATCACAAGAGTTGCACAATTTGTGTTTCAGCAGGTTTAACAAGCATTCTTCATGAGTACTACCATCACAACATTTACTAATGTGTAGCTCGTACACATGACAAGCAAACCTCTAGTAAAAGTGTTCATGTGTGTTCTCTGTAGGACCACTGAATGCAGCAAAGAACCCTCACTACATGGGGATCATTAGAGTAGTTAATGTCCCTTTGTCCTACAGTTACATGCTTGCAGGATCCAGAGGGTTCCTGAACTAACAGTCATTTAAAAGCCACAGGGAGAGGGGACCTATAAAAGGCAGCATAGCTGCTAATACACCACTGTACTGGGGGAAAAGCATGCAGGAAGGGGAAAGCAGTGTATATTTGTCTGCTTAACAAGTACAAACAGATTTTATTTTAGGTGTTGTTTCACAACATTGCTGCAGTGTACACATGCAAAAAGAGCTTTCAGAAACTCTAGCAAATGAAGTAGCTAGCTGTTACTAGGAAATGGTGATTGGTTATGTGTTTGAGTGAAAAATTAGAAACCCAAACTACCAAATACTTATTTGTAAGAAAAAAAAAAAGTAGGTTTTACCTGTGGATTATCCCATGCCTGTGAAGATAGTCAAGAGCCAATGCTGCTTCAGAAATATACTTAACAGCCATTTCTTCATCAAAATATCCATATATGTGGAGAAGAGATTTGACATCTCCACCAATAAGGTACTCCATCACCTGCCATTCAAGTGTTTTAAATTTAACATTTTAAAACACATTTCAAATTTGCAAGTAAAATACAAAATAGTTTCCTATAAAATATAAAATAGTTCCCTATAAAATAGGAAAATATAATTTCGAAGAGCGGAAGCTGATAGAAGCTTCCTTGTGCAAACTTAATTTCCTACACAATACTTTCCACTTGGATAAAATAATCAAAGCTTCAAATGACAGAGGACATGAAACATTTTCTTTTGATAGCCCATTTACTTATTTTATATTATTTGCCTAGCCTATTTTCTGTAGTCAGCTTTCAAATAACTACTGTAGTCAGCTTTTTAATTAACTTTTGAAAGATTTCTATGTTATAGAAAATAAATTACAAAGCACTTCTGTGAAACTCAAGGCCTGAAGCCAAAGACCACTGATATTTTGATTTGTATAGAACAGGTATCTCAATGATTTTATTTTGCAAGTGTTTATACACAATATTAAATTCAGACCCAAGACTTACGAAGTAAGTGCAAATTTCCAGAAACGTATACAGTGAGAGCCACTGTGCATTTAAGACATGAAAAAGTGTGTTTAAAAAATACAACCAAAAAAACTTAAGTAAACCCACACATTATTATGGTCCATGTCCTATTTAAGATAAAAGAAAAGTCAGCGGGGTTTCAGAAACTCACTCTTCAATGACAAGAATAAATTTATGGGTTTTGGTCAAGAAATCTTACCAGTACTTATATATGGAATAGTATTATATATTGGAATCTATGGCTATAGCATCTCCTTTACAAATCCTTCACCCTGAACTCCTCTACTCCACACAGCAGTTAACAGAGGATCCAAGAAAAGAAGCCTTCATTTACACTCAAAATGCATTGTAGGAGTGCATAGCAACCTCGCCTCAGAATTTAATTAAGCTGTTCACTGTGTCTGCTTACAGCAAACCAGACAAATTACGCTAGACCCTTTGTAGACAATCTTAATCCATACTACCTTTATGTGGAGGCAGTATATGAAACCATATTCAAGTCTTACTGTACTCCACGGTGCTTCATATAGACTAGCACTTAGTTTTGCCACTCCATTATCCTCTTGTCATCTAGGCCAACTACCATAACAAATTTTGAGCACAGGCAACAAGTAAAAGAGATTTCCTTTAAGTGAGCCATGGGGTGTCTTTCAGTCACTTGCCTTCTACTTGAACAGAACGGTTTCTTGTTTTGTTTTCCCTAAGATCTCTACATATTCCTAAGACATATTAACTATTAGAAAAGACTCCTGTAAAAAAAGGGAACACAGGTAGAAAGATCTCAGAGATACCAGGGGAAGAGAAATATTTCACTTGTTCAACCATTCGCAAAGTAAAAGCGACTAAGAAATACCCACTCACTACCATAATATGTTTTCAGACACAAAAATAGCTCTGCACTCCATTTTCAACACTGTCATAAAACACCACAGCCATTTATTTACTCACTAAATAGACGTTATTAGCTGACTGAAGTGAGTAGTATAAGTGCACAATGAAAGGACTTTTACTGAGAGCCAATGCATCCCTCTCTGCCTGGACCTGGTGAACCATGTTTTTGTTGATCATGTCAGCTTTTTTCATCACCTGAAAAACAAAACAAAATCAAGTAGATAAATGAATTGACTAAAGAACTGTGGGTTGAACAAACAAAAGAATGTTTATCTCTATACTTCAAGCTTGCATACATATATACACATAAAACAGAGCTATACCTTCATATGCAGACAGAATTTTAAACCACAGGTTATTAGAGAACCATTTTCATTGCTCTCCTTCTAATTTGGTCCTGAATGGAAATCACACTACCAATATTTACTGCAATTGCATACGCTGGAAAACGAATCTTTAGGCTGTATGTGAAATGAAGCTGCCCTGAGTCAATCCTCTTATCCACAGTACACAACTCAGAACCAGGAAAAAGTGTTTAATGCTTAGATATACACTTGCAGAACAAGTCTTTCCATCTCTTCAGAGGCTGATATGTATGGCCTGAGGATTGAAAATAGAGTGCAGCAGTAAGCCATCCCATCTTGGTATCCTCAAGAGCAAGACTGCAACTATTCCAGCCTCTAATTCTTAACTTTGCAGAGAAAGCAAGTGAATTTTTGCTTAATTTAAAATTTACAATGAAGTCACCCAACAAATATGTTTCCTTGGGAAGAAGCCTCAAAGGTATGCAACTCACAATGAAGAAATACCAGGCTTAACTCTGAATTAGGCTCTAATTCCTGTATTGAATTACTCCACTCTACGTTGATGCCCACTCAATATTAATCTTTAATAGAAGATGCATAATAGCACAGCTGATAGGTATTTAGACAAGCATTGCATATACATTGGAAGGTTTGCCCACCTTCAACACCTGGATATGTATGGTGATATTAAAGCAAGTTTAATTTATCCATTCTCTATGCAACACAACTGTAAAAAGTTAAGTCTACAGCTACCACCACCATTCAATAATAGAATATGATAACATATAAAAATAAGACATGAGTGTAATTTTATACCTTCTATGTAAGTGCTGACCTTAACTGTAAAAATATTTAACATATGTTAAATTCAGTAGCTTGAATACTCCATAAGTCTCACTGCAATACTTTCAATAAACTTGTGTAAGATAAAGTAACACAATCGAACCACTCTATATGCAACACCTAAACTGCAGAAAATTAGTTTCCATAGCTAACATCACTATTAAAGTTGATACAAAAAAAATTTCCAAGACATACGCAGAATGCACAGAACTACACTTTTAGTAAGTGTTGACCTTAACCGTACAAATATTTAGCTGTGAGCAATCCATAAACTTCACAATAATTACAAAGTATTTACACAACAGCTTTCACCTAAAAGGCTTATAATAAAATCACGTAAATAGACATATACAGCTCTGAAGAACAATGTCTATTTTGCATGATGTTTTTACATTTCCTTTTCTTTGTGTACTATGCAGCTGGTTATAATCCTTTCAATTGCAAAGTCAAGCTCGCACAAACCATCGGTAAAGTTTTTACTACTGACAAGCCTAGTTTTTAGTCCTTTGTGTATCAACATAAAAAAAGCCTGTTGCATTTTCTTTATTAAATGTGTACTCAGCAAAAATCCTGTTTATAACTTGCTCCCTTTATACATCTCAGAGGCAGACTTTTCATTCACGAACAAACGTGAGAACGCCCTCCCAAGTGGCACGACAGCTGAATGTAACCAATTATAACAAGCAAATAGCGCACTGACGCTTTGGAAGGCTTTTAGTGTAGTTTCCTGGACATTTAAGGTACTTCTAAAAGCAGTTGTCATTACCAGATGCCTCCTAACCAAAGCGTCCAGGCGAACAGGAACGTCCGGAGAAAGCTAACCGCAGCCGTACCGACAACACATCTCCCGGGCACCCGGCTTCTGCCAGAAGAGCGGCAGCTCCCCAGAAGCCCAGGTGCCGGAAGGCAGCGGGACTCACGTCGGGGCAACCCACGGACCTGCCAGGGCAGGTCTCCGCGGGGCGCCTCCCTCTCCCCTCGGGACGTCCCTTTCCCACACAGGGTTAAACGAAAGCGGAGGGCTGCAGCGCCGCGACAACGGTGAACGAAGGGGCCCCGAGGGCCGCAGGGGGCGGGGAGGCGCCCCTCGCCCCTCCTCACCTTCACGGCATAGAGCCTCCCTGCCTTACGGCCCAGGTACACCTTCCCGAAGGCGCCGCGGCTGATGGGCTTCACGATGGTGAACTCCTCGATGGAGGGGGGCCGGGGAACCTCGATGCGCCTCGGGCCGGCAGTGGCGGCAGCGCCCCCCTCCTCCGGCCGCGCCTCGGCCGCCGGCTCCACCGTCCCCATGTCGCGCCTCAGCCCTGGCGCCCCGCGCCGATTCAAAGCGGCGCCCGCCCCGCCCCGCGGCGTCACCGGCCAACGGGCGGGCGCGAGGAGGAGGTGGGCGGTGCTCTCGCGAGACCCCTCGCGCGGCGGCCGTTGTGGCTGCACGAAGGTGGCTGTAATGGCGGCCGGAGCCGTGCGGCGGTAGGCAGCGCCTTGCAGACCCGCCTTCCCTGCTGTAGGCAGCCCCTCGCTCACACGTCCGGGCAGCGCCAGGGCGCTTCATGTGCCTGCCCAGAAGCGCTCCCGCCGCCGCCGCCGTTAGAGACACCATGGCTGCCGTTCTGCGCAGGCCTCTGTGTGGTGGTGGCTGCCATGATGCCCGCCTTCCGGTCTCACCCGTGCGGTGCTGCTGCGGGTGGTATCTGGTGAGCAGTGTGCTCGGTTTTGCTCACAACCAATAGGAGTTAAATACTTATTATGGATGCAGGCAAGCTGAATAAAGTTGGTTGCAATGTTACCTTCGGGGTTTATGAGTATTGCTCTAGTGCAAGTATTTCTAATAGGTTCTCCTTGCTCTCTCTGGCTAGACTGTATTGCCTCATTACAGCCTTCCCAGATGGATCAGGACTCCTTAAAAATTTCCTCATTCTCTTTAATGTATTTAGCCATTTAAAAAAGTGCACAGCATTCATTCTGTGGTGTTTTGTTTTTTTTTTTTAGAACACCCATTATGACAAACTGTCAAAGCTGTTGATCTGACTAATAACTACATAATTTGTTATCTAGGTTTCTGATCTGGCAGTAGGTTGTTACTTGCTGTGAGCAGGTAGATTGTCCTTTCATTTCCGTGGGATATTTGAAGGTGCAAGAATTCAATAGAACTCAGTGTGAGACATTAAGGAACTGGAAGGTAATATTTAGAAAGAAACAACTGATTTTCATTCTACATAATAATTTTCTCATGCTTCACTCACATTTTCTCACAATTGCATACTTGCAAGCTCCAACAGTTGTGCGTCCAAATGGCATAGCCAGGATGGCTTGTGTGCAGGAGTATGCTGCCTATCCAGTCCTTACTGTTGCTGCTGAGCCCTTAGTGTCTTTTGGCGTCCTCTGGATTGGTGATGACAAACTTCTTTCTGGGCAGGTCTTTTATGATCAGGAGTTAAAATAATGTGATCTGTTGCTTCTCTGCAATTCCTGATTACTTCAGCCTCCAGGAGTTGCTCCTCATTTTCTTTGTTTCCTTATTTGGGATATCTCCATGGCTACATTCTGCCTTCCTGTTGTGACAGCAGGGACAGGGATGGCATTTACAGTGAATTGAGAGAAGGGGTTGAAAGAACTTTAGCAGTAGTGAATAGAATGATAAAAGTTAATGCGACCTATTTGTAGCTTAGCAACTTAGATAAGATAGATGCTGTTGTAAACATACTGAAGAATAAGGCAAGACGCTGCAACCTGAGTGCAACCAAGAATTGCATAGATAACAGGAACCCTATTGTCTACAAGAAGCAGCCATCGGGCTGAGGCCGGGTTTTGCAACTTGGAACTCATCCAAAAGACCCCCACAGACGACCACCCGATGGCAGTGCGCAAGCGCAGATGGGAAGGGTTCATGGAAATGACTTCCATGAACTCATTTTACTACGAAGTGGGGACAGGTCATGCATATGTATAGGCGTATTGAGAAACTTCATGTATATACAACACTTTGCTATATATATTTATGGTGAGTGCCGCGTTGGGGCACGCACGGTTTTGGTGGGACTACCCTCCGTGCTGCCCAGCGCTGAATAAACATACCTACTTTACAATCTTACAGATTGTGGAGTCTGTTTTCCGCAAGTCACTCTGACCTTGTTGCCATCCTTCTGTTCCCGGAGCACAGGCCTTCTGACAAATCATCTGTGATAGTGCCTTATCGGAGTGCAGGCCTTCTGCTCTCAGTTTACACAGCACCGTTTCTCAGTGTTTACCAGTTTTACTGCTCTCAGTTGTGCTCTTGGTCATTCTTTTAACCCTTGCCTTACTGCTTTTATGTTGCTTTCACATATACATTGCTGTTCATAAGTCATTCACACCAATCTTATTTGTTCTGTTGCAGTCTATACATCAGCAAAGAGCTAGCTCTGTAGAGGTCAGTGCAGAACTATGGGTCTCTTAACATAGTAGATAAGTCTCATCAGGCCCTTGTTTTGCTTTAAGATACATCACGTATAATCTGATGCTGCACAGGGAGGCCTTGCCTGTACTCGTGAAGAAGTGCTGCTATCCCACAGATCCCAGCAATAGATGCAATTTAATGAGCAAATGTAGAAAACATGTTTTAAATTAGCTTTCTATAATGGTATTAAATACAATTTATCACTGGCTGTATTTGTCATTTAACTCTGCAGCATTAGGTTAGCTGTGTTTTGTTGGCAGCAATTCCAGCAGAGGAGCCCAGCTGAGAGCAGGAGGGATTGCTCCTTTTGGTGGCACCACAGGCCAACATCAGGTTGTGCCAGCTGTGAAACTCTTAACTGTCAGCCTGCTTGTGTTCCACTACAGCCTGAGCTCATCTAAGAGAGGACCCACGTGTTCTCTCCCTTCCCTCGAGGCACTACCTATTGTTCAGCTGCGTGGGAAACTGCTTCATGGAGTGGATCCAGGTAAGTGTTCATCACCTTTTAGGGTTTTTTTGTTGTTGAGTGAGGTTTCTGCCAAATCGGCTAGCTGAGCCACATGATTGTTGTGAGATATGTTCATCTGATTCGTGTGATGATATGTGACTTTTTATCATACATATCCTTGTATAACCGAAAGCCTAAAGCCTAGCAGAGGGGTTAATGTATATAGTTCATGTTTCTGACAAAAGACACCTATTGCTGTTAAGTGGTGTAGCAAAGACACCTATTGT
>VZTQ01013181.1:5225-84525 GCA_013400755.1 Pelecanoides urinatrix | reverse complement strand
AAAAGACACCTATTGCTGTTAAGTGGTGTAGCAAAGACACCTATTGCTGTTAAGTGGTGTAGCAAAGACACCTATTGTTTGTTAAGTGGCAAGGACACACCTATCAGTCTGTTGGTTATGTCACAAAGGCTAGCAGTTTCAAAGTGCCCCCTAGTTGAAGAAGATTCGAGGGGAGCCTTGAAACCAGCTGAGGAAGATTATAGAAGCCCTAGAAGAAGAGAACGTGTGCTGAAGAAGACACGCCTAACCATGAATATGTATTAGTATGGGGGGATATAAACTGAAGGGTGGGAGTTGTGAGGTGTGTGTCTTGGTGGAGTGAAGACTGCTGGCACACCCAGTGCTGTTTGCTTGCCTTTATTCGCTTAATAAATTGTAAGTTTTAATTGGAATCCTGTTTTGGGACTCAATCTTTTATCACATTGTGATCATAAGCATGGAGAACAGAAGGGATATGCATGAAGGCAGGGCAAGGGAGCACTGTCATTGTGCTGATCCACGTTGGTGTAAGTTGGTGTGGGATGGCACTTTCAGTGAGGAAAGGAAGAACAGTGAAGAACAGTCATCAGGTGAAAGAAAGAAAATGCTGATAAAAACCCCACAATAATTGGAGAGCACATGGAAAAAAATAGCACAATGCATAGAAAAGGATGAGTATCAATGACCAAATTCTGCCATATGTAGATGTGTGTGCCTAGAATATCTTCATTTAGATTACATTTTAACCGAATGTGAATAACAGTATTTAGGTTATTGATACATATTTTAATTTGTAAGTTTCTTTCTACATGCCGTATACTCTAACTCCCTGCAAAATATTTTCAGTACTTCAGGAAGGCATCTTGAGTAGTGATTGTAAGGGATGTGACCTAAATGACACATACTCTTGCAGATTTGTTCCACGTGCAGTGGCTACGCTTATGACGATCCTCCTGCTGACACCCTGCAGAGCTGCGCCTGCACTGCGCCTGTGGTGGTAGTCTTGGTCTGGGCACAGTGTGACTGCCCTGTTTCCAACCCACATACACCCCCACGCTGGAAGTCTTCGGCTGAGCAGGCGTCCTGGTATTTGAGAGTTTAGACGAAGCGCTGAGGCTCAGAGCACCCTCTGCTTCTGCAGAGGTGTCAAAACGAAGGCACGGCCCGAGCACACCCTGTGGCCAGCCCCGCTGGCCCTCCGCAGCCGGCTCAGCTGACAGAGCGCAGGCCCTGCAGCCAGCCTTCCTCACCCGTCACCCTTTGTCGTGGATCGCCCCTTCCTGGCACCTGCGAGAGGAGCCCAGCTCCTGCAGTTCCCCGGAGGTCATGACCCCCGGGCAGAGACAGACCCGGCAGCTCCGCCACCACCGGGTGACAGTGGGCACCCCGCAGGGCCCTCCCTGCTCCTCGCCCTGGGCATCCCCGGGGCCTGGCTGCGCCCGCACCCCTCCTCCTCCTCTTCCCGCCAGCGCCGCTGTGCTCCGTGCCGGCGGCCGGAGGCAGCTGCCCTGCAGACGGGCCTGCCCGGGAGGATGGTTNGCGGCGGCGGCGGCGGCTGCTGCCACAGCGACTGAGCGGCGGAGGCTGACAGGCGGGCACGGCTTCGGCGTCTGGGCTGGGAAGCGGAAGAGGCGCCTGTGGTCGCCGCCGCCGCCGTCCCCGCCGGGAGGATGTTTTCCTTCTCAACCGTGCAGCCTCAGGTTAGGGGCTCGCGGAGCGCACCGACGGCAGCCCCGGCCCGTTGCGGTGCGCAGTTCGCCGCGCTTGGGCCCCCCTCTCCACCGGGCTGCGGTCGGGGGCTCGTTTCGTGTCCGGGTAGAGGCAGCGGGGCCGGGCGGAGGCACTCGGGGGGCCCNACCCCCCTCCTCCTCCTCCTGTAACTGATGGTTTGATCCTGCACGCGGCGTAGCCGGGAAACGCGGGAAAACAGGGGTTGCTAAAGTCCCGGTTGCGAGGCAGCGNGCGGGTTGTGGGCCTCGGCTGGAGGAGCCGAGGTCCAGGCTGCCACGTTTCTGGGGCTTTGGGAATCGTCGAGCGGCCGTGAGTGAACGAGGTGTGGGGGGGCGCATCGCGGGGGGCTGCCGGCTCGGCGGCACCGAGTGTCGCAGCGGGGAGGGGAGCGGGTGGGGGCTGCAGCGGCCTAGGATTCTTATCTAGGAAAAAAGTACGTAAATGGAGGAGAGAGGAAGGTACAGTAAAAGCTTGTGAAATCTGGAATGAAGAAGTTACCTGGAGATGGCGCTTTTTAGCATCTGGTTTTATAGTAGAAGCAAGGGAGGAGTGGTGTTATTAAAGCTAAAGTTAAACTGTGCTGTTAATTGTCACGGGTTGTTGTGGAAACCGAAAATAAATGACTTAGAAGAGTTAGCGGAGGAAAAGTCTCTCAATTATTTGTTATATAGAACAGTCCGAATGCAATCGGGAAGGCATCTTTTATTAGATAGTGAGTTGGGTGGGACTAGTGGGTTTTATGGACTTTGATCTGAACCAGTGCTTTTATTTTTGTATTTTGTGTTAGGGGGATTGGTATGCGATTGTCTTATTCCATAGTGGGATTTCGTTGTTCTTTCCAGATGTGGAAAATGTGTTAGTTGTTTTTGTTAGCATAGTGAAATGACAGAACTTGTAATGATATTTTTAGGAATGTGTCATTCCACTTTTTCATAGTGGGAAGTACAGGACTAAAGGTTGGTTAGTGGTTGGGATGCTGGCTTTGACCTCTGGAGGTTTTATGGTTTTGCCACAAACTCCCAGAGTTTAATTATAGCTTTGGACAATTAATTATGAGGCAGTTTTCATGTCTCACAGCATTGTCTCTCTTGATCTTCTGTCTAGTCAACAGAGAAATGGAAGTTCTTGCGGAAGGACATTCATAGGCAGAGGCTTAATTGGGTATTGCAATCAGGTATTGTTCCAGAGTTGCACCCCAACTCTCTTCCCTAGTGATGTGTAATGAGACTGAGGTGTTTTGGGAGTGTTGGCATTGTTTGTACCATACGTTAACAATAGACATAGTCACCTGCTAGAGGAGGAGCCCTGATGTGTGGTGCACCTGGGCTTCTGTAAGATTGATGAGGTGGTGTCTCTGAGTTGACTGAGTGCTGCTGAACTGCAGAATTGACCATGATATGTGTATGTGCTTTGTATAGGTTAGTTTGATATGGGGTATGTTGCTACAGTGGGATCCCAAGGAAGAAAACATAAAGGAAACTTTTGGGAATAACTTGTATAATGCAGGAAAAAATATAGGTATTTTGAGTTATAAAAGTATTACTTTATATGATGAAAATAGTTGTTGTTTAGAAAGTAATACAGGAATCGGTAATACTTAAAAATGGTGATCTCTGAATTAGTAAGATGTTGATAAATCCTCATGATTCAATGCTCTTCAAAAGCAGCCACTGAGCTTTCTGTTCACGTTGGTTCAAGGGAAACCAGCTTGATGAGATCTGTTGCTTGGATATCTGTCCAGGGATAATCTAGAATTTACTATGTTATAATATTTCATGTTAAAGTCTGAAATTAAGGCCTACCACTAAATAGATGGAGTACCTCATTTACCATTCTTTTTCTGTTCATGTTGTTTAAAGAGCATTACTTCTCTTCTGTGGCTGTGTTGTGAAGTCTTATCAGAATGGTGATTTTAGTTTTGTCTTGGCGGACACCAAGACAGACTCAGATTTATTGTAAGTGAACATTTCTTCCAAAGAAGAGAAAGTTCCTGAATGACAGTAACTATAAAAAGGTTTTAAACATTTCAAGGAGTGGTGTCAACTTGCAGACTGTTCAGCATAGAAGTCATTTGCTATTGTTTTTCCTCTCTTTTTCTCCCCATATTGATTGTGTTTCCTTTTTTGTGTCTTCTGTTGCTATGTGGGGAAAAAACACCTATTTGGAATGTAAGTTAATTGACTGTGATGGGGACATGGTGACTACAAGGGAAAAACATTCAGTTTCACAAAGTTTTGTATTTTATTTGCATGAAATTGTTAAGTTTGTAATATTTGTCAGAAGACAGCAACAATCCTTACTGTTCTGTCATCTGGTTGCAACAGCACATACCTAACACAGCAAACAAGTGATACATTAAAAAAAAAAAAATTCTGAAGGAAGTATTAAATGTAGTAGTAGTTTTGTTTCCCTGCTGTTTCAGCTGAGAACAATCTATAAGAAGTGTCTATTTTTTTTTTGTAATTAAACATTGTCTTAAGGGCAAATTGAGGGCAGTCTTTGCATCTTCTAAGAGTTGATGAGTTCATGAACCTAGTTCTGTATTTGCAAATCTAGTAATTGTTTTCTTTAAACCATGCTTATGTTTGAAAACCAGCAAATGTAGCCTTTTTTTTTTCTTTCTCTTCCAAGCTTAGTGAGCTTCTAATCTGTCATGCATACCTAAACTTTCTTTTTTCTTTGAATAGAGGTATCAGCTAACACTATGGTGTTGAAGCTAAGTTCATGTCGTTTATTATGAAGTCCTCAGTTAAAAGGCAGTGTACAAGATACACAATTATAAGTCAGGGTTTGGAATGGAGATGTGTTTAAATAGTTTAAACAAGCTTAAATCGTTATCTGATTTCCCCCCTCCCAGGCTACTGTTCCTCTGAGTCACCTTATCAATGCCTTTCATTCACCAAAAAGCTCCACTACTACTGTCAGCACAGCATCCGTACAGCCTGTCCAGAGGGACACATCCCCTGAGCATGATCCTCAGAAGAGTGAGGTACTAAAAACCTTTGGAAAAAGTGGTTTGCTTTTAACTGAATTAAATCTGAATAATATCAGTTTATGTGAATGTAACATTTGACTTGTTTTATAAAATAATGTAATGTAACTAAACAAAACAGAATGTTAACACATAGAATGTAACTTCAGTCAGTCAGTGCTTTGGCAGTAACGATTCTACAAAAATACAGTATTTCCTTATTAAGGAAAAAAGCTAGCACTTGTCTCAGTAGTAGTTTGCAAATCAGAAGGGGATTTGTTTTCACTTTCAACTTAATGTTTCTTGCTCTAAAGTAACAATAACTTTTCTGTTAATAAACACCTTATTGTCTTTTCACACTCTGAGTTCTAGCAAAGTTTGTTTCATTATCGCTTGTGAGAAAGCAGACTGTAACTTAAAATATGTTGAGGGGTTTTGAGAGATTAAATAACATATTTGCATGTTTTCTTATTTTTCTATTAAAATATCTTTCATTATCATTAGATATTTTTGTTCTTCACATTGAAAATCAAAATACAGAAAGTGCAAAGTAGTATCAGATCTTGCCACTTCTCTTTCAACTCATTTCTTACAACAAGTTTTATAACTAAGAAAATGTGTGGGAGGGAAAACATGGAGTTTCTCACTAGCTGCAGAACTTTGGAAATCAACATGGATTGTACTAATCATCCCTGTGTTGTGATTCCTTTTTTTTTTTTTGTGATTCTATATTTGCTTCTAGTGATAAAAATTAATTTCAGCGAGAGACCTGGATTATTGAGTGAAACTAAAAGCATGTTTCATTTATTCAGTTCTTTATTTGTCTTTCTAATCAGCAAGAGAATCTGGCCTCCTTTAAATATAGGGGGTTTTCATGTTTGATGTTTTCTCTCTAATTCATTATACACCTGTTTGCTTCCTTCTAGAATGATAAAAGTATAAAAATAATAATTTTAAAAGTCCCTCTTAAATTAAGTATTTTTAAAGAAAGTTCTTAAAGCAAGTTGATTAGACTATAATAAACCTAAGCTTAAATAAAGGTTAAGCTCAAATTTAAAATTAGCAAATACTGACATAGTACATGCAGTTCTAATATTGAATAAAGTTGAACTATTAGAATGGCAAAAATCATTATTTGAGAATGTGAAGCCTCTCTGCTGCGAAGTTAAATCTGTATTTGGAAGTAGTAACCTCTTCTGAAGGGTCACAGAAGATGTTACTTCTTTTTTTTAATCTTCTCCCCCATTTAGCATTTCAGTAATTTTCAAAGCAGTTATTAAGCTGAAGTGGGAAGGCTTGATCTACTCATTTAAACCATGCGTAAAAAAAGTCAAATGATGTTTAAAAATGTATTTGTACTTATTTTGAGTATAAGTGGACCAGAAGCAATTTACCCTAGCCTTTAAAACAGAATACTTCATTTACTTAAGAAATCCATATTCAAAGTCTATAGTTTAAAATGGTGGTATACTGGGTGCATCTAGGAATGTTCCAAAAATGCTTCTTTTGACATTTTGTTCAAGTATTTTTCATGTATGTCTTTTTATTGAAAATCTAGTTTCACCTTGAAAGTAGATCAACATAAAGCTTACATAAAACAAAACAATTTAGGAAAAACAAAAATATAATCCATAAAGTTCTAAAAATCAAAATTTACATATCTGTGCAAATACATGTAAAGTAGAATATTTACTTCTCAGTTAAGAAAATGTTGCTGCAGAAGCAATATTAAGAGGCTAGTAGATATTTTAAAGGGTCCAAACCAATATGTATTTTTAAAACATACTCTCCCATAAAAAGATTTTTTTCTTATCTGTATAATACAAGATTAAAATTACTTTGATCAAGGTTACTTCTTTAGTAACTCAAGTGTATGTGCCTTACCTCCTTGTTTTTTTCATAGTTTCTTTGCCTTGTAGGAAATCCCAGATCCCTTTTCCCCATAGAAACTTTTGCCTTTCATTGTGTGTCTACCCCCCTCATGGCTTTTTAAGATTTTAACTCTAGGTATAGTTTCTAAATATCCAGTCTTTGTGTTGCTACTGAATCTACGCTATCTGCAAAAAGGCTAGCCAAAAAAAACCAAAGGTTTGGGGGGATTTTGCTGTTTTTTCACTTGGATGAAATATAATGGATGGCAATTGCGGTACATATTTCCCCCTCTCACTCTCCATTTGCTCTATCATAAAGAGTAGAAGGAATTGGAAACCTACATTTTTTTTGTGCCCGTTTTCATCAGGGAGCAGGAAGGTGTTAAAAAGACTGAATTGGGAAGAAAACGTACTTGTCATAAATGTACTGTGACAATGAAAATATCAATGTGTGCAAATGGAAAAGTTATTCTGCATTAACAGTAGAAAATATTTTTTCTTTAATCATGTCCTTTCATTCATTTATCTTCATTTAGAAATTTTTTATTTCAGTCTGAACTGTGAAATATAGATGCTGTAGCGAGCCAAAAAGTTAAATCAGTTATTCTTAATTTTTTTCCCCCAAAGGTAATCTTAAGTAAATTTTGAACATTTGTTTCTATTTTGCAGTCTGTACTTAATTTAAGAGATCTGGGATTGTCTGATTTGAAAGCTAATCAGTTCAAAGAGTTGGTGAACAGGTTGCTTCCTGGCTACTGTACGGAAAACAAAGTCTCTTCACAGTGGCATACATCATACATATCTGCTGAGTCCTTCTTTGAAAATAAGCATGGTATGTTTCAGAGTAAAGTGCTTATGAGAATTGATAAGAGTTAGATTATAAAGGTGAACACAGTTATTCTTTAGTTTAATCTCTTACGCTGTAGATAACTCATAGTTTAAAAAAATCTTTAATAAAAAGAGTATTAATGTATTTTTTTATTGTATACAGGTTGTCTTCAGAGTGGTGCTTTTGAATCTTGGGAATTTTAGAAAATTCAACCCAGATTTTGGAATTGTTTCTTCAAATTCAGATTTGAAGTTGGCTGCTATTAAACTTGTCTGGACTCAGCTGTAGTACAAGTGCATTGTCTCTTAATGATGAACCTGAGCTATGAATTTTTTCACCAGTTTGTTTCACCAAATAGAAGAAACTAGATTTTGCTAATCTACTAATGTAACAGAGTCGTGAACATCTCTAGTTTACATTGTTATTACATTTTTGTCTGAAGCAACATTACATGAGGATATTAATTAGAAAGGAATTCAGGGTGGCAAACTGTTACCAGTCCCTGTAGAGTATTTCATTGCTGAAATAAATCAAGAGTGGTTCCTTACAGTTAAAGATGTTTTGGGATTAGTCTAAAATATGGGAAGCAAGGCCATTGTAGCTGCTCAAGAATGTGTTAGAAAAAGCAGCATATAGCTGACATTTGAGATACTGCCTATATGGTATTGCAGTTGAGAGAAAGAGCGTAAGAAGATCTCAGGGCTGCTATTAGAGAAAAAGTATTAAATTGTGTTGTGATGTGAGATATAAAAATATTAACCCAGAGGCAGTTTCCTGAATGTGAAGAAAAAAGTTGCAAATGCTTCAAAGCTTTGATAGATCAACTTGGAAGCTCACCAGACTGGTAGTTCCGTTCACAGCTGAACAGGCAAGGTTATAGGTGGAAAACTGCCACAGGCAAGGGGGATGCTAAATCTTCAAGAATGTATTTTTGGTGTATTTTGACACTGCATGGTATGATGACTGTTAGTATTGTTTTAAACTAATGTGTTCATAGTTATGTTGTATTAAATTAGCCAGTTTGCAGTATTGTAGAAGACTGTGGAATATACAGCATTGTAGAATTAATAGCTAATCTTTTTTTCTACTTCCCATAGTTCCTCAGTATTTCAGTTGTTAGCTTGTAAGCTGTTATTACAATCATATAACTTCAAAAAATTTAGTAGGAACTTTGAGGGTTCTTTTTTGCTGTCCTGGATGTATCTAACTGATGCAATAACTTTCTCAGAATAAGTAAAATAAACAAAACCCTCCACCCTTTTTGTGATTATACTAGCTTCTGAATTACTATGGAAGAGACAATATGTAGGGTTGGCCTCAATTTTTTTGCCCTCTGTCCCCAGGTTTCTGATGTGTCTTAAATAATTCTTACCTGCTAAATGAGGATGAGTTCTTTGAGCTTTTGGTAACTAAACAACAGATAAATGACAGTGCTCTTGTCTTGCAGTCTAGCATGCTTGAAATAGTATCTGCTAATAACTTTTTCACTGTGATACTCTTTTATTTATTTTTTCTTGTTTCTGTATTGCACAAGGACTGTACAATTAAGTAGACTTAGTATAGTTTAAAATGTTTTCATGCATTATACATAGTCTCTTTTAAAACGCCCATAAGCAATCTGTTCTTTAAAGCCTTTGAGACTGATTGGTTGAATGCTGGTCCTTCAGCTTCATGAAAGTCTTTAGATTCCTGTCCAGTCTAGATAACTTTATTCAGCTCTGCACAGATATGCAGAGTTTTCCCTCCCAGATACAGCTTCAAATTTAGGATTCTGGGTACCGATATTTTTTGGAAGTTCTAATTAGAAAAAATTCTGGTATATTGCAAAGTGCCTGACATAGATAGTTAACTTCTTTGCATTAACCTATGTACTAGTAATGGTTAATTTGTTTAATTACAGATGCCTGAAGGACTGTAAAATAGAATAAATAGCAAAATAGAACTAATAAGAAAGAAAAAACAACCTATGTGAGAAATAATGTTTGGTTGCCATTTAATATAAGGTGTATTTACACTTTGCTGTATCTTTTTACAGGTTTTGTGGATATTTTCAGTGCTTTACGCTCATCTTGTTTGTACAGACAGCATCCTAATCCCCTCCAAAATTTCTGTTCAGATGTTCGGTGTTGGCCAGGTATAAAACAATAAACTACACTGTTTTGAATCTCTATAGTATCTCTTTAGTCCGGGAAAGTATTTTTACTTTTGTCTTAGAGGTGTCACTTAGAAAATACCGGTAAACTTCCAGGAGGAACTTTACATTGATATTAACACTTTAAATCATGAAGCTATTTTTGCATTTGATTAATATGTTCCCAGAATTAAGTTAGTAAACATGGTGTAACTATAGAATCTTGTTCAAAGATGTCAGTATTTGTGGATCGTATTCTTAAAACGTGATAGATGAGCTTTTGGATCAACAAATATGTTGAATCTGGTATTCATCCAGATGAACTTTCTAAGGTGCCTGGTGACTGGTTTAAACTATTGGATGTATGATGGGTAACAACAGGGCTGCATTAGCAAGAACATAATCAGGACCTCAGGGAGCTCAGGTATTGTCCTCTATTCAGTTCTTCTGATGCTACATCTGGATATTGTGTTTGGTTTTGTGTCCCATGGTTAAGAGAGAGATGCTGACAAAATGGAGATAGCCCAGTGATGGGCCACAAAAAGGGGTGCAGATTTTCGAGCATTTAATGTACGGGGGAAGCTGAAGGATCTGAAGTTAGCAGAAGAGAAGGCAAGGAGTCATCTAATTGCTATTGGAGCCATATTAGTTACCCTTCTCTTGTACACCTCAAAGAAGGCAACAATTACAAGTAAAAGCAAAGGAAATTCCTGTTGGAAAATTTTCACAATGAGAATGGCTAAGTTCTGAAACAGATTGTCTGGAGAGGTTGTATTATCTTAATCCTTTTTCAAAACTGAGCTAGATGAGGTCCGGAGCTACCTAATCTGATATTGAAGTTAGACCTTTTTTGAGCAGGGGTTTGACTAGATTACCTCCAGAAGTTCCTTTTATGTGGTGCTGTTCTATGATGTGAGGCTTAGTTAAAACTATTGATTATTTTAAAACATAGTAGTGAAAGAACATAAATATTCTTGGCCTTTGTGATTTATGTGATAAAATCTCCATCGCAAGGTTTCTGATGTGATAGAAGATGACATATAGTGCTATAAGTTCACTGTGTTTAAATGGTCTCATTTCTTTTGTCAGTTTCTAAGTTAACAGCACACCTAAGCCATTGCAGATCTCTTCAGAGCACCTTATCGGCTGAGCTTTTAGACAAAGCTCATCTTAAAGCAGGAACCTTCATTCCCATCCTTCTGGTTTAGCTTCTGAATGTTTGTCAGCCTGCCTGGATTTAATATGGCCGTATGTCTCTTCTGTTCCCTGAGGTGGTGATAGGGTTGGCCAGTTATCTATAATTCACAATGTGAACTCCTGATTATCTTAACAAAAAATTTTATGGGGAAAAATATATTGTGAAACAGTAGGCAGTTTGCTTGCAAGTTTAGATGGTTTGCTTGCAAGTTTACAAACATGGTTCATGATCACCTAACTATCCATTTACAGTACTAAAATTTATTTGTTTATTTATCCAGTTTATTATTATTAGACCCAGAAGTGTCTTTCGTACAGTTTTCTGTTTTTTACTTTTTTGGTCAGGCATCTTAAACAGATTGCTGTTAGCAATTCTCTTCACTTTCTACTGTGGATATTTTGGGAAGATTATCTTCAGTTCAATCTTTTTCAGTCTTTTTCATATAATAGTTTCTGAAATATCTTAGGCCTTTTTTTTATAGTGGTAGTAATGGATAGTTTTTAACTTTTTTATTTCTTATTATTATTTTAAGTTTACATACAATCACGGACCTTTAAGACTTTGAGATCAAGAGCAAGGCGTCTGCAGTCAACATCTGAACAATTCACAGAAACAAAAAATTCACTTTCTTCACTTTTGAAGGTAAATACGAGTAGCATTATGAAGTTGTTTTGGGCTTATTCAGACCATCTCTTTCTCTTGAATGAACCTTCACAATTTACCAAAGGTGTTTTGTTTCACTGGTGTGAAAAAACTTCTTAATTCTAAAACTTCAGCTAATGACAACATACTGTTTTTCTTACTAATACACAGATTTGCTTCATATATCATCAATATAAAGATTATTTGAATTTATTAGGATAGTAGTTTCAGAGTTTCAAACTCTAGAAATAAAATTTTTTGTATTCTGTTTTTGTGGCTTTGTTAAAAATAGTATTCATTTGAACAAAAATACAGCGAGTTTAACATACAAGAATGTATATTTTTTTAAGCAGTTCAGCATGTGATTGATGCTTTAAGAATAGACTTAATTGTGGCTAGTATATTTTTAAGATAGAAAAATTTTCAGCACTGTCTTCTTATGGGTTACAAACTCACTTATATACTTTTAATTCAGCAGATAATTATCCAGGTTTGAGGTAGCCAAGCACTTAAAAAACCAAGTTAACCTAGGTAGTCTTTGCTTCTAATTGGTTATACAGAAGTCAGGCTAATTGAAGTATTTGATCTTATTGTGTGTGTAAATTAGCTTTGAACTCTCCCTTTCTTCTAGGCATATGTGGTTTATTTCATCTGTGCACTAGGTATACCATGGATGAAGATAAACCAGAGCTAGCTTTATGCAGTGCTGCTCTTAAATTTGGTAATGGCATATGAGGGCATGTGAGATGTATTTGATCAAACTCTATCAGAACTATACATTTGAAAACAATTTAAGTTGATTTAATGAAACAAAAAGCTTAAGCTGATAACTTCCACTGAATCCAGTGTACAAAGCTAGCTGTGTACAAATCTGCCTTAGGTTGCGTTTTCTGTTTGGAACTGGGGTCCAGGAGGGCTCTGAACCTGACCTCTTCAGCAAAAATCAGGGTGCCTTTGCTTGGAGCCATTGTGATTCCTCACTCAAGCTACTGCCCTGTGTCATCTAACTAACTCCATAGCACCTGAATTATATGCTTTTTTATACCCACCCCCCCCCCGCCCCCCATGCTAGCCCAGTAGTAAGTTAACTATGTATCAAAACTTAGTGTGTACTAATGCTGCTGTGGAAAATATTTCAGGGCTTTATTTTGAGAAAACGAAGAATTGATGTGGAAAACTTAGATACGTTAATGAAAACAAAAAACATCCCAGAGGCACATCAGGATGCTTTTAAAACTGGTTTTGCAGAAGGCTTTTTGAAAGCACAGGTATTCCTGCAAAAAACACTTGGTAAGTTGTTTTAGTTCATGTATCTTGTCTTTGCATTCAGAAAGTAGTTTATTTCAGCCCATTTTAAAACTTTTTTTGTTTTCTTTTACAGATTCCTTAAGAAGATCACGTTTGCTTTCTTTCTTTCTCTTTGTTCTTTGTTTTTATCTTGCTATATATTCGTCATTTCTACCTGGGAAAGGCTCATTTTCTGATGCTGGTTAGTTAACTTTTTTCACCCCATTGTTTCACTTGTATTGTTTCTTCCAGCAAGTTTAGCACAAATTAAATGTATTTTGATATTATGATTGTTTTAGAATAACATTTCAACGTACTAATAAAAGAGGAGAGTTATTTACTGCTTTTGGCTACAGCCTTTCAGACAATACTGTGAAAAAATGTTTATGGAGATAAAGAAGTTGCCTGTTAGTATAATTATTTCAGTTCTTTTGGTGAAACAATTACATGGAACCAAGCAGAGAAGTCGTCAGATTGTTCACCAATTATGTATTTGTCTTTGAATATAGATGATGCGTTATCTAGGTCAGCAGTAGGCAAAATGGTTTGATTTTTTTATTTGTAATCACAGCCTGGTTTATTGCAACTAGATATTACCATGGCCAAATTATCATCTTCAGAAATCTGTTGGAAATAGCGGAATGATCAAAGGCTGAGCTAATATACATGGAGAATTTCAGCTCCCTGCTAAGTTGTCACATGGTTGTCAAGAAAGTTAGGCTATATGCAGAAGCACCGAGGAAGAACTTCTGGCTTTGTGTACCTGCTTTTGCATGCAGGGCTTTCTGTGCTGCAAATGACTAAAAAGCACTTACATCACTGAATTAACTGCAAATATTTTAAAGATTTTTTTAAAAATTAAATCTTATTCTTGGTGGACACTTGTAAATGGAAACATGTCCTTTTAAAAGTGCAGGTGTAAATTTATGGCTTAATAGTATGCATTCAAGTGCAAAGTTCAGTCTTGGAATGAAATGACTTCATGTGTAAATTTGTTGTTCAACATCTACTGTTTGCTATTAGTACGCTTTCGAACATCGAGTATCTTTGATGCAGCAGTTGATCCAATCCAGTTGAAAAATGTCACCTTTGAACATGTAAAAGGGGTAAGTTCAAAAGTAAAGTGTGTGTGAGTCCTTGCTTAACTGATCATTGTGAGCCTGAAGAATGTCTTACTCTGTTCAAGAAATTTCTTTGTGTGAACTGAAGCCTTATATATATATTTACCACTCCAAGATCAAGGAGGGTTTTAACCACTCATGTTCTGTTTTGTATCTTTGTGGCATTTAATACCTTATAAAAGGTGCACTCTTGACTGTTGAATAACATTTTTAAAAGCTAGAACAGCAAAAGGCAGGCCATAAGTATCCATGTTAATCTATTTTTTGCAGAAGTTGTCTAATACAAGAAGATAGTAATGCCATTTGATCATTTCTCTCTTAGTACCATCTCTTTCAGATATCTGATATTAGGACAGGAGATACAGAGATTCCTAGAAAGAAGTGGGCATGTCACTGCTGATGGGATAGCTTTATTTTTTCTATTCAACTGTTCTTTCGCTGTCAGTGGCAAAATGAGGACCTTCTCCTTGGATAAATAGATAGAATTAATCTCTTTTTAACTGATTAGACTAATCTTGATGTAGAATCTTTGATTGTGTATTTATCTTATTGGTCAGATCTGTTCTTTGACTGTTTGGTTATTCCTTCAGCGTTACTAACTTTAGTGTTTACTGATTATTCCTATGAACTGTTCTAGGAAATAGATTGAATTAAACTTATGGACACTTGGTATCCACACAAATTCTGTAGTATGTCCTCTTTCTGTTGTGTATTTTTGATCAATACACTATTAGACTTAAGTTTCTAATACTAAACTCACAAAAAAGATGCAGTATTTTATAAATACTTAGTTATATTTTGTGGCATGTTTTTAATGTGTAGGTTGAAGAAGCTAAACAGGAATTGCAAGAAGTTGTGGAATTCCTGAAAAACCCACATAAATTTACTGTACTAGGAGGTAAACTTCCAAAAGGTAAGAATCATTGCTCAACAGAAGGGAAAATCATATGTAGCTGTAAAAATCTTCTTTCTGTAGCTGGAAAATCTTAGTAGCTTCGTTCTATACTGAAAGACTAATTTACAGCCTAGCTTCTGAATATTTTTTCCTTTAGTTAGGGAATCAAAAAAGTTTGGTTATATACTGTTGTATTTAGTTTGTATTTGGGAAAAATAGTGAAATAATGTTAGACATAGGTAATGAATTTCCTTGTTTATTTAAAATATTTGAGGAGCAAACTCTCTTCAGAGAGAGTTGCAAAAACTTCTTTATTAAAGGATACCCTTAAGTGAGGTACTTGGGGGCAGGGGAGTGGAGGTTAAGGTAGTTATGTTGCATGCTTCCTGTCTTACCTTCGGTTCCCCATATGTAAAAATTGGTCACTACTGCCTACCTCCCCAGAGAATTTGAGGTATCTGAGATATTCAGATAGAAGAAGCAAAGATGCCTGGATACATCTTATGTTTGAAAAAAATTCCATAATAACATTAGGGGTAATAAGCTATGACAGTGCAAAGCAGTGGACTGTAGATTCCAAAAAGCCTTTCAAAAATCAAACCTGTGTTTATCATTGTTAGCAGCCTTCTTTACAGGGTTAAGAATCAATATTTCTTTGAAGTCCCAAGTAAACCTTTTAGAGATGATGTACTGAACTATGAAAATTCTTCTACTTTGTCACTGAACATAACATAGTATTAAAAAAATATTTACTTATAAAGTTATGCAGAATTGGTGTTAATGCCTTTTTGAGTAGAACTTTTATGTAGCCCAGAGGTTTTTAGGTCTGTATTTCTCCCCCCTCCTTTAACTGTCTTTATAATGATATCGATAGCTTCCTGTCACCAAAATTTTTAATTCTGTGGTACCTTTTCTCATCTGAGAAACATACATAACATAAGTTTAGTCTTAAAAACTTACCCAAGATAATGCAAAAATGTCCAAAAAAGAACCTGTATTATGCAAATGAATATGTTGACGTTAGACAAAACTTCTTTAGTTATTAAACTAACATACAGTAGTCCTTTATCTTGAAAGGCAGGGGTTTTATGTAACTGAACTCTTAAAAGGCCTTTATTTCTTCTGTATGGCTTTCAGCACTTTTGGCACTTGCTAACTGCTTTAGTTCAGAAACAAATGTTTTCATTCAAAAGGATGATTAAGCTTGATTATAGTAGAAGGACAAGTGAATCTGAAATATGTAAACCTGATAAGTCAGTTTTGTGTTAGTGCTGTTTAAAGTCAACTACTTGGAATGGTTTCATTTAAAAAAAAAAAAGTTCCACTTTCAGAAATGGGTAGGAAAATGTTAGTTTGAAGAAGACACTATTAGGGACTCGGCAGTAACTTTGTAGAATACTTCAGGCTTCTGTTTTCATTCGATAGTCTTACAAGTCTGTTGTTGTTTCAACATGGATCAGAGTGTATCTAGATCTGTTATAGGAAGCTTCTTCAGACTGCAAGTAATGAGCAGTGTCTGAAATGGGATGTTAACGGCTTTTTGAAGCCAAGTGTAAATTATTTCTTCTAATGCATGGAAGAAACAGTACCTGTATAATAAAACTGTGTGCGTTTGGTGCTTTTGTTGTTTTTTGGTCTTTTTAGGTATTCTATTAGTTGGACCACCTGGTACTGGTAAAACTCTTCTCGCACGGGCTGTAGCTGGTGAAGCTGATGTTCCATTTTATTATGCATCTGGATCTGAGTTTGATGAGATGTTCGTTGGTGTAGGAGCTAGTCGCATCCGAAGCCTATTCAGTAAGTTAAATATTTGTGGTTTTGAAATCGTTTAACGTGTGAGATTAAATATGCAGTGTTGTTTACAAGGTTTGATTAGGTACAATTCTGGTTACTGGAAAGCAGTAGTGTATGAGGCTAATAAATAAAACTTTAATTGTGTAGGTAAATCTCAGAATTCTGTGAGTATCTGTGAGTTAACTGTAGAATCTTGTTAGTTGTCAGATGAAATTGTAGCAAAAATTATAACTGATGTTACAACACTCCCAGAGAGAATTAAGAAGTAATTTAATTAGAATGTCATGTCCTATAAATGGAACTAAATGGAATATTTTAAATTGTAATTTACTTACTGTCATACGTAAACTATTGTAAGTTTGAATTAAAGTGTAAACTTAGGATATAAAATAGTGTTAACCTCAATTGCTTCCCTCATATTTTTATGTTGTCTTTTTTTTTCCCCTGAATTAGAGCTTTGCAGGATCACAATGTAGCACTAAGCTGAGATTTCCTTTCTCATACCCATCAACAGGTCCAGAATAAAAGGCATTATAATGAAACTTTTAAAATTANGAATTCATTCACCACTTCCCATTGCCAGGCAGGTGTTCAGTCATCTCCAGGAAAGCAGGGCTCCGTCACTTGGGAAGACAAACGCCATCACTCCAAACATCCCCCCTTCCTTCTTCTTCACCCAGCCTTATATGCTGAGCATGATGTTATATGGTATGGAATAGCCCATTGGCCAGCTGGGCCAGCCATCGCGGCCACGCTCCCTGCCAGCCCCCTGCACACCTGGCAGGGCATGGGAAGATGAAAAGTCCTTGATTAGCGTAAACATTACCTAGCAACAACCAAAACATCAGTGTGTTATCAACATTATTCTCCCACTACATCCAAAACACAGCACTATACCAGTTAATAGGAAGAAAATCAACTCCATCCCAGCCA
This sequence comes from Pelecanoides urinatrix, assembly GCA_013400755.1. NCBI lineage: Eukaryota > Metazoa > Chordata > Aves > Procellariiformes > Procellariidae > Pelecanoides > Pelecanoides urinatrix. The sequence goes on along the minus strand of VZTQ01013181.1, from coordinate 67,143 downwards.
AAACCAGGACAGTATTTAGATTGATAACTTTCACAGAAAAGGCTTTCTATTTTAAGTATGCAAATAAACATTATCAGGGGAGGAGGGAATCCAACTTGTCTCTTAAATGGAAGATTGTTAGTGTCAGGCATATACAATGTAGAAAGTAGTTTGCATTTGTAGAAGAAATGTGACTTGCTTCACATGGAAGGGATGTGAAATGTAACACGTGTTGTACCTTAAAATGTGCCTTTCTTTCTGTTGACTACAGAAGTTTAGATGACTGACTTGTACATTAATATCAATGTTACAGATATGTCTAGCTGGATGAGATGAGTTGCATCCTGGTATGCATGTACCAGTCGATGGTCTTAAAGATTATTATTGTGTTTTTATTTTGTGTTTTTAATACCTGTAAACTTGAGGGTGAGGTCTTCACTGTTAAATAACAAACAGGTTCTATTAAAATAAGTTAGTGTTTAGACCCATCACATTTCATATTATTTTTATTTAATAGGTCAATGTTCTCTACCCAAACCTAATTTCATAGGTTTTGCTGTAGGGAGTTGATACGAAATGCAACGAATTTCTTAATCTATTTTACTAGTAATTTCTTGTAGCATGATAAGAATAAGCTGATGTGGAGATGAAGAACCTTGCTTCTCTTCGTAGCGCTTCATTTAAAAAATATATTTAATTTCTTTAGGCTAAAATCAAGACAGTTCTGGTGATGTCTAATAGAACACTTCATAATCCAAGAGTAATAGAAATAGTAGAATCCTAAATTACATGATACACTGTCTGTTCTTTTGTGTGTTGAAGTGTCCTGCTATTTCTCTTTTGTCAGGGGAAGCAAAAGCAAATGCACCATGCGTTATATTTATTGATGAGTTGGACTCTGTTGGTGGGAAGAGAATTGAATCTCCAATGCATCCCTATTCAAGACAGACCATTAATCAACTTCTTGCTGAAATGGATGGGTAAATATATGGATTCTGAGGGCACAGAAGGTGCTTGACTGACTGCTTTGATGTTTTTCATAATTTTTTTGTAATGCTTTTAAGGATATAAATTTAAGATGCTCTTATGACCATTTTCTGGTACTGCCAACAGTAGCATTAATGGCCTTACCATAAAGAATATAGAGCTTCTGAGTTGTAGTAGCATGATAGCTGCAATTATTTTAAATAATTTCTCAATTTTTTAGGCTGGCTATATATCTAAAGGAAGAAGTTCAACTCGAGATCAGGGCATGTTTTTAACCACTTGCTGGGTTAAACATGGTCATTCTTGGATCACATGTTGTGGTTTGACAACATGTTTTTGACTGGCTAGTTGAGGTCATCTGAAATAAGAAATAGAAGTAGTTATTGACAAAAAAAGGTGTAAATTCTGTCTCCAAAAAAACCCCCAACTTTCTCACCCTTTTTTCCCTATACAGATTTAAACCTAATGAAGGTGTTGTTATTATCGGTGCAACAAACTTCCCTGAAGCGTTAGATAAGTGAGTATAATGTATTGATCGTTTCTACAGAGCAGGTATTAAAAAACAAACAAAAACCCCCACAAAAACAACAACAAAGTTGCTTGTGAATAATCTTCAAGTATTACAGTGTTACAGCTGGGGGTTTTCCCCCCTTAAAAAGGATGTGTGTTGACCAGTTTTTGGCATTTAAAAGGTTGTTGAGTTAAATGTGGAGAAATAAGTAACATGCTTCTAAGCATCTAAAATTTCTGGAAGTTTTTCTACTTAAATTGACTGGTTGCATTCCTTGTTTGCAATGCAAAATTTTCAAATGCAAAAAAAACTTTAAAGTGGGTTGGTAATAAACATTTTTCATCTGTCTTTTTACAGATGAGAAAAATGTATTCTTTGGAGCTGCGTGCCAGACATAGTCTATGTAGATGTCTTTAGAAATATCAAAAGGATTTTTGTTCCTTATATACGTTAGTAACAGTTTACTGCAGCATTTTTAAGTCAATGTATTAAACTGTCTTTTCCCTTAGTGCTTTAATACGTCCTGGTCGCTTTGATATGCAAGTTACTGTTCCCAAGCCTGATGTAAGGGGTCGTACAGAAATTCTGAAGTGGTACCTTAATAAAATAAAGTATGATCCATGTAAGTAAATACTGTAATATCTGTAATAAGTAACAGTTTTTATACTGGATCAGCCCACTGATGTATTAGTCCTTTATTCCATCAGCAATTGTGGCTTTATCATGTGTCTCAGTAAAAACCAAACTGTCTAGTATGTAGTGTTACAACAGTTTTCTGAGGCAGTGTTTCTTTCTAGTCCCAAACAGTTCATAGAGTCTTAAGAATTAGGCTTCACTTCTTCTAAAGCTGAAAATTTTTTGTTTAATGCATTATTTTTAATAGAACATGATACTTGCTTATAATTCGATCGTTTCTTGATATTTTTTCATGCTACAAACTTTTTCAGGAGCAATATGGACCCTAATGACAAGTCTGTCTGTTTTTCCCCACAGCTGTTGATCCGGAAATAATTGCACGAGGCACGGTAGGATTTTCTGGAGCAGAGCTTGAGAATCTTGTAAATCAAGCTGCCTTAAAGGCAGCTGTTGATGGAAAAGATATGGTAACCATGAAAGAACTAGAATTCTCGAAGGACAAAATTCTAATGGGTAGGATTTTATACAAAAGACATACATTGATGTTACAGTACAGAGGTTTTCTTGTGTGATTAAGACTTTTACAGAGAGAGAGAAGTTTTTATGCTGTTGTTTTTTGGTTTGGTTTTTGGGGGAGTTTTTGGGTTTTTTTGTTGGTTGTTTTTTTTTTTTTTTTTAAAAACCCAAATAAGTCTTCTGTTAGTTTAGTCTGAATAGAACTTTTTGAGACCAGAGAGTAGTATGTAAAATCGAAATCTAGTATGGAATACCTTCTGTAAGACTTGATACTTCTTTTTATCAAAAATGCTGCATGTTGTACTTGAGCCTAGAGAAAGACACAGGCTCGACTTTTTTTTTTTTTTTTTTTTTTAACCCTTCCCCTACTTACTCCTAAAGGAAAGGAGAGAATAAATGACCAGGAATCTGAACTTCTGTTTAACTAACTTAACACAAAATTTAAACATCTGAGACATATATGCTAAAAATCTGGTCTGTTCATACTTGAGAGAAGAAATGGAATTTTCTCAGATCTCAGACTGCATTTTAAGTCTATTCCTTTAAAAGCAATTTGTCTTAGACTATATTAAGGTCCATTTTAGACATTAAAATCCTACTTGTAAACATTTTGCACTTAATGAGTGTTAGTTAACTTTGCTTGCATGCTGTTCCTCAGTTACTTTGTGCTCTGTTTGAGTATACATAATGTGTGGATTTTGGTGGTCAGCTGTACAAAAAAGTTTATTTAATGTTCCTCTGTTTAAGGACCTGAACGTAGGAGTGTAGAAATTGATGAGAAAAACAAAACCATCACTGCTTACCATGAATCTGGACATGCTATCATTGCATATTACACTAAGGATGCAATGCCGATCAACAAGGCTACAATCATGACACGAGGAACAACACTTGGACATGTGATTATTTCTAGAATTTTATGTTGGTTTAGTGTTGTTGAGGAATTTTCCAACAATGCTATTTGTTGTAATTATGTTAATGCGTATTGTAATATGTTGAAATACTCAGTTATGAGCAATCTCTTGGAAAACTCACTGGTCATCTTTTCTCTATGATAGAAAGCTTTCTTCCTTCATTTTGAAATAAAATGGCATATGCTAGTATAATAGTTCACATATACAAGGAAGGAAGTGTAAGTATGTTTGATTCTGCTGTAGTTAAAATAGTACCCAACAGTGAAACTTTGAAGAATGTCTAAAGGACTGGAAAGTAGAAGCACTGCTCAACTATACTTGTAACACAAACATCCTCTATCAGGTTGCTCTTTGTCCTGTGTGACTTTTTCTAAACCTTATTGGTTACCTACCTTGTTTCTAGCATAGATACCCCTAAATTTTTCTATTCTGCCTTTAGCTGCCAAGCATTTGAACGGAAAAATATTGCTGTCTGTTTCTGTTGAACTGTATCCAAGTTAATGTGCTCAGTTAAAGAAAATCATTGGCCTGAATCTTCCAGGCAAGTTGATTTGTGCTCAGTGCAAGTGTAGGGAATAAGGAGAAATGGATAGAATAGATTGTTCTGTTTCATCTGGTGGTAGGTTTAAGTTGCTTAATTTTATGTGGTGCTCATGGCCTGTAGGAGCCTATTTCAGCTGGTAGACTAAGGACCTCCAAGCAAACCTGATGAGAGCATAGACTAGGAGGAGGCCCAGAGCATTCAAATTGTTGCATAAAAACCTTTCTATCTGCTTTGGATAGAAACAAGAATATTTTTCAGATTATTTCAGAATTTCTTTTGTTTATTGTTACCTGACCACAGTTCTGTATCTTACAGGTATCTTTGCTCCCAGAAAATGACAGATGGAGTGAAACTAGATCCCAGTTGCTTGCACAGATGGATGTCTGTATGGGAGGAAGAGTAGCAGAAGAGCTCGTATTTGGAAGTGATCACATCACAACAGGTCAGCTGATTGGTAGTTAAAAGAATTTTTGATCAAAGCTTGTGGGCTGGCATCTTTAACTCTGTTTCAATGTAATAATGTAATTTACATCTGTTTGTTATCTAGGTGCTTCCAGTGATTTTGACAATGCTACTAAAATTGCAAAACTGATGGTGACTAGATTTGGAATGAGTGAAAAGGTAGTATCATCAATCCTTAAATATTTACATGGTACAAAAAAATGTTCTGTTCTGTAACTAAATGCCTATTTGGCTGTCTGATGACAGAGACTAAGTAGTTCTGGCAAAAAAAGAAAGTAAGTTCTACAACTACCTGAAGGGAGGTTGTAGCGAGGTGGGGGTTGGTTTCTTCTCCCAAGTGCAAGTGATAGGACAAGAGGAAACGGCCTCAAGTTGCGCCAAGGGAGGTTTAGATTGGACATTAGGAAAGAATTCTTTACTGAAAGAGTGGTCAGGCCTTGGAACAGGCTGCCCAGGGCAGGGGTGGAGTCACCATCCCTGGAGGTCTTTGAAAGACGTGTAGATGAGGTGCTTAGGGACATGGTGTAGTGGGTATGGGGGTGTTGGGTTGACGGTTGGACTTGATCTTAGAGGTCTTTTCCAACCATAATGATTCTATGATTCTGTGATAAGCCTTATGAATGGCCCTACTATAGAGAACTCAACTAGAAAACCTGTATATTTGACAGTTTAAAAACTAACTTGCAAGATCTTCATCTGAAAATTACCTTGAAAGTTACTAATGTCTGCAAAAAATGTTTATAATAAAACCAAACATTTTGGAATTGAGGATAATCTTGGGTTTGGGGCGAGGGGAGGGGCAGGACATGAAAGCATTTTGTTTTCTAGACTTCTAAATAAACTTCTGTAGTCATCTTTACCCCTCAAGTGTTAGTAGTGTGGGGATTTGTTTTGTTTTTTAAGTAAGAAAACACTTAATCAGGATCTTTACTGTGACCTGTTGAAATAGAACTGTAAAGTGACTACGTAGTTGATGAATAGGCTTCTTGTTTTGCTTCTGTTGCAAGCACTTCAGCAAGGATTTGATTAATGATTTTATTTGTTTGCACTTAGAAGCAGTAGGTGATGAAGCTCTTAGTGTTTTATGTGTATTACTGCAACAGTGAGAAGATAAAAAGATTTTTTTGTTGTTGTTGTTTAGCTTGGTGTTATGACCTATACTGATACAGGGAAAGTTAGCCCTGAAACTCAGTCTGCAATTGAACAGGAAGTAAGAACACTTCTACGGGTAAGATTCTTTCCCTCTCTGCTCCGATAGATTTATTTTGAGATGAGTTGAGCATCAGCTTACCTGATTATTCAGTTTGGTAATGTATACTAGTGAAAATACACAGGTTGATGGAAGTATTCCCAAGTATTTAATGTAGCTGCAACTTTGAATCTCTGCATATCAAAACTTTTTGGTGATTGTCATGCACAAGTAGTGAGAAACAAGTTGGTGGTGTTAGGTTCTTCAAGATACGCTTTAACACTTCCTCTTACATTTGGTCAAGATTTGTATTTTGCCTATTCAATTCATAGGAAAAAAAAGTGTGGCTATAAATTGTTTTAGAACAGATGTGAATGTTTTGTGTTACTCCCATGTTTCGTAACTTGCAGCTAAATAATTTTGGGTAGAATCACAGGAATGGCCATATCAGATCAGAGAGTTGCCTTTTCCAGTATCATGTTCCTCGCAGTATCAGATGCTTAGGGAAATTTGTAATATTTGATAATCACAGAATTTCCAGATCACTGTTCTTGTAATCTGAATCAGTTTGGAACAGGCAGGAGAACTATTTATGTCATAACATTAAAAGATTAACACTTTTGCTGTAGCTGTTTTTGAACTGACTTGGTCATTTAAGAACTATGTAGAACTAAAAGTTGAAGCTGGTAATGCTGGCAATGTGCATCTACTTGCAGCAACCAGTAACTTGTTGGACAGTTTTCAGCTTTCTAAAAGTACATAATACTTGAAGAGTTTTATAAGCTTTTAAAAACGTTAGTCTTTGAGGAACATTCTTTGAATGCTGTAGCACTGCTCATAATGTAAAATCAAATATATTTAATTTAAATGGCAACTTTTCAAATCTAGTAAGTCTTTTCTAAGTCATATGTGAAAATACTAAGGTTTGTCTCAGGATTTTATTTTTAGTCCAACTTAAAATGCGAAGGTGGCATAAAGTTTAGAGGTTTTTTTTAGTAATTATGCTAGCTAGATTTTAAGTATCTTTGTGAAACAGGAGCTGTGAAACCTATGAAATGTAAGGCAGAACTGTAAATGTTTGTTTCAAGCTGTATTTAACTGGAAACTATTTTTAAAGTGGAATCTCGCTGCTATTTTTGTTCTAAAGCCTTAAAATCTCCTTCCACCTTTTTTTAATATTAGGACTCATATGAGCGAGCAAAGAACATCCTGAAGACTCACGCAAAAGAACACAAGAATTTAGCAGAAGCTTTATTGAAATATGAAACTTTGGATGCCAAAGAAATCCAAATTGTTCTAGAGGGGAAAAAACTAGAAGTAAGATGATAACTTCTGTGATACAGTAACTGATAATTTGAAGAATGTACATCTAGCAATGCAGTAGTCTTACGCAGCATAGCCTTTTTTTCCCTTCCTGATGTGTGATAGTGACACTTTAATATTATTCTGTCTCTTGTGAGCTTCTGTTACTCACCTATTTCTTGTGTCTCATCAGAATAAGACACACAAAATAAAGCAAGTTCCTCATCATCTGCTTCTTATCTTCTTCCCACAAGAAGTTATTCAGAAGGATAAATCTCAGGGTTGAATTCAGCATTTTGATTTAGTCAAATGTGTTGAAGCTGAGAAGAAAAACATGCAGATATACTGGTGTGTTTTGGCATAACTTACTGGGTCATGCCGCTATATGTGCGTTTGAAGTGATACCCCACAATGTGTGCTATGGAATGTTTTATGGATAGTGACAGATTGATTTGTAAAACAGCAGTATGTAGTGTAACTAATGCTCATACTCTGGAGGCTAGAGATCACTTTTAAAGACAACTACTTATTTAGAAATGTAACAAAACATCTCTAAGAATGAAGCAGCTACACAGTGCATCTCTGTTAAAGGGAGTTGTGGGAGCTCCATGTTAGACAAAAACGTTAGTCTAGATTGTGTTTTCAGTGCTCTTGGGGTTAAAATACACACATGTATGGCTGGGAGAGAAATTTTAATGCAAAAACAACAGGCTAAACCTGTCTAAGCTTCTTTGGACCACGTTTTGGGCAGAACTGTGGCAGGGATAAGAGAAATACCTGTGACCTCTGATGTGCTGCTGACAAGATTCTTACAATTTTTTTTTTTTTTTATTATTACTGCAGTAGATGGATAACAGTGCTTTGATGACAGTGCTTTTTACACTGCTGGAGATTCTACAGAACTAGTTTCTACTAATACTATGTATGGGCGTTTGATAATCCAACAGATAATTTCTTCAGAGGGCGGTATTGCTCACTGAGGAGTAGTTCAGAAAATGTCTGAAGCATGTGTTGTTTCAAATAACATTCCCAGTTCTGTTCTACAGTAGAAGTAGGGAAATAAAACCTTTTCTTTCCACCCTTACAAAAACCTCTGGAAATTCTAAGATAATAGAAAAAGTTTCTGAAAACAAAAGCAGTTTCCAATCAAGTGGAAGTGATTGCTAGCAATTATATGCCAGTATTCTTCTGATATCATGGAACTGTTTTTTAGGAATAACACATCTTGATCATAATCTTTCTGCACAATTAATTGTAGACTCTTGGGACTATAAACTTCCGTTGCAGAGAGGGCCTTTATTAGCATATTAATATTAAAGGTTACCATACTTGGACATTAAAATAGTTGGGCTGGTGCCAATAAATGTGAATGGAAATTGGTAGCTACACTTAAAACTAGAAGTAACGTAGTATTTTAGAATTTTCTGAGTGTAATGCTTGATTATAACCTAGTTTTTTAGTAAAAGCACATGCATTTTTTTTCTTTCAAAACCAGGATAACTTTCTAGTTGCCTATTTTTGTCAGCTTACTATAGTGACATCCCAGTGCATTGTGGGAGAACTTCCAAATGTTATAAAACAGTATACCAAATGTCTAGGCTGACTAGTTACAGCTGTACATGTATTTTAGACATATGCCAACAGAAACAGAAATATACTGCATATTTGGCATCTGTTTTTGGAGTAATAAAGGTTAATTTTAATTATGCATATTGGTTTTCTTTTTATTCACTGTAAATTGTTGTAAAATATAATACCAAGTTCCCTACTATGTAAATTGAGGTGTATAAAACATTTAAACTTGTAAATAAATTTAAGAATGATGGCAAAATTGCATTCTCTCCAATTAGATTTCTAGGGAATGTTCTCCCTAGAAATTCAGATCTTTTTTCAATTGCTGCTTCAGTAATGGGACTTAGATGGGAACTTTTCCAGCTAAATAATGTGAATCTCTATTTAGAAACAAATGCAAAAAACTTTTCACTTTTGCAGTCACTATATTGAATTATCTGGTTTGGGAGGTAAGTCCTTGAGATCTAATTTCTTTTTCTCGTTCAAAAGCTTCTTGCTACATGCAAAGAAGTAGTGAGCAGAATCTCAAAAAAAAAAAAGTGATATCTCATTAGGTCCTCAAAGGAGATTGTTAGACATCAGCCATCAAGTGTAAAAAGTATCTGCTTTCTGGCCAACTTAACAGCAGAGGTGTTATTTAAGAGTTTACTGTTACACCGATGGTTGTGTGCATGCGGTATCTGGGGGGTTTCAAAGAAACTTGTCTATTTAGGCATTGGGTTTGACCTGTGGTGTTCTCGGGTGCATCTAGGAGCTGAAATTCCTCCTCATATAATCACTGGACAGAGGTGGGAGACCACAAAGGCAGCTTCCAAACATCAGTCAGATGGTGAGAATAAGTAGACAGCCTCATGTTGTTGAAAGCAGAGCTTGGTGCTTTCATGGACTGTTTGCTTTTTAAATAGCACTAAACTGGTCACAAGCATAGTGGCACATAAAATAAGAACGTCAAACTTGGGCATGATTCTGAATTTTCTGCATTCCCAAGGCTGACTTATGCCAGAATTCTGCCATCAAGCTTAATACAAAGAAAATCCAAACTTCCAGTGAAAGATGTGGCCTGCTCTTTCTGGCTGCTTCCTCCTGTGTGATGACCTGAGTCAGCTGAAATGTTACAACAGTTTTCTAAATCTTGATCCCTTAAACTGGCTGTGAAAATAGAGCTATCAAGCCATTGGTAGCTGTCTGCTCTCTCGATCTGCTCGGAAACCTTTCCTAGAAGCAAGCAGAGCTATTTTTGCTTCTAAAACATGGCCAAAGAACAGAGCAAGAGGTGAGAGTACTCAAGTAGGCCACTTGCTCTACTTCTCTCAGAAGTAGATTTCCACTCTCTTTTTCCAAGAGCATGACTCCTGTTCATTCTGTCTAGTATTTATTAAGATGCCTTCCTCTGGTATTGGCCAATGTGAGTGCATCATCTGCTCTTCTGGCAGCTTCATCAGTGCAGAAATGGCTGTATCATTTGCCATAATAAAAGCACTAATATGGACACTGAAACATTTAATGGGAGAAGTGAGGACTGGTGCATGGGGATGGTTTGTTTTTTTGGTTTTGTTTTGTTTTTCTTGAATCTAGCTTTGTGGTTAGTGCCTTGTCTGGAAATTGAATGCTGCTGGCTATAATGCTGAGATTCAGTGATGTACCATACGGGCTGTAGTAGCACGGGGTTTTGACTTCCACCTCAGGAGCAGATTTCTTCTAAGCCTGATAGTAGTTTTCAGTCTTTGACTACTATTTGAAGAACTGCCGCTCCTGTGAACAAAACCTGCTCTCCAACTCTTGAGCATTTCAAGACCTGTAACTTTTTTTAATAAACGTTTACCCATTATTACAGAGCTACTTTCACAGTAGAATATTCAGCTGCCTTAGTGATGAAACAACACACCCAGATTTGGTTTGAGTATCTTTCCAGGTAGGAAGTTTCCACAGAAAAACTGGAATGAAAAGGAAACATGACATTCTTTGGAGATAGAAATTTTCAGGAAAGTTCAGGATACCTTTTGCAAAGAATTTCATATAAGAATTCTCAGGCTGTCATAGGTAGAGGGGTGGGCCTTCTTGGCTGTCAGTGATTTATCTTGAGCTTTCTTAGTGAGTCTAAATGGAAATTAATTTAATGCCTGTAGACTATGATTCCCTGCTCTGAAAATTAGTATCAGTACTTTGCTTCTCCTGGAAGTTAATCATTAATTTCTGAGTAGCTTGTCTTCCAGTCTATTGTCCCCATAAACAGAGACATCATAAAGGAAACAGAAGGATTCTGCCCTGTCTACTGGGTCTCATGCAACTGGTCAGAAACCCACGTGGAACAGAGACAGACCCTGGCTTAGTCACACTTGTTGCGTCTCAGAAGAAATACTCCACAGCTGCAGACTGGGACCGAATGGTTTAATAACTCCTAGACCAATTTTTCCAAAATTACGAACATCCGTTACCATCATTCATTTGGTTTTCAACAGGTAGCTCATTAAATTGGCAACAAATTATGTACTATCTTTTCATCCAGTGTCTTGTCCCAACAGCTTAAAAGATCGTCTCATATGTTCTTAGCTCTTACTCAGTGAAAGCTCCTCTGCTCTATCGACGTGTCACAGGATGGGTTGTGTCACAAATGAGTAGTTTTAAGACTGCTTTAAAGATCACTGACAAAGATTTGGCAAAAGGTGATTTTAATAGAATTTTATAGAAATGTGACTTAACAGAATTCGATGGATTAAGTATACACAGAGAAAATCATCTCAGAGTTGTGTTGGAATGATTTGTAGAGAGATTGAGGGTAAAAGGGAGACCCTCCCGTTGAGTCACAAGGTTCGGAGAAGACCCGGCTGGATCCAGTCTTAGTCTCAGACTTGGAAAACGATTTGTGTCTAATACCCAAGGGATAAGGAGGCCCTCCCATTGAGTCACGAGGTTCAGAGTAGACACCGTTACTCTCTCAACTCCTTCTCAGAGAGAAGTCTAGATGCAGCTGGATCTACCTTTAGTCTCAGACCTGGGCAATGGGCTACAACTAAAGGGTTAAGGGTGTTTAGCAGCAACTTAGAGTCCAACAATACTTAAGAATTAATCAATTTCGCTACTACCAAAGGAGTTGGTCAAGTTTTTCTACAAATCCTAGAACAATTGAGCTACAAATTATACTCATTAGTGGTTGTACACATAAATGTGTGAAAAGATCTATAGCTATAGATATATATATATAAAAAAATATGAATATGGTACCAAAGCTAGATAAGTTTATGAAGGCCTAAAGATAGACACATTTATAAAGGTATACCTGTTAAAAATTCCCCTCGAGTCTCATGAAATACTCATGTTAAATGCTTTGGCATTTCCCAATGGGCGAAGGGTTGAACCCTGAGGAGCATCTTGGCCGAGGAGTGTTTCAGCCCAAGTCTCGGTGATCCTCTCACAACCTTGAGAGTTTGCGAACTCTGAAAGGCGTCCCACTCAGAGGGAGATTCTGGGCGCAGCCCGCTGCAGTCCAGGAGAGCTCAAAGGGTCTCGCTTGGGACTGCTGTTTATAGGTTTACAAGATGATTGGCTTTAGTAATTCGTAAATTTCCTTTTTGGCCACTATCCGAGGTGGCCCAGGGTAGTAATTATGGTATCGTTCCACTTGAGCTATGACCCAGGTAGGGAATGCTTCAGGGCTGTCAGAGATGACGAATTATCGCCTGCTCTTGTTCCCTACCTTGATCAGGTAGCTGGTGTTCCTGGTACGATGAGTGTCGCTCCCCACCTTAGCCATGCAAGAGTGCCTGGTATGGTCAAGGGACACCCAACCACCCAACTCGTTACACAATGGCTAAGGCCTAACAGGAGTTCCTGAGATCGTAGAGTGGCCCAGGGGAAGAGGGGAAATGCACCACCATAGGTTGTCACTGATGAACACAACAGAATTTATGGGTTTATAGTTTTAGGACTAATGGCTTAAACCTGACTTGCTTTTTCACTTTGTCCTGAGTCAGGGCGTGATTCTCTCTAGTGAATCCTTGCTCTGTCATGCCATGGCACAGCATCTTCCATGGTGGTTATCCAGGAGATCCACACAAGTTCAATCACCTCTGGCATATCCCTTCGCGAACTGCAGTCAACAGAAGCTACACACAATCTTCTTAAAGCTACATGATGTTTAATCTTGGTGAGAAAACAGGACACCAAGAAAAGAAGGATTTGAATAGAAAATGTAAATCAGTTTGTCTTCCCTAAGGGTTTCTCATGCTGCATTAGGAGCCTAAGCAGACTTCGTCTCCTGAAGGCTTATGAATCACTGCAGTCCAAGGAAGTTCTGACCTCTAGTAATCTTGCTGTAAAACCTCCAGGTTTGAGCCTTTTTGGGGGAAAATTGCCTTCAGGCTCAGCGCTGGGCTGAGTTGCAGCATCAAGGTAAAGAGGCAGAAAATGCAAACCAGTGGGAGTTATTCTTCCGTCCTGAGTACATTGCTTGACAAACCTGTAACGTAGTCCATTAAGCTTATGCAGTGGTCAGTGTTTATAAAACATTCAGTAAACAAGTCACAAAAAAAGGTTTAACAACATTGAAGTGTTAAAAGCACACAAAAAAAAGAGAAACGCAAATCCATTCTGTGTGTTTTTATTTCTTCTGTTATTTTTCTTGCCTGGCTTTTCTGAAGCCTTTGCTTTCCCAATGGGCGAAGGGTTGAACCCTGAGGAGCATCTTGGCCGAGGAGTGTTTCAGCCCAAGTCTCGGTGATCCTCTCACAACCTTGAGAGTTTGCGAACTCTGAAAGGCGTCCCACTCAGAGGGAGATTCTGGGCGCAGCCCGCTGCAGTCCAGGAGAGCTCAAAGGGTCTCGCTTGGGACTGCTGTTTATAGGTTTACAAGATGATTGGCTTTAGTAATTCGTAAATTTCCTTTTTGGCCACTATCCGAGGTGGCCCAGGGTAGTAATTATGGTATCGTTCCACTTGAGCTATGACCCAGGTAGGGAATGCTTCAGGGCTGTCAGAGATGACGAATTATCGCCTGCTCTTGTTCCCTACCTTGATCAGGTAGCTGGTGTTCCTGGTACGATGAGTGTCGCTCCCCACCTTAGCCATGCAAGAGTGCCTGGTATGGTCAAGGGACACCCAACCACCCAACTCGTTACACAATGGCTAAGGCCTAACAGGAGTTCCTGAGATCGTAGAGTGGCCCAGGGGAAGAGGGGAAATGCACCACCATAGGTTGTCACTGATGAACACAACAGAATTTATGGGTTTATAGTTTTAGGACTAATGGCTTAAACCTGACTTGCTTTTTCACTTTGTCCTGAGTCAGGGCGTGATTCTCTCTAGTGAATCCTTGCTCTGTCATGCCATGGCACAGCATCTTCCATGGTGGTTATCCAGGAGATCCACACAAGTTCAATCACCTCTGGCATATCCCTTCGCGAACTGCAGTCAACAGAAGCTACACACAATCTTCTTAAAGCTACATGATGTTTAATCTTGGTGAGAAAACAGGACACCAAGAAAAGAAGGATTTGAATAGAAAATGTAAATCAGTTTGTCTTCCCTAAGGGTTTCTCATGCTGCATTAGGAGCCTAAGCAGACTTCGTCTCCTGAAGGCTTATGAATCACTGCAGTCCAAGGAAGTTCTGACCTCTAGTAATCTTGCTGTAAAACCTCCAGGTTTGAGCCTTTTTGGGGGAAAACTGCCTTCAGGCTCAGCGCTGGGCTGAGTTGCAGCATCAAGGTAAAGAGGCAGAAAATGCAAACCAGTGGGAGTTATTCTTCCGTCCTGAGTACATTGCTTGACAAACCTGTAACGTAGTCCATTAAGCTTATGCAGTGGTCAGTGTTTATAAAACATTCAGTAAACAAGTCACAAAAAAAGGTTTAACAACATTGAAGTGTTAAAAGCACACAAAAAAAAGAGAAACGCAAATCCATTCTGTGTGTTTTTATTTCTTCTGTTATTTTTCTTGCCTGGCTTTTCTGAAGCCTTTGCTTTCCCTTTTCCCTTTATTTTTCTGTCCATTTTCTTCATGTCTTATATTCCCCGAAAGTCACTGCATTTTAATATACATATAATATATAATATATTACATTTAACTTAGTCACGGACAATCTTTATCATCTCTATAGCTAAGCTCTGGCTTTTCAGATTTGGTATTGTGGGGTGAACTGCCAATGTTTCCAAAAAAGGTTAAAAACACCGGAATTAGAACAAGACCGTGAAGAGCCCCAAACAAAATAACAAGTAACATGATCTTGAAAAATGTCCTAAAGATGTAGGTTTTTGCTGCAGCTAGGACAACTACTCCTAATATAGTAGAAACTGCACCTTGTAATATTGGGTAACCTAGCAGGGACAGAGCTTTGATTGCCCTTTCATTGGCTGATGACTCTCCACTCGTAACAAAGACATAGGAAATATGAGCAGAAAAATCTACTGAAAACCCTATACAAATGACCAGGTTGATCATGGATATGGAATCTAGATTGACGTTCCAAAATGTCATGAAACCAGCAACACCAACTATAACAGAAGCTATAGCAAAAGTCACCCACAAGCAACATAACAGGTTGGGAATAAGCAAAAGGGAGACGATGAGCATTGCCCCGGCAGCAATGACAACGTTCTGAATGGTGTTCTGCACTATTACCAGGTACTGATCATAGTAGATGAACGCTGGGTGGTACACCATTAATGGAATACTGCACTGCTTGGCTGTCTCTCTTAACTGATTGAGAAGATTCTTCTCATCAACGGCTGAGGTCACATTCACCGTCTGGATGAAGAAACGTGAAGCTTCTATTTCATCCTGAGTCTTGTTAATGTCCCACTCAAAACTGGGAATAATTTCAAACAGTTTAGGTAAGTTATTAATGAAGAGAGTCTTATTGCTTATATTTATCCAACCATTTTTGGAAAGTTTTGTGTATACGCTCAGCCATGACTCTGAGAGGTTCTTATCTACATAGGAAATGCTCTCTAAATTCTGTGTGCAGTTCTCAATGCCAAGGCGAACAGTCTC
The DNA here is from genome assembly GCA_013400755.1 of Pelecanoides urinatrix. Classification (NCBI taxonomy): domain Eukaryota; kingdom Metazoa; phylum Chordata; class Aves; order Procellariiformes; family Procellariidae; genus Pelecanoides; species Pelecanoides urinatrix. Next base: position 51,544 of record VZTQ01013181.1, on the reverse strand, counting down.
ATTCCAGTACTCTACGCTTTCTGTAATGACAACCATGATCCTGGGTCCATATGCTGAGAAGTATTTGTCTTCGTCATCATAGTATGGAATAACGTAAGAGTCGTCGCTCGCCAGATTTCGAAGATCGATGCCTTCCCTGATACGAGTACATCCATAAATACTGCCACCCAAATATGCTCCGTACAGCAACACCACAAGTAGCTTGATCCATTTATTTGTAAAAAAAGGACCATAATACTTTTTAAAGAATATGTTCATTGGGTGTTCACTTTCTGGCTGAAATGACTGCCTAGAACAGTTGCCTATACAGCAAGCATTGTACAAGCAGGACTTCTCAGCCTGATCTTTATGTACTCCCACAGGCATACAAGTTAGCCAGTGTCGGTTTCCTTGTTCCCTTTTATGATTTAATACAATAATTGCCCCAAAGAAAGTCATGGTATATATATAGCAGAAGACAAAAGCAGTGCCCGTATAGAGGCAAAATGATCTCACGGACGGAAAAGCAGTCCAGGTGCCAATGAAGAAGGACAAAACATCTGTGAGAGTGGTGATGGTCACAGAAAGTGCTGCTTCTCCGTAAGTTTCGGCCAACTGAGATTTAACATCGGGTTTCTCTTTTTTTCTTGAACTTTGTTCCCAGGAAGCAATCATGATGAACATGTCATCAACGCCAACTCCTGCAGGAGGAGGAGAAGTTAACACTGCATTGCAAATGGCAGCTTCCACTAACGCTCAACAAAAGTACAAAATGAATCGCATTTAAGTCTGCATAAAATTTTGAAAGTTAGGCTATTAACATTCCTTCAGTGCTGATGCAAGTTAAACAGATACAGGAAAACAGATCCTTTGTGTGTAGCTGAATTTATTACATTTCAGAAACTCCTGGTGACCTGATGGATTGTTGGTCCCTCACCCTACTCAGCTGAAGGACTGAACACACCTAGTCCATTTGTGATAAGTGTGTTGTATTTGCTGTCCAGGTGTCCAGTGATGACATAGATTTAAATACATCGCTTATTCTGATGCTCAGCTATCTTATCACTAGAAGCATCTCTCACTATCTTTGGAATCTCTTCTTCATCACTGCAGCAAATTAGCCCAGTAATTTTTTGCTCTGCATTCAGCAGACAGGGAGAGCAGTTGCTATCACATGGGAGAACAGTGATCCCACTTTTCCAGAGGCTCACTTTTTTATGCTCTTTGCTCTCCATTTACCTTCTCTCCAGTTTATCTTCGAGCATTTATTAATGATTATTCATTTATCTTCATATTTATACTGATGTGCCTGCATATATTACCCGCCAGAGTCCTGGGAAACCCTGTCAGGAAGACTGGGTCCTGGGCTAGAGTTTTTTGTAAGGCACAAGAGTAAGTAAGCCGAAGTTCAAAAAGGAAGAGCCAATGTGCTTCTCTCAGCTCTGCTAACTCTCAAGATTTTAATCACAGACCTTTCAGTATTTTGCCAATATTACTGTATCAAGGGCTCTTCTATTCCCTTAAAATTAATCACACAAAAAAGGGAAGCAAGACCACATGAACAGAGGAGCAAGCAAAAATTATATAGCTAAGCATAAAAGAATAGATGAAACCACTATCTGCTGCCTGAACAATCAATTGCCATTAAACACACAGAGATGAATTATTTGTAAAACTGGATAGATGTCTTGATCAAAGGCATTCAGGGGAAGCACTAGTAAAGTGCTAGTCAATGTTTTAATCAAGAAAACAGAAAATACATTTAAATTCCCAACGACGTCTGGGAAAAGTTCCAAGCACTTCAAGGGGTAGGATCAATTCACAGCAAGTTTGATAAACTGGAGGAATAAACTGGAGAAATACTAATTTAATTGCTTTCAGAATTACAGCAAGTCAATGAACAAAGCACTCCACTTCAGAAACAAACAAATAAACAAAAAAGGACTGCACAAATATAAAATGGAGAATAACTGGTTAAGTAGCAGAAAAAGATCTGGCTGGAGGAAGGAAGGACAGGAAATGGAGACCTAGAGGACAAACAGGTAAGAAAAGAGCGTGATGTGCAAAAAATGGTTAGAATCCATTTGCAGAAGGTGGACAGGTGCTGGTCCGAGAACACAGGTAGATTAGTGGCAGGTGGCTGAAAGTACTTTTACCTTTGGCTGTCTTCCCTGAACCTCTCCCAGAAACTGCATTCTGCATAGCAGGTACAGCTGAACATAAGAGCTGATATAGTTAGATAAACCAAACTTGGAGTTACCCTACTATGTCTGGCTTTAAAAATACAGCAAATCAGAAGCTGCTCTAAGTGAAGTTCAGCTATCCCTACGGAGCAAGGGTGTCCAGAAAGAAGGTGGACCAGACAGGGGCTGTATCATCTCTTTGATATTAATCTGTCTGCATACTTGAATATTGAACAGTATGGAAGACAGCATGGTAACAATCCTCTAATGAATAAGGGACTGTTAAAAAATAATAATAAAATCAACTATCTTTCACATATGTGGAAGAACAAGGAACAATCAACTTAAAGATATCCAGGAAGCCTCAAAAGTTATTGAGATAATTAACGACTGGAAACCGTTTCCTGTTTAATTCTCAAGAAGTTCTTAAAAATATTTGCCAGGAGTGGTTCAGTTAGATCCTGCCTTGCAGCAGGGAGGGCAACCTCATGAGGCTCCCTCCAGGCCCCAACTTCTATGATTTTGATGAGGTGGTTTTCTTAAAAAAGCCGATTCTAGCATACTGGGATTAAGAAGCAATCTCAGTGCTCAGCCCTCCCACGCATGCCTATTCCTTATAACTGTGAAGGAAAGTTTGAAAATGTTACCTGAACAGACCATAAAAACAACCAACCATGTAAACCCACAAACCAAAAGAAGTAAAAACACACAGAATTGTTATTCTAGGAGACTCATGATTTTTAACGAGGCCTATGACTTTTAAATGCTTCGACTGGTTCTTAGATCTCAGAAGATCAGCCAGAAACCAGGAATAAGATAAACAGCAAGTCAAAAGGTAATACTGGATGGTGGCGAGCCAGACTGCTCCCAGAAAGCAGGCAGGCTTCAAAAGCAATTAATCTAATTTACTGGTAATTTGTTTGCTTTAATGCAAGGAAGACAAAAGTCTGCATGGTATTTCTAAAGACTTGAAGAGACTGGCTTAAGCCCTTTTCCAGGTATACAAAAGGGTCTTTGTGAAATTAAGAGCCTGTGCATTTGATGAACAAACAGATGCAAATACAAAATGCAGCTGAATTATGCAGGAAACAAGAAACTACACATATCCTAAGGAGCAGTTGTATTACACATCTAATCAACCTGGGAGTTCCCCGTGCTTTCCTCAGTATGAGACCAAGACCAAGAAAATAGTACATGAATTTATCATATAGCAGACCAGATAAGGATTTTAAAAGCAGTAATTTATTTGCAGCAACATTATCTAATGGTATTTGGAAAGTTCAGCACTGGCTGTCAAGCAGTCTGCACAACTCTGATGCAATGATACTAACTTCCTTGCGTTTCTGGGGGGAGCTAGTGGCACAAATAGTGCATCACTTCAGTTGCGTAGCTAAATAAGACCGTTTACTACATAGTGATTATATTGCAAAGGAAATTTCACGTCTTAACAAAACCAGATGGATTTCTTATTTGAAATTGCAGACAGTCCTGCTCATTGCTTAAGCCATATTCAGGCCCAATTTTATCTGACCAAAGACTATGCTCTGAAAATAGGATACAAAACCTTACAGTAACTTCCCACATTCACCTCATAATACAGGTACTGGATTAAGTCAGTGCTAGTGTAGCACGAGCTGCACACTGGACACATTCTGTGGTGCTGCTGTTGAGATACCCTGAGGCTGACTAACAGCAGAAAAGTAGGGAGCTCTCACTGTACTGCAAAAAGAGGTGGTCAAGAAGTGGATGGTTTGGGGAAGACCTCTGCACCTGCTTAAATTGCTGACAAATTCAGCAGTCCCACAGAACAGTACTAACAAACTGTTTTGGGGTAGACAAACTTATCCAGAGCTAATGAGATATGTAAATGCTTATAGTACGCCTACAGAAAACAGCAGGGGATGATACAGAGGAATACAGTAACAGAACCCTGTTGAGCTCACCTCAAGTATTAGCATTAGTTAAATAAACAATTAATCAGCATGGCTAAATCACCAGGGATGCTTGAACAATGCCAGAAGTGCTAACCTTACCACCCTCTCATTTATAGTTTTCATGCCGTAGCAGTGGAACTAGAGCAGGCATCGTTTTTTGGCAAAAACTGCCCTTCCACGAGAGCCCAGCTCCAGTCCCAGTGTGGGTTCAATGAGCTGAGGGGCTCACCCACCTGTAGGAGCTCAGAGGAGGCTGCACCTCCAAGTGCCTCCTCCCCTCACTGCAGGATGGAACTGTGTATGATCTGATGCTCATATCATAAAAGAGTAAGGTTGTTTAAACTCCACTTTAGTCTTCATATCTGAATCCAACTTGCTTTTTCTACTTACCTAGAATAAGAAATGGTGCATTTGCTACAGTGACCACAAACGGCACTCCACAGAAGAGCAACAATCCAAAGCTGCTTAATACAGCTAAACCGGCAGAAGCCACTCCACAGCATGCAAGCCAGACGTTGTTTCTTATACAGCTCAGTCTGAAAATATTTTAAGGAATATCTTAGTTACATGTCAAATATTTCACCAAGGTGTTTGGCATGACAAGTGAGTATTCTGCACAGATACCAACAGTATCCTGTCTGTGAAGAGAACTCTTGATGAAAGCTGCTATTTGCAGGAGAGCTCCTTGGTGACAGCATTGGACAAGATTAATTTATATAGGAGGTGCTAAATACATTATTACTGGTAGCCAGTTATATACATAAGAGTAAAGATGTGTACTCATCTTTGCATCAAATACAAGAGAGGTGGCAAAATGAAGACATGTAAGGTCCACCAGTGAGAGGCTAGATTTAGGGTGACCCAAAAAATTATTAATTTTTGGAAGCTCTTTCCTTTTGCATGTGTTCTTGCTGTAGCATATGAGTGTAGTATGGAAGCATCTCCCAGGCAGTAACTGCTGTGTACAGAAGCTTTCTCAGCAGACAGATTGGCTATCAGCCATTTGCCAAGCTGTCCCCGAGGGCTGGCTCAAGGATTCCCTGTGAAACACTCCCAATGGGAGACTTCGCATGTGATACTATCAACAGCACCACACTGAATGGGTAGAGAGTTGCCTCTTGCCTGATTAGTATTATTTTCCAAGCTGTAGACCATTTCTGAACTTTAAGAGAACCTCTCACTTCCAAGGTAAGAAGCGTATGTTGGTGGAACCATCCTTGCTCTGTCTGCGCTCACAAACGACTGGATGCGAGACAGCTGGTATCCACAAATTGTATAGCCTAATGGGCATTATGCTTGATGCAAGCACTAAACCAATGAGCCCACCCTTTGAGAAGAACTTTATTTCTCAAGCACAGCACACAAACACTGCTGTACAGCTGTCAAATGTACAATGGTTCATCTTCCACCAGCACAAAGAAAGGGCAGGCTAAGTTAGTTCTCTGTGGACAGCAGGTTAGGTTCAGACTCTACTAGCAAGCAGAACACCTAAAGTCGTACCCAGATTTGCAGTAACTTATGAAGCTAGTGCTCATTCATCTGTATCTTAACAGAGCAGGTGGCAGAAAAAAGGTGCAAACACACAGTATACTTCCTCCTCCCTGCCCTGCTTCCTTCCCTGTTTTAACTCATCTTCACAAAAAATTAGTATCTTGCAGGCAGAATGAGGATAGAAGCTACGAATGAAGCAAGAAAGTAGTACAATAACCTTAACAATAGCACCACTTATTCCTTCCCTCCCTCCAAATGACTTTCCTGTTTGACTTTTACACATCTTTTTGGTGAATGTCTCCACTGGGCATGACAAGTTGAGCTGGTAAGTTTTATTCAACAGAAGTGCTTGTGCAGAATTCTGCTGCTGCCAGGCTGGCTAGATCACGCTTCTGGCCCCCTTCCCGCATAGGGTAAATTAGAACCCTTTCACAGTTAAACGCATTTACTTTGGCGAAGTGTTTTTCAGTGCCAAAGCTACAGCACCTCAGACCTCTTAAAAAGGTAAGAGTAGGGGGTTGTTTCAGTTGTTTAAAAAGATCCAAAACCATCAGCTACAAAAAGGATTCTTATGAGGCGGGGATTACAGAAATGACTGATGGCTTCAAAGAACAGATGAATGGATACTAGCATTCAAGCTGTGCATGTCTGAACTGAACGCTTGTTCAGGTATTCGTCTGATACTTATAATGAACCCCATTTAAGCAGTTGGTAAATACACACAATTGGCAAAGAAATAAATACATTTTGTCTATTATTACATGAAGTCTGCAGCTTCAAGAATGACTTCACTTTACAGGAGCAGAAACCAATTTAGGCAAGGTAAAGAAGAGCGGAGGTCACTCCTCATTGATCCATAGCATAGAAGACGTTTTACCTTAGGCAAGAGATGACTGAAAAGGTTATTGTCAAGAAATACGTTACGGAGAAGAGTGGGATCACGCTCTTGGTATTTCCTTCAAACTCCTCTTGTCTGGACAGTGAGGTAAAGTAAGTCACCTGCCGTTAAAACAGCAAGGAAAGATGAAGTACTTCTACTCTTTTTCTTGGTCTTTATACACACGCACAGGCGATGCTAAACATGTTGGCACTAACACATTTCCGTGGCCCTCGCAACCCCAAGAAGCGCCGCCTGCGCCGAGCAGAGAGGCCAAGGACGGTGCATTGCATGAGCAGTGTGGAGTGGACGACAGTGGACACATTGCTCGGAGCACTGCAGCCAAGCCTACAGGCCGGCCCCCGCCTTTTTCCTCCACCATCTCCCTTCTGGCTATGGGGCAGCCCAGGCATTTCGGGTCTCAGTGGCCCCTGCACGGCTGTACCCACTGCTGCGTTACCTGAATGGAGGTGTAGCCCAACGCCACCACCTCCGCCGGGACGTCCCGCAGAAAGGCTTCGCGGCTCTCCGCCGCCGCGGGGCCGTCCTCCCGCAGGTAATACACCAGCTTCAGGGCCTGCGCCGACAGCACCCGCCCGCCGGCGTCCGTCCGCACGCCGCCCAGCGCGGCCCCCAGGAAGATGCCGTGGCTGACGGGGAAGGTGAGGTTCTCCAGGGCGGCCGCCTCTGCATCGTCCAGCAGCGGGTTGGGGCTGACGCAGACGCCGTCGCTGCGGGCGCAGAGCCGCTCGTAGCCGCGGGCGCGTACCGCCGCGTCCAGCCGCCGCACGTCGCGCCACGCCCCCGGGTCCAGGACGGAGTAGAACCCCTCCGCCACGGCGATGAAGGCGGCGTAGGTGCCCTCGGTGGGCAGCCGCGGGGCGGAGAAGCGCTCCGAGTCGTCGGTGGGGAAGTGCTGCCGCACGAAGTCGCGCTCGGCCTTGGCGGGCCCCCACGTCGGCGTGAACTGTTCCTCGATGTCGTTCGCCTGCCGCTGCGGCAAGAAGAGGAAGCCGGCACCCAGCCCGCCCGACAGCAGCAGCGGCACCAGCACGAAGGGCCAGGGGCAGGCGGCCACGCCGCTTCCCAGCCCTTCGAAGAGCCGCCTCAGCGGCCGCTCCACGCAGTTGGTGTTGCGGCAGGAGCAGCCCTCCGCGGGGCGCCGCGGCTCCGCCATGGGCGAGGCGGGGTCACGGGCTACCGGCAGCAGCTCCCCCGCCGCGGGGGCGGCTCACGCCGGGTCGGCAAGGGAGCAGAGCCGCCTTCTACCCCCCGGGGCCGCGGAGGGAATGAGCCTGCCTCAGCGGCGCGGCCAGGGCCGTCCCGGCGGGGCAGGCGGCCGCGCCCTTCCCCGCTGTGACTCACCGGGGCTTCCGCCGCCTCCCGGGGACAGGCCGGTGGGGGCAGGCGGGCACACGAGGCTCTCCCCGCTGCCCCGTGCCCCGGGCTCAGATCTCCGACGGGCGATGCCCTCTTTTAGCCTGTGGTGATGGTGTTTCGAACCATTCTCCCATCCACCACCTCCTACCTGTGCACCTTGGTTCCTGCCCCAGCCATGGCTGTCTCTGAAGCTACGCCAAAAGCCAGGATCTGCAAAATGATCTGCACTGAAGCAAAACAAAGTGCCCTTTTGCACAGAAGAGCGTGAGGCCCAGGCACTTTTCTCCCTCTGCTGCCATCAGCGCCATGTTGTTTGATGGCTGTTGGAGCCGCTTGCTCGCACTGATGGGGAATCCTGCTAGCCAGGTGCCTTCATTGCGCCTCTTCCTCTTGCTCAGGCACTTGCCTGGCCCCTTGTTTACTGTAACACCACTGTAATCGTAGAAAAAGAAATTGACTTTCTGTGTGTGTAAGGAGCTGAACAAACTCACAGGTGTCAGGCCTGTTGCAAGGGGAAGAGTGAGGTTCGGCGGGAGGAAAGAGCACAGCTGGTAGCAAGACCGTGTCATACACAGTTGTCTCATGAAAGCTCACGCGTAGTGGAGGGACGGGATTACAATAATTTTGGAGTTTCCATTTGGGATCTTGTGTCTTGAACTCCCTGTAGCAAACAGGATTAATGTGATTCTTGGGTATGTGAACAGAGAGCAAGCCTAGGGAAGGGACTTCCACGGTATATAATGGAGTCAATTAGACTGATGTTACCATATTAAATCCAGATCTAGCTTCCCTGTTGTAAGAAAGAGGCTGCAAAATTCAAGTGAGGGATAAGGTGTAGTGATCCTGAGCAGGAGATCATTGCATATCGAGGAGTTAAGAGATCACATAGCAGTGAGCCTGTGCTGTGCTGCATGGCCAATGTGGGCCTCGGGCTGTGCTGTGCTGCACCAATGCCTTGCCCGAAGGATAACCTCAGCCAGCCCATGGTAACAGAGGAGCCTGCAGGCAGCTCCCACTTGGTACTAGCAATTTGTCAACCTAGACTTCTTTTTCTTTACTGTTTTCCCCAAATCTGCTGCAATCGTTACTTCATCACTAAGGATTATTCTTCTGCCTGGGACTAAAACATAGGAAGCGGTGATGTACATCTTGCTGTGTTTGCTCTCTTGGTAAAGTTTACAAAACGGGAGTGAGAGCTGAAGAAGTAAATGACTTTGAAACAAGGTTTAGTGATTGCAATGGGCAAGCCACAAAAATCTCAGTGGTGTGTTACACTAGACCTTTGTGCAGTAACAATGATAGAAAGCATCTTTCCAAGCCCAAAAAATACCCTGCAGCCTAGTGTTCTTGACACTGGTAAGTGACAGTGATTTGAGTGCCCTCTGGCTGAGGAGAACACTAAGCTCGGATGTGACACTTCTGGAGAGAAGTCTAGCCAATTAACTAATACATCACAGACAGGCACTTCTTGCCCTTCTTTGAAAGAAGCAACTCCTCTCCTGCCAGTATGTGCAAAGAAAAGTTGTAGGTATTTCTTTGCTCTCATCCTAAGGAGACAGGCTTGCCACCTGCGGGCATAAAACAGCCAGCCAGGCTCTGAGCAATATTGCAGATCTCCCACTGTGCCCAGCATTTAATGCAGATTGGATCCTGGTGATTCCCTTTTCTGTGCGCAGGTGTTCTGAGGAAGGTACGTCAGTTCTGAATTTCTCTGTGGGAGAAAGGCACTTAGAAGCTCCTTCCTGTAGCTCCTAGCTTGTCAAAATCTAAGTTTTTTAATGAATCGGACTCCAAACTGATAGCTTCTCCCATGTTCTGTTCTCAATTTCCTTGAACAGATTTATATCATGTTAGAGTAAGAGCTCTTCACATAGGAGGAATCTGTCCTCAGAAAAAAGGGGTAAGCTATTTGATGTCATGTAGACACTTGATGAATTCTTGACAAAGAGTTACCCAGCTGAGTGAGATAGCCTCTATTATCTGGAGATAACTGCAGAGAAAAAAGACCTGTGTCTGTGAATAAACTACAGAGATACACCTATCCCCATAGCCAGACACCAAGATGACTTCTAGGATAATCTGGCAGTGGACCAGGTTGTGGATGATCCACTGACATTGCAGCAGACATGGAGAGATGGTGTCCAACTAAAAACTTTCACTGTAAAAAACAGCTGTAAAGGGTTACTGAATATTTTAGGCTCATCAAGACAGAAGATAAAAATTGACCACTTGTCATGGATCTAGGAATTTGTGTGTTCCCAGTTGGCAGCTAGCCACAACGGGTGTTCCCCAAGGCTCAGTATTGGGGCCGGTTCTGTTTAATATCTTTATCAATGATCTGGACCGAGGGGATCAAGTGCACCGTCAGTAAGTTTGCAGACAACACCAAGCTGGGCGGGAGTGTTGATCTGCTGGAGGGTAGGAAGGCTCTGCAGAGGGACCTGGACAGGTTGGATCGATGGGCCGAGACCACCTGCATGAGGTTCAACAAGGCCAAGTGCCAGGTCCTGCACTTTGGCCACAACAACCCCAGGCAACACTACAGGCTTGGGGAAGAGTGGCTGGAAAGCTGCCCAGAGGAAAAGGACCTGGGGGTGCTGGTTGACAGCTGGCTGAACATGAGCCCGCAGTGTGCCCAGGTGGCCAAGAAGGCCAATGGCATCCTGGCCTGTATCAGGAATAGTGTGGCCAGCAGGAGCAGGGAGGTGATCGTGCCCCTGTACTCAGCGCTGGTGAGGCCGCACCTCGAATCCTGTGTTCAGTTTTGGGCCCCTCACTACAAGAAGGACATTGAGGTGCTGGAGCGTGTCCAGAGAAGGGCAACGAAGCTGGTGGAGGGTCTAGAGCACAAGTCTTATGAGGAGTGGCTGAGGGAGCTGGGGTTGTTTAGTTTGGAGAAGAGGAGGCTGAGGGGAGACCTCATCTCGCTCTACAACTACCTGAAGGGAGGTTGTAGTGAGGTGGGGGTTGGTCTCTTCTGCCAAGTAACAAGCGATAGAACGAGAGGAAATGGCCTCAAGTTGTATCAGGGGAGATTTAGATTGGATATTAGGAAAAATTTCTTCACTGAAAGGGTTGTCAAGCCTTGGAACAGGCTGCCCAGGGAAGTGGTGGAGTCACCATCCCTGGAGGTATTTGAAAGACGTGTAGATGAGGTGCTTAGGGACATGGTTTAGTGGTGGACTTGGCAGTGTTAGGTTTATGATTGGACTTGATGATCTTAGAGGTCTTTTCCAACCTAAATGATTCTATAATTCTATGATTTGCTGAAGTTTCTTTCTGGCTCCTCAGGAGCTGGAGACAAGCTCTGATAGTGATCAGGAGGTAGGAAATGGCATGGTGGCAGGAGCTACCCTATCAGGATACCCAGTACATTGCGCACAGGTAGGTGCCTTTAGGTTAACTCTTTCTGAGGCTTGGGGGTCTGACTTATGGCGTGTCCAGCTGAGTTTGGAGTACCTTCAAGGATGGGGACTCCAGAGTCTCTGGGCAACCTGTACAGTGTTTGACTACCTTCATCGTGATTTTTTCTGCCTCAGAATTGGCAAGGTTTTGGTAGTGGGGCTGCAGGGGTGGCCTCTGTGAGGAGTGGCCAGGGGCTGCCCTGAGTCAATCACAGCCGGTTCCAGCCATCTCCAACAGACCCACTGCAGGGCATGGCTGAGCCCATCCTAGGGGAGTCTGTGGCACCTCTGTGAAAACATCTCAAAGTAAGGGTGGTAAACACTGAGCAAAAGGAGAAACAAGGCCAGAGTAGGAGGAGAAGGAGGAATAAAGATGCCCTGGACCCTGGAATTAAAAAGTGACATGAAGAAGTCTTTTATCCCATTCCTTCCACCATAATGCAGCATCAGGTATGCCTGTGCCATTTCTGAAGGAAATTTGACTAACCTGTTCTTTACAGTGCCCACCATAGTACCTGACAATGACAGGGAGGTTGTCTCCTATCCTATGCTGTCCTGTCCTGTCCTATTCTTTCCCTCCATTTGGATGAGGCAGGAGTGCTCTGTGGGCTGCTTAGCTACTGCCTCTGTTTGCATGCATGCCTGGGTGAAACAATAGGACTTTGCTACCTGTGCTAGGCAGTGACAGTCCATGGCCCTGAGGTTACGTGACCGCAGATGACATGGGAAATGCAGCGCTTCGAACACCTGTATCCAAAGTGAGCAGTCTAATTGTCAAGCTGTGGGCTATCAATTGGGAGATGTGTGCCCTCTGTGCCCTCACTGGCCAGTGTGCAAGAAAGAATCACGTTTCCTGGGGCCTTCAGGAAAATGCCCCCAAAGGAATGGTGGGGGTGGCCTGGTGATGAGGGCAGCCAGAGGGGACGTGAATTCCTGGTTTCCTCCAGGGCGGCTTATCTCTTTAAAATATTGATTCCAAAGTAAACCCAGAAATTATTCTGGCACCAGGACCCGGAACTAACAGGTATTTATTAATGTTGAAGGTCTGCTCTTCCTTGCTGTGGGAGTGCACAGTGACTCTGTGAAATTGCCATCTGCTGTGCGCTGTCAGGATGAGTGGCTGCTGCTCATCTGCTTGATGGTGAGACTGGTATTTGCTGTGAATATGGTAACCTTAGGCATTATGTAGGAGGGGACAACGTCAACACAGAGGCAGCCGTGTTGTGCAAAAAGCTGTTGCTGCCTGACATCATGTCTCCAAGCCGTCAATATGTGTTAGGCATGTTCTGAGGCCATTTCGATGTGACGCTCTTCAGGAATTTCTACATTCGAATTTTCTTGTTTATTTTTAGGAAGAATGAAGTTACATAAGTATTTTAACTGTCTGGGTGATACGCTGTTTCTATTGTACATTATAGTGATAGACAGAATTTCAGCTTATCAGTTGCAAAAGGCCACCAAATTTGTCAGGCATGATTTGCCCTTAGTGAAGCCATGTTGGCTGTCACCAGTCACCTCCTTATTTTCCATGTGCCTTAGCATAGTTTCCAGAAGGATCTGCCTCATGATCTTGCCAGGCACAGAAGTGAGACTGACTGGCCTGTAGTTCCCCGGGTCTTCCTTTTTTCCCTTTTTAAAAATGGGGGTTACGTTTCCCCTTTTCCAGTCAGTGGGAACATCACCGGACTGCCACGAGTTCTCAAATATGGTAGATAGTGGCTTAGCCAGTTCCCTCAGGACCTACGGATGCATCTCATCAGGTCCCAATGGACTTGTGCACCTTCAGGTTCCTTGGATGGTCTCGAACCTGATCTTCTCCTACAGTGGGCGGTTCTTCATTCTCCCAGTCCTTGCCTTTGCCTTCTGCCACTTGGGTGGTATGGCTTGAGCACTCACTGGTGAAGACTGAGGCAAAAAAGTCATTGAGTTCTTCAGCCTTATGTATCAGCGAATACTGATCTGAGCACAAACTAAACTTTGATTCAGCAGAGCTCAGATACACAACAAAGATATCGAAGGGACTGACGTGAGCATTTATTCTGTTACCCATGGAAGGGATAACCTTTCATACCTCTCCCCATTTCATTTACGGGAATGTAATTTTATACTTCCCTGAGATGGAAAGTTTTTGCCAACCACACAGCCAATGTAATCATTGTTTCTGTGCCAACAGGATGTTAGAGAAGTTATCTCCTTCTCAGGTCAGTCCAGGCTCTCCTGACATTTATTTATTATGGGTATGTGTATCAGAGTAATTATCTTCTTCTGTTGCTGATGCACACATGGAAATCTGCTTGTGTGGCTCTATCTGTGCCTATGCCTATGTATTTTTATCGACCTGTGAATTTAAACTTCTTTGGGAATGCCAAAATGTTTGCAGAATGTTTGCAGAAATGTCAGTACCCGGGTAACCTGCTTTATATACAATATACCAGAAACCTGTAGAGAATTTCAGCTTCTTGAATTCCTGTAACTTGGAGAGCGCTTGAAAGTCCTCCTGAGTTGAATCCCCATTTGAACTTACCCTCTGGAGCATTTATTTTCAAACTTAGGTTAAGGAAGATCCCTAGGCAGTATTGGATTTCAAACCTGAAGTCTTCCTGGGTCTCTTATGCCCACTGCTCCTTTTTAGCCTAAATTAATATGTGTAAGTTTATTCTTCTGGAAATATTGTGGTGCAGCTCTGTCTCCTGTCACAACTTCTCATATTAACTGGCTGTTGGCTACAATGGGTGGGTGATGTTTGGCACAAGTGCAGGATTTTCAGCTCAGCTCAGAACACCAGCAGATAGAATGACAACATCAAGTACAAAGCCACTTTACAAATCTCAGTGTTTGATCTTCTGTTTGTTTTTATCTCCCTTTTCCCCCATATTTTCTGCCTCCCCTCTCCTAAAACCCTTCTGCTAATCAAGTAGCAACAGATACGTACGTGCTTCAAATCAAGGATTTCTGTCTGATGTTCTATGTGTTTTCTTTATAAGAGAGGAAGTACATTTTCTAGGTATATTTCAGTATCAGCTTTGTTTTGTGTGTAGGTACGCTGTGGTACACTGAGAATGGAGAGGTTTTGTATGGTTAGCTTTACCATTAGCTAAATTTCCTGTTCTAAGGCAAACTTCCTGTTCCACTCTTTACCTGACATGCAGTGATAGTGAGAAAGAACTGAAAATAAGCTAACTTCAGGAAGCAGCCATAAATGTAGGTGTGCCATCACCTACTAAGGGAAGTCACATGGACAATTAAATAAAAGCTGACCAGGTGATTTGTACTCTGCCTGAAGCCTAAGTCCCTTGCTGAAGGCAGCAAGGCCAGGAACTTCACCAGAGCCCCTCCAGTTTGAAACCTTAGCCCTTGCACAGATTTTGCGTGAGAGATGTAACCGTGAGGAGGGAGTCTGTGTGGGCCCCGCGCACATCCCCCCGCCAGGGGCTTGGCTGCCAGGGCCGCAGGCACACAGCGCCGCTGAGGGCAACCCCATTCCTCGGGAGGAGGGGAGAGGCTCCCAGAGGGGCTGTGCGGGGCTGTGGCAGGGGCCCACCCCCAGACTGTGGAAACTGCCTGCGCCTGGCCATGGCTCGATATCTGGGTCCAGACCCCACCTGTGGGCCAATGGCCTGGCCTGGCCTAGGCCCGTCCCCATCCCCACGGCCATGCCTGCTGCCCGGGGCTGGGGCTGCCCCCACTGCCCCCTGGGCTGCCCTGCTCCCTGGCTGGGGCAGCGGGGCAGGCCCCAGCTGCCTGCAGGGAAGGCTATTGCCACGTCACTTTGCTGGAGAAAATAAACTTGACAAAGGCCTTTAATTCTCCTCTGATGGCCAGATGAAAACTATCAAAAACCTTTTTGTATGCAACTGAAATTTCATTTCCAATCAGCTCAATTCCTAAGCATTTATTCCAGTTCTTATACTGAAGTTTTCTGGACTTGGCCATGTCACTTTGGTTTGCCCCTCCTGAGAGAAAGAAGAGGCTCTTGCCTGTGGAGAACCATTAGCAGTGTTTGTGATGTACCAAGGGTTGAAAAAAATGAAAAGCCATAATATTATGGCTACAGTATATTCGCTGGCTGTATGGGGTCTGGTTGGGATGGAGCTATCTTTCCTCATAGTAGCCCATATAGTGCTGTGCTTTGCATTTGTGGCTAGAATGGTGTTGATAATTTACCAGTGTTTTGGTATTGCTGAGCAGTGCTCACACAGCATCAAGGCTGTCTCTCCACCCCTCCCTCCAGAGGCCAGTAGGCTAGGGGTAGGCAAGAGGTGGGACAGCTGACCCAAAATGACCAAAGGGATGTTCCATACCATATGACATCATGCTTAGCAATAAAAGCTAAGAGAAAGGAGGAGGGAGGGAGCATGCATTATTAAGACATTTGTCGTCTGAAGCAACTGCTACATGTGCTGAGGCCCTGCTTCCCAGGAAGTGGCTCAATATCGCTTGCTGGTGAGAAATAGAGAATAAATCTCCTTTGCTTTGCTTTGCTTCTGTACGTGGCCTTTGTTTTTTTCCATTAAACTGCCTTTATCTCAACCCATGAGGTTTTTTCATCTTATTTTCTCCCCGTCCTGCTGAGGAGGGGGAGTGAGAGAGTGGCTTGGGCATCTGGAGGCCAGCCAAAGTTAACCCACCACACTGGCACAACTAACACAGCAAATCCTTTACTGAAACCTGAACTAGCACTAATGCCATTGCCAATGTCCTGTGTCCCTTTCCAGCTGACAGCGCTCAGCACCCTCCTTACTGCAGAGCAAGCCCTCAGTCTTACTAGTGTCATAGGAAGATAGTGCTTTACCTTCTTACTTTAGTGTCAGCCTATTAACTTCCTTATAGACAGATTGGCAAGGAGTCTTCCATCTGAATATCTCAGTTTCCAAACATGCCTTGTTGTTTTGAAAATACAGCAGCCTTCCCTGGGAGCTGGAGCTCTCTAAAAGTTCCTGAGAGATTGTTTCTGTGAATGGAGTTGGCCATTTTCTAACAATGCTCAGCATCTTGACGCATGCTGGCGGTGTTCACGCTTTCTGCCTGTTTTATTGTCTGTCAAAGCCCACAGTTTCTGATGAAGGTAAAAAAGTCTGATGCAATAAATAAACCAGAAAGGGAGTAGATGATACATTTTTTGCAGTAAGTACTTGGAATGGAGTCGAAGCCCTAGTTCCTGCAGTCGGTATGGCGATGGACTGGCTTATAAACTGCCTCAGAAATCAATTGTCTTTAACAGACAAAGGCAATACATTGTCTGACACAGGGTAGGCAAAAAGTTTCCCTTGTTTTTCAGCAGTGCAAAGTATAGTGGAGATGGTAGAAGTAGTATTTAAATGAGAAATGTATTTTGGAGATGAGAAAAGAGACTGTGACTCATGATATCTGCACTTAGCCTCATTTGAAGAATTCATGGTTGTTTCCTCTACTTATGTAAAGGGAAAAACAGTGTGAAAAAAATGAACTAACTCTTACTGTAGTAGGTCTGCTTCTTTCTCAGTGAAGTACCAGCTGAATTTCCTGTGAAAGGTACTGTAGCCAAAATGCAGAAATAAAGAGCAATGGTGCATGAAGGGGTTTCCATAGTAACTATTATTGGTAGATCGACAAACTTAGTGAATGTTTCCAGCAGAAAATACAGGGAAATTTCACATTTCAGAAACGTGAGGCTTTCTGTTTTAGATAAAAATAACACTTTGTTCATCCAATCTAAAACAAAACTCCTAAGATCTAGTTTTTCTTTTGATCTGAATATTGCTTCATCTGCCCCTTTTAACATCACATACTGGAAACTGTCTGCAAAGTCCTTGGTCAGGCTTCCAGGCTTAGGTGGGTGCTCTGCAGGAGCTTGGGAGTTGGAGTTTTCAGCTTCCTCATCTGACATTGCCTTTGCTTTTTTTTTGGCATTTCAGATTTGTTTTGCATCTGGCTGTTTGCATCTTGGTGGTTCTGGGAAACCGTAGTTATTTTATTGTGAACCATATTGATCTACACAGGCAGCTGTATTTTACTGAAACTCAGATCTGGATCATAAATCCTTATCTAGCTTACACTTATTCTGCCGTACAACCACATCAGTTACCTTTCAGAAATGAGATCACATCTCATCTGCAAATAGATTAGATATTGCTTATCTTACGACTTCTGTTTCTGGGGCATCGGTCTAAGATAATAATACCTATTTGTTATAATTGTCATTATCATTATGGGTTGCTTACCGAAACTTTACGTCAGTAAACAGTCATCCATACTTTTGATCAGATGCTCATACTTCTGTTACCTTTGTCTCTCACAAGGGTCTGTTTGGTGATACAATATGTTTTTTTCTGTTGTTAGTGATGGACACCTAAATATTTAAAGTGAACCTGCTTAGATCTGCCTGTCTCCATTTATGTGTAGATTTANTCCCAGCCAGAACCAGGACACACTACTAGAACCAGAATGTATGAAAAACTTTTTTGCATATATCATAACAGAACCATGAAGAGCATTTCAAACTCTTGGATCTTCAAACATGTGGCTGCAGAAATTCTCATTAGGTATAAGGAAAAACTTTTACTTCTCCAAAGTAGCAGTTGCTTGGGACTGGCTGGGCATCAGTCTGCTGGTGGGAGGTAGCGAGTGATTGCCTTTGCATGATTTCTTTTTTTTTTCCTTCCTTTTCCTTGACTTATTAAACTGTCTTTAACTTGCTTTTTCCGATTCTCTCCCCCATCCCACTGGGTAGAGAGAGTGAGTGAGTGACTGGTCTGTGGTGTGGCTTTTTCTGGGCCAAGGCACCTTATGGATGTGACAGAGGCTGCAGAAGGACTCTCTCTGCTGCATTCATAAAATGCAAAGAAATCACATTATGGTGCCTTGAAGACCTGGGTCTGCCCTACGTAAAAACTTTCTCTTTGAAGGTAAAATAAAGTTATACTGTACTTTGGTTTACAAATTCTATGGGGCATACCCTTCCAAAAAATTCATAACGTTCAGTGTTGATACAGCTAGTTTTAAAGTGCAAAATGTCATAGACTTACAATTGCCCATGACCGTAATTACAGACTTTATACAGAAGTCACATAAAATAAAACAGCTTCCTGAAAAGATAGTTGGTTATTTTTCCCTTATTATACTGAAATATTGAGCAAAGTTCAAACAATTTATGATTTCTTCTGAAAGCTGTAGAAAAGGTTCAAAGTGTCAAGTGAAATGGCATTTCTTTACACCTTGTGTCATAGGAAATTAACCTAGAAGGTATCATAATCTAATCTTTGCCACCTGCATATTTTCCTGCATGACATAAAAAACACCAACAAAAAACCAAGGAGAATCAAAAATGCCCCTTTGAACCTTCAAAATCACAAAGAAGATCCCATTATCATTATGTTGTTCCAAATGAAAGTGTAAAGAAGATGATGCATACTTGACCCAATATTCTCCTAAGGAAGGGCTACCTTGCTTACCCCTCAGCAGGGCACTCCCCACCAGGGTTATGTTACCTTGCGTATCTTGCATAACGAGAACTCTCTGAGAAGGGCAATCACAAATCTGAGAAAGGAAGACAGGTAATTACAGATGTTCAAGGAGGACTTTGGGAGAGGAACAATAATGTACTGCTGTGCCAAAACTAATCACTCCTTTGGTCTGCCTGCCTGCTGAGGTTCTGTTCCACATCAATATGCAGTCCTCCCCAGTAAGGAAGAATGGGTTGGTTTGTTGGTTTTTTGTTTATTGATTTTTTTTTAACTCAGCCTATTCACAATAATGCATGAGACCTCAAAGGGATTTGAAATAGCATCATAGAATGGTTTGGGTTGGAAAGGACCTTTAGAGGTCATCTAGTCCAACCCCCCCTGCAATGAGCAGGGACATCTTCAGCTAGATCAGGTTGCTCAGAGCCCCGTCCAACCTGACCTTGAAGGTTTCCAGGGATGGGGCATCTATAACCTCGCTGGGTAACCTGTTCCAGTGTTTTACCACCCTCACTGTAAAAAATTTCTTCCTAATATCTAGTCTGAGTCTACCCTCTTTTAGTTTAAAACCATTACGCCTTGTCCTATCGCTACAGGCCCTATTAAAAAGTCTGTCCCCATCTTTCTTATAAACCCGTTTAAGTATTGAAAGGCCACTATAAGGTCTTTCCGGAGCCTTTTCTTCTCTAGGCTAAACAACCCCAACTCTCTCAGCCTTTCCACATAAAAGAAGTGTTCCATGCCTCTGATTAGTTTTGTGGCCCTCCTCTGGACCCGCTCCAGTAGGTCCATGTCTTTCCTGTACTGAGGACTCCAAAGCTGGACGCAGCACTGCAGGTGGGGTCTCACCAGAGCAGAGTACAGGGGCAGAATTACCTCCCTCGACTTGCTAGCCACGCTTCTTTTTACTCAGCACAGGATATGGTTGTCTTTGTGGGCTGCAAGCACACATTGCTGGCTCATGTCATTTTTCATCCAGCAGTACCCCAGCTCCTTCTCTGCAAGGCTGTTCTCAATCTCTTCATCCCTCAAGTCTTTATTGATACTGTTGATTTCCTTGACCCAGGTGCAGGACCTTGCACTTGGCCTTGTTGAACCTCATGAGGTTCACATGGGCCCACTTCTCAAGCTTGTCCAGGTCCCTCTGAATGGCATCCTGTCCCTCAGACGTGTCAGCCGCACCACTCAGCTTGGTGTCATCTGCAAATTTGCTGAGGGTGCACTTAATCCCACTACCTATGTCGTTGATGAAGGTATTAAACAGTACTGATCCAATACAGAACCCTGACGGACACTACTCTCCCTCTGGACATGAAACTCTCGACCACTACTCTCTGGATATGGCACTTCCTAAAAACTTGTGTCTGTAATCCTGTAATGTTAAAATGAGCCAGAAGAATCTGGACAGCCTAACTTTTGCTTTACTGTCAGAATTGTCCTTTATAAGAAATTATTCTTGTAAACAGACTTTATGGAAATGGCAGGCAGGCTTGTGCGTCATGAGGGCAGGAGTCATCTGCAGATTTAGATACTAAGTGTAGCACACATCAGTTGAAGCATCTTTACCTAGAATTGCCCACCTACTCTAGATGGTGACAGTATAAGCATCTACTTACACTGGAGATGAGTGTCTAAGCACCCTTTACAATCTATGGAGGTCTGGTCAACAAAGGCAGTGGAGTGTTGCAGAGAGTTGGATGTTTGACCAATGCAGGTGGTCACTGCCTCCCACTCCAAGTGGAAGCAATGAGCACTTGAGGAATGGCCTGGGAAAGGAAGGAAAAGGACTCTTTCTGTCAGAGGATAATTCCTATCCAAGAAAGGGAAATGAAAAGGAAGAAGGACAGGATTACATTTGTGTCTTACAATTAGTAATCTGAGAAGACTGCTAACCAAACAGGAGTGATTTCCCTGAACAATATTCCAGTAAGTGACCAGTGAGGAAAAAGAAAAGAGTGAAGAAAGATTAAAGTAGTAGGGGAAGGCCAAGGTGGTATCAGAATGCACTCTGGTTCATTTATGAGAACTAATATCTAACATGGCTGTCACTACTCAGGGACCAAAGAAGTCTTTTCCCAAGAACATGCAGTCTCTGTGTGACATGTCAGCATTCTAGGAAATGCGCTCCCAAGCTGACAGGAATTCAAGAAGCTGAAATTCTCTACAGGTTTCTGGTATATTGTATATAAAGCAGGTTACCCGGGTACTGACATTTCTGCAAACATTTTGGCTCCCCCAAAATGTTTAAATCCACATGTAGATAAAAACATAGACAGACAGATAGACCCAAGCAAGCAGACTTCATGCATTTATGTGTGAATCAGCATTAAAATAATACACCGCACTGATAGACTGGGCCACCCACAATTAGTAAAGACAAATGCCAGGAGAGCCTGGAGTGACATGATGAGAAGGAGCCTGCTTCTCTTAACACCCTGTGGGCACAGGAATAAAGGCTCAGAATGGCAACGATTACACTGGTTACACGGTTAGTAGAAATACTCCACCTCCAGGAAGTACGAAAGTCTGAAAACAGCAGACAATTTTTGAGAGTGAAAGGAGGAAGAAATGGAACGAATTCAAAGATGTGATTTCATTGTGTGTGTAGAAGGCACTGCCAGTGTCATTGCCTAGGGACATTTCTGCATTCCAAAGCAAGGTTTCACCCTCAAACCGAGGTGCCAGAACCTCCCCATGATCAAAGAAGCCAAAATTCTGCCGATGGCACCAGCCCCTAAGCCACGTGTTGATCAGGTGTGTTTTCCTGTTGCTTTTGGTATTCTTCCCTGCCACTGAAGGGATTGAGGAAAACACTACCTGTGCTCCTGGTCCTTCCACCAACTGCCCCAGTGCCCTGAAGTCCCTTTTGATTGCTTCTGGACTTCTTTCTGCAACCTCCTCACTGCCAGCCCATAGGACCAATAGTGGGTAGTAATTGGACGGCTGTGCCAGACCAGGGAGTTTCCTAGTAATAAATGTCATCAGTGCTGTGTTTTGAAATGGCCCACTCATGTTGGTTGAGATGGGTGTGCTCTGGGCCTGCTAATCAGATTGAATCCATAGGAGGACACAATGTATAGTGTGTTTGCCTAGAATCTCATAGGCTTGTCTAGAATGTGTTGCTTGCTCTTTCAGCCCACAGCACTTTTGGGTGTAAACAGGATGGCAAGAAAAGGAGTTCAGGGATCTTTTGTGCTGAAGGTAGAAGTGTCTTGTCAGTTCACCTCCGGATTAGATGACTGCTGGGTGAGCAAGTTTTTCTTATTTTTTAATCAAGTTGTATTTTAAGTGCCTAACATTCACTTAAATACTGGTGTAGCTAGTATTGAAATCCAGAATAGCTACAATAGATCTATTGTATCTACTATTGTAGCTATACTTTGCAGGTCCTTTCCTGCAAAGTTGCTTTCCAGCTGGGCAGCCCCCAACATACACTGGTGCATGGACCAGTATAGCTACAAAAGATCTAACAGATCTTTCCAGCTGCCCAGCTAGAAAGCAGCTTCACAGGAAAGGACCTGGGGGTCCTGGTGGACACAAGTTGAACATGAGCCAGCAATGTGCCCTGATGGCAAAGAGTGCTTTTTAGACACATGTAAAATATGGGGATACTCAAGTCAGCTTCAGACTGGCCATCTTGTGCATCAGCCTAGTAAGGACATCAGGGAAGTGGGTTAATTTAGTTAAAGAAATCATTAAATAAGTCCCAATAACCTCAGAATTCAGAAAAGTGAGTGACTGAGATTTACAGCTATGAAATGGAGAGCAGAATTTGAGCTTTTCAGAGCAGGTTATGAAGCTATTCAGTAGCAGAATAAACTGTTTCTTCTCAGCACAGTGGTTTTTTGTTGTCTTTTTGGAAAGAGTTGAGTTCCATGACCAGGGAAAACGTTAACCATATGTGCACTCTCCTGGCTCATCCAACACTGTGTTTCCATTACAAAGTCAGAAGAAGAGAAAGATGAGTTTGGGTGGTTGGGGTGAAGTCAGATGAGGGAGAGTTAAAAAGGCATCTAGCAGAGACTACTGGACTTGATCCCTTCAGAGGTTACTTCTTGATATTCTACTGTTTGTTTTGGTTTTAAGAAGATGGCAATTTTTAGAAGGAAAGCTCAATATTGCTTTTAATGTCCTGGTTTGGGACTATTTGGGACTATTTGGGGACTATTTGTCTTTTAACAAGGCTTTTTATGCTTACATATTTAAATGCTCCTACTCGGTAAAAGAATGCAGCTGTGGAATCAAACATGAAACTCAGGTTTTAAGTTTGTAGAGAGTTTGTGCTTAGTTTTCACAAATGGTCCCTCCAACAAATAGATGGGACTTTATATACTAGTTCAGATTTATTGATATTAGGAGCAAACCAAATTGAGTTGTTATTTTAAAGACAGTCTTTTAATAAAATACTTATGGGCTACTCATGGCAAGGTTATCTCCAATTTATTGTTTTGCTAACTATAAGAAGTCAGATAAGACAAAGATTTTACTCCTGTCCTGACGTAAAATCTGTTTTTATCAAGACTTTACTACTTCAGGGAAGTAGTTTTGAACTTAGTTGGGGCCACTGACTAAGCACATTTTGCTTTTTTCCCGTTGAAAGGCGTTAACGTGTTCACCACATTTTAGCATGCGTAATCGAATAAGAAACCTCACAGAGTCCTATATAAACAACTTCCACGGACTCAGCTTATTAGTACACCCTACTGGGATGATATAAGGTAAGAGTTACATAGCTCACTGGATAACTCTATAGATGCCAAAGACATATGTTACGTTAAAATCAGATGATCCTTATTTTTCTATTATATGCTATTTAAGTGCTAACTTAGGAACAATGCTTAAAAGTACCTTTGTAATAAGAGTATCTATGTTGGGCTTTGCAGCTCTAGGTTAGCAATGAAATTAAAATATGAAATAGAAAAAGCCATAGAAATTTTAGACAATTTTGAAAGAACTAAAGAAAACGATTTTTATGGCATTTTAGAATTTGTATTATTGGTAAATAGGATTTACTCCTACAAAGCCAGATTATGGTCTCCTTATTTTTGCTAGGTGGTCTTTTAACTTTCTCTCTCTTAGTTAATGGAACCGAGAAGTAAATTTTTCAAAGTGTGAATCTGAGCAGTCATTTTTAATTTCATGTTTCAAAGCAAACCTCCAAGAAATGATAACTATGAATGATGTGTGGGGCTGTAAAACAGCCTCATGTCTGCTTCACTGCAGTCAGTCAGTAACTGAGAAGGACTCTTTGGGACCTACTGTGGTATCACTGAGATGAGAATCTATCACTACTGCCAAGAATCCCCAAAAATCCCTTTCAACATGAATCTTCTCCTCTTTGTGGGTTGAAGCAAGTTCAGGAGGACTGAAGGGTTCTGAGGTGGGCATCCTAGTGAGTTCTAATTAATTGAATGGAACTGATTTTTATCTCACAAGTTCCCTTCCCAGAATTAAGGAAAAAAATCAGCTTTGAATTCTATACTGAGGTATTTAATTTCATCCCAAACAATTTTTTTCTTTGCCATATAACTTGTTGAAAAAAATTCATGTTTTGTTTTGAGTTGCTTCACAACAAAAAACTTTCCCTGTGAAGGTCCACATGACCTGAAAGGCCAGTTACTCATATGGCTGTAGTGGGGCTACCTGGAGTCTGCGCATTGTCAGGAAGACAGAGATCTTGTAACTATTGGTGACGTTGAGCGTGGTCTATGGAGGTTAACCTGTGACTACAGAGGAAGCTGATTTAGCCAAAAGCTAGGCAGCCTTGGGATCCAGCAAAGCAGAGGTCTGAATAAGGTTTTTCTTTCCAGGCACTTTTCCATCGTGTGAAGATGCACCTTTCGTTCCTTCAGCTACTTGATCGTCTGTTTAGGTGGTCTGAGTTTAACTGGTAGTTTGAAGAGTCTGTTTGGGAGATCTGCTTTGTGAATAGGATAGAGATGATAGAGCTGAAAGTGTGCCTTGGTCAATGCACAATTCACTTCTATATGCAAGAAGTGAAGCAGGACTGATCTAGGAAGAGGCTCAAGAGCAGATCAGCTCGTGGCAGTAGCAAAGGTTAAACAGTAAAAAGGAAGTGTCTGTGAATGAGGGAGTCTGGGGAAGTAGTCAGGGATTTTCCTTTAAACGTAAAGACAACAAGAAAAATACAGCGCAGCTCTGGTCACCTGTGGGGAGTGTCATTTCTTATCACAAGCAATAATAGATCATTCAAGATTAATCAAGCTTTGAAAAGCTTGTGCGTTTGTGGGAAGGTCACCTTTTAACCTAATATTTATTTAATGATAAATGTGTAATTGTTTGAGCTGGCTGACACTTATACCTGTATTGTGCAGCCCAGGAGATGGAGATCGAGACTGCAGATGAAATTGCTATTGTGGGAATAGGATGCAACTTTCCCGGAGGTAAGTTTTGGGTAAAAGCAAAGCAGGCTGCTGAGTGAATGTTGAAAAGCATGGTCATTTATTAATGCTGAAATTGAGGAAAACAACACATTCCTCCCTTACTTCTGTAGAATTCGTTGTTTTGCTACTTGTAGGATCTTTTTAAAAGGTCACACTGTGGTGGAAACGAATTGGTTCAAATTTGTCCGCTGACAGACAGACCTGCTGTGCTGGCTGTGGGCAGGGCATTGAGCTCCACACATGAAACTATACAGATGAACTGGATGGGTCTGGGATGATTTGAGCTTTCTGCATGTGCACTGGCTGGATGATTGTGCATTGTTGCAGGACTATGCATCCATAGGGACAGGACAGATCGAGGGCCTGTCAATATCACCAGCTCTGCCTATAATATAAATAGGTTGGGTCTTACTAAAAGAAAGCTTCCTGCTTTATTACAGTATAATAGTCCAGGGTGTGGGATACAGTTCTGTTCTTGCAAGTTAACGTTCAGCCCTGAAGGTGACCATACTAGTCTCTCCCTTCCCTTGTTTTCTTTCTTGCCCTCACCACATTTCAATTCCTGGCTTCACTTTGTCCAAGATTCAACAGGTATATGGGGTACCACAATAACTATGTGGCCCATAGCTAACTGTGAGCAAACACAGTTTGGTTCTGAATCTAGTAAAGTGCAGGTAAATATGTAGCAGCAGTCTCTTGTCCGAGCATTAAATACTAATTTGGTGCAAGCCATTTGTTGGTCCAGACATGCCAGTAAAGGGACTGTCTTCAGAAATGTTGTTCTTAATTACCTCACCATGCAGTAAGTGAACACTTGTCCTGATCCTGCACTGTGCATGCTCAGAACTGTGTTTCTGAACTTGCCTCAGAAGAATGGTTGAGCGATGGGAGCTGTCTGGCTAGTGTCCGAGGCTTGCCTATGATGGTGGACTAACCATGGGAGGGCTTAGGTAGGAACGCTATCCTGCGATCACTGTTACTGACTGCTAGCACAGTGCCCAGCCCAGCGTTGGCCCACGTCAGTCAGACTGCTTGGGCATGTGGTCAGTGCTTGGGCATGCCACAGGTTAGCACCTGAAAGGGACTGTTGCCAGAGTGAGTGTGGGTGCGGCCACTACGGATATTGGGGAAGTGGAAGCTGAGAGGAGGAGAAATGTGGGCCACTGTGTGGATGTGGCATGAGGGCCTTGTTAGTTGGTTTCAGGGCTGAGAAGAGGGCCTAGACATATCCTCAGTGCCTGGAGGTGGAGATCTGGATCTCAACCAGTAAGGACAGGGTCCCTCACAATCCAGTAGTGAGGTGTTGGGCTCTGTCAGCATTGAATATACATATACTTTTATGTTTGGTTTAGATGCCCTTCTAGTGTTAGGGACAAAGGATAATGCCTCTGGCATTTTCCTGGTATTTGTAAGCTCAGTCTGTCTTCAAAGAGCTAATGTCCAGAGATGACCTTTTACTGCCAGTGGAGCTGCCTGAGGAGTGGTGCTGTACAGACACAGAAAGACCTCATCATACCCATGTGGTCATTAAGGACATGATGCATGTATATAGTAGATGCAGTGACATGGTAGGGAAATGGGGACAGCAGAAGCTTAAGGA
Source organism: Pelecanoides urinatrix (assembly GCA_013400755.1). Taxonomy (NCBI): domain Eukaryota; kingdom Metazoa; phylum Chordata; class Aves; order Procellariiformes; family Procellariidae; genus Pelecanoides; species Pelecanoides urinatrix. The sequence continues at coordinate 24,853 of VZTQ01013181.1, read as the reverse complement.
TTTTGTGGGGTTCCTTTGCTTTTAGGCAAGCAGTGAAGGGATCAGTCATGCCTTTCCATTTTTCTCTCACCAAAGAATGATTATTTCTTTCTCTGGTGATTCTACTTGAGCAACCTAGATTTATACGTGGGAGTTCCTTGTAACTGAGTGTGCATGTCTGAGTCTGCATGGGGAGGGGGAGCATATAATTTAATCTACTTTAAAACCTTTGTACAACAGGTGATGGAATTGACAATTTTTGGAAAGTCCTGGAGGAAGGCAAAAACTGCACAGTAGAAATCCCCCCCGAGAGATTTAATGCCAAAGAGTGGTATGATGCAGATGATAACAAGCCAGGAAAAATATGTACAACGCGAGCTGCTCTTCTCAATGAGTGAGTCTGTCACTATGTGGTGCCACTGATTTTATTTGTACTTAGACTAACGTGTCCAGCCTTTCAGAGGGTGCAAGGCACAGGGAGAGCTTATAAATGGGACCTGGTAACTGGCTTTCTTTTATCTCACATGACGAACATGCAGTTGTCAAACTGCAGGAATTCCTAGTGTTTGACATCGATGAGCAAATTTAGTTGCAGGCCCTGTTAAGCATGTATATACATGGCTGGGAACACATAGGACCTTTGATTACATAATCGAACATGTCATTACATACCCACCATGTATTGAGATGTCACCTGTCATGTGATGGGGGTGTCTGCATTTTGGATATACAGAAGTACACATGCATAAGGGGGTATATACTGGGTCTGAGGTGGGCTCCAGCCTGCCAAATAATTCGTACTGTCTATAGTACTACAGACTGTGGAGGAAGGTGGCAGAGTATGGACTCTGAGCTGTAAGAACTGCCTGGTAAGTCTCCTCCAGTTTCAGCCTGAAGGTTAGCCAGCTTTGCTGGACCTCAGGACCTAATCCTGTGCTTGTGGTGACAAGTAGCTCTAATTCAAGTGCAGGTGTGACAATTTAGAGACAAAGTAAGGAAGTCTGGTTTTGCTAGATAGTCAAGAAGGGGGCTCTTATGCTTAATTTGAGTGTTATGCTTGCTTGTAAACCTGAACTATTCATAATTTCATAATAATCTTGTTTTTCTCTGGGCTTATACTGTCATGTCTTAAAAAAAGAAACTTTTTCTTTATTCTGAGTCACTCCTCCATAATACTGAGGGATTATGTATGTATAAACATCAGGTAAAGATACCTGATAAAGATAAAGAGAAATCCTGGAGGAGCAAACTACAGTATGCATCCCTTCACTTGTGTCCTCATGTCTCATGTCAAATTATCCCAGAGGTATGGGTACAGCTGTACAGGGACTATGACTAATGCAAAGAATAGCAAATTACAGTAAGATCAACAAAAGCATATTTTATTTTAAATCCACAGTGACCTTAAATCCTCAGGCTGTAGACCTTTATTCAGACGAGAAGTTCACATGCACAGAAGCAATCTTATTGCCTCCTGAGAATAATACTTCACAAGTTTGAATTGTAGGACCCAGAATTACTTCAGTGATTAGTCCAATGTTGGATATTGAATTCTCCACTAAAATCAAGAAATGATAGAAGGCCATGCAAATCTGATCTTGGGATACAAGATTAAGCCTGGGCTTGGTCTTTTGTAAGTGTGGGCCTACTTTGAAGATTTTTTTAAAGATAAACACAAACATACACACATAAAATATTTTAAATTTATTATTAGAGAAGTATGGGCATCTCTTGGAAGCATCTGAGCTGATCCTCTACTTATTGTAAAACCATTGGCCCATATTGCCTTAAAATAATTTAGAAGACAATGTTTGTTTAAAACTTGTTGGCTAAGACCATGTTACAGCAGAGGGAGTCTCATTCTGCAAATTTTCATAATCTGAGGAGTCCTGTTGGTACTAGCGGGATAACCACGTAAATAAAAATTTCTAGGAGCGGGCTCAAAACTCTGCAATGCAGAATCATTGATAAAAATACGTATTTTGTGGTGAGACATAAACCATCCTTGGCCTATAAACATTTTCTTCTGAATTTCATAAATGGGAACAGTGATCACATACTGCTTTGCTTTTCATGAAATTGCAAAAAATGTGTACTTTGAGTCTAGAAGTAAATGCATATTGTATATATATTGTACCATTTTCTGGTCTGTGTATTTTAGATTTAATTCATTTGACAACCACCTGTTTGGGATTAATGATCTGGAAGCTGAACGCATGGATCCGCAACAGAAGTTACTTGTAGAATGCACATACAAAGCCCTGGAGGATGCAGGAGTCCCTGTAGAAGCTGTCAGTGGCACCAAAACAGGTGTTTTTATTGGTAAGATGAAAATTTTGTGGTGAAAAATGTCCATTTGAACCTCACAAAGATTGGAGCACTCCTTCATAAACTTTACATATATGTCTAGCACTGGAGAACTTAAGGCTACTGTGCTATGACACTACTGGTTATTTTTGCTAAGGATTACTAGGCTACTCTAGAAGTTCATTATATAATTCACGTGTCTATTTTAGGTGCTCCTTTTGGTGTCCTCAGGCACTGAAGGTGAAGTAGGAAACAGTTAAACTGCCTCCCCAGTCCAACCCTTCCCAGGAATGATACTCTCAAGCCAGGCCTACACTTTTTTTCCAGTATACTGTTTTCCAGTATAACATTGGTTAAGGTGTTTCGCCAATGAGTGGCTTAGAGGCCGCTTAAAGAATCACCATCAAAGATATTAGCAGAAAGTGATTTTAATAGAGATTTATAAAAGTGCGACTTAACAGAGTTCAATGGCAAGGTTCACTATTATTTACTACACAGATAAAGTATACAAAGTAAAATCGTGTTATAATTGAGCTAGAATGATTTGTTCAGAGACCGAGGACGAAAAGGGTAAAGGAGACCCTCCCATTGAGTCACAAGATTCAGAGAAGACCCAGCTGGATTCACTCCTAGTCCCAGACTTCGTCAATGGCTTAAAACTAGTACAAGAAGGGATTATATGTGTTAGCGGCAATCGAAGGTTCATTCATAGTTTTAAGGTGGATCACCAGATTTTAGCAGCACTTAATCATTAACTAATTTAACATTTACAAAGTAACTTAGTAGAGTCTACTACAATCACAACAGTGACTTAATTACAGATTATGCTATGCTTACTATTAATTCGCACACACAGAGACAGAAATACATATAAATGTACAAAAGGTATACCTGTTAAAAATTCCCCTTGAGTTCAGTGAAGAAATATTCATGTCAAATGTCTCAGCATTTCTCAATGGGCGAGGGTTGAGCGTTGAGGAGTGAAGGGTTTCAGCCCAGGTCCTGTGGTCAGCTTTTGGTGACAGCTCTCTGAATGTTGCAGACTTGAGAGGTCACGAGCTCTGAGAGGCGTCCCAGTCAGAGGGAGATGCTGGGCACAATCCGCTGTGGTCCAGGAGAGCTCAAAGGTCTCTCTCAGGACCACTGTTTATAGGTTCGCAAGATGATTGGCTATAGTCATCCGTAAATTTCCATCCTGGCCACAGTCCCAGGTGGTAATTACTAAAAAATTCTCAAGGTTTCAGTGTTGTTCCACTTGAGCCATGACTCGGATAGGATGACTCCTGGTCCAGGCAGTAGGAGTACATTCCCAGCCTCAGCTATGCAGGGTTTCTGATACAGTCGAGGAGTGCTCAACTGTCAGACTCAGTACACCAATGCCAAGGTTTCATGGGAATTTCTGAGATCAACAAGTGACCCAGGAGAGGTGGGGGGAGAATGCACCACCACAAGGTGTTGTAGGGGTTAAGATCCTTTTAAACCAGCAGAAACCCTCATGTAGATATTAGTGTGCTGTCAAGGTGCACTTGTCCAACTGCTTATTTTGTCAAGGAGCTAGAACAACAGCATATTTTTGCTGGTGTAATCTGCGTCTCTTTTAAGAGGAGTTTTCTGGGATAGATATGCTGATGTAACTATAGGGGCAAAGTCTTGAGATTAACTTTTAGTCTGAAACATGTTCTTTTTTCACAGAGGAGACTATTCCTTGCTCTCTGAATAGATGTACTGCATTTTCCACACATGCCTGTGGACTTGAGGATCCACTGTATTTCAAGCATATGTGTTCTCAGAAAGAGGACACAACTCCTCTCACAGGCCCTGTTCTTCTTTTCTATTTCTGTCTTACTTATTGGATCACAGTGAGCAAACCAAAGATAAATAAAAAGCATTGGATGTAGCTTATGCTGTGACCTTTAACTTGGTACATCTGAGGAATTGAAGCTAATATCTTGTACATTTATATCCAGCTATCCTCATCGTAACTTCTTAATATATATTCTTATAGCTAAATCAAAACAACCACTCTCAAACTGAGATACTGGAGTCTAATCAGGCTACACAGAACTTAACTGCATCATACAATGAGCTAAGCCATCAGGAAAGGCCTGTCATTTACTGTGCAGGTAGAAATTTCAAGTGTTACATATGTTTGTATAAGTTGGGTCCAGGGGAAATTGCTGGGCATTTTGCCTTTGACTTGTGTTGAAGCAAAGTTTCACCATAGGAGCACTGATGCCATGTAGTTTACTATTAAAACAGAAAACCAAAACATGCTATCAGGTTTAGAGCTGTACACCCCTTTTGTTTGCTTGGGTTAACGTGACACGATTTGATATTTTTGCAGGTCTTATGAATCGAGACTATGAAACCATAACAAGCAGAGCAGTAAGTGAATTAAATCATTATGATGGTACTGGAACAGCAATGAGCATTGCTGCTAACAGGGTCTCATTCACATTTAATCTGACTGGACCATCACTGGCTATTGACACTGCATGTTCATCTTTTCTTTTTGCTCTGCACTACGCCTTGCGAGCAATTAAATCAGGTAATGGGACTGAAGAGATGCTGGACAAAGAAATTAGGATTGCTACCGTTTCTGTCTATCATCCTGGGCATCTCAACATGAGTATGTTTCTATTTTACTCCAGGAGATTGTGAGGCAGCAATCTGTGGTGGAGTGAACTGTATAATAGATCCCTGCACCTTTGTAACTCTCAGTAAAGCAAAAATGATCTCTCCAGAGGGAATAAGCAAACCCTTCTCCAAAAAGGCAGATGGCTATGGAAGGGGAGAAGGTTGTGGTGTTGTTTTCCTCAAACCACTGAAAAAGGTAAGATTGCTTGTAAAGCAGCCTAAAATAAGACTCGTTGCTGACCTGAATTTTGTATCTCTAATTACTTTTCCAGGAAAGATTTTCCAATTCAAGCTTAAGATTAATAAAGCATTTATTAAGCATTAAGCATTTATGCACTTCCCCTAGCATGGGAAAGAGATCATGCATTTAAAAGTTAGTGTTATACTCTGTTGTTAGTTTTGTTGTTTTGTTTTTTTTCCTTCTACAGAGAAAGCATGAGATTATTAAAGATAATTTTACCTTTTTATGAAACAGGCAAAGCAAGACTACAGCAAAATCTGGGGTGTTATAAATATCAGTGCAGTAAATCAGAATGGTAGGTCCATAACTCCAATCACAAGACCGTCTCGAATAGAGCAAGAGAAGTTACTGCGCAGCATTTATGAAACTCGTGTTGATCCCTCGGTTTTGCAGTACGTTGAAGCACATGGTACAGGAACTGCTGCTGGAGATCCTACTGAAGCTGAAAGCCTAGGTAGTGTCATTTGTAAAAAAAGGTCTTCACAAGTTTCCATTCTGAAAATTGGTTCAGTGAAAGGAAATATTGGTCACACTGAATCAGCTGCTGGGGCAGCAGGGTTAATCAAAGTGCTTCTGATGATGCATCACGGAAAGATTGTTCCATCCTTGCATTACTCGAAGGAGATGAGCAGCATCGATACAGAGAAATTAAACCTTGCAATTCCCACAACTGTAGAGCCCTGGGAAGAATCCAGTGAGTATGGAAGAGTAGCTGGCATTAACTGTTTTGGATTTGGAGGAACCAATGCTCACGTAGTAGTCAGGCAGGTTAAGCAGCTAGAGCCTCTTCCTGCCTTTAAGAGGCCCCTTGAATTAGTTCTGCTGTCAGCAGCATCAAGAAAGTCCCTTCAGATGACAATGGCCGATACAGCTGACCAGCTGAGCACAAGGAACTCCATAACTCTCCCAAGCCTGGCCTATACATCTGCCTGCAGAAGAAGCCATGCCAACTACAGGTACCGAAAAGCATTTGTCACAAATTCTCTCCAACACTTGCAGCAAGACATTATGTCAGCAGCGAACACTGAACTTGCCATGTCAAAGGTGGAACCACAGCTGGTGTTTGTGTTCTGTGGCAATGGCGTAATGCTGAAGGAGTTCAGTGAGGCACTGCTGAGCTCAGAGCCAGTGTTCAGAGAAAAATGTAAGGAAATAGAAGCACTTTTTCAGAAACACGCTCCCATCAGCCTCCTGCCAGCAAGAGGTCATAGCCCAAAGGATTTGTTGAATCCAGAGCTTTCCCAGCCCTTTCTTTTTACCCTTCAGGTTGCCTTAGCTTCCCTTCTGAAATACTGGGGCATTAAGCCAGTCGCTGCTGTTGGCCACTCAATAGGGGAAGTTGCTGCTGCACATTTTGCTGGGTACCTTTCCCTGGCAGACGCAGTCAAAGTGATTTATCACCGGAGCAGGCTGCAGGCAAAGACTGCCAGTGGCAGAATGTTGGTGGTTGGAAACATCCCTGTTCAAGAGATTGCTGAATATCTGCATCACTATTCAGGAAAGGTGTGCATTGCAGCTTTCAACAGCCCAGTTTCCTGCACCTTGTCTGGGAATTCAGACTCTGTGGATGCTGTTCAGAGAGATTTAGCTCAAGCTTTCAGCCAGAGAAACATCTTTCTTCATGTTTTAAATGTCCCAGCCGCGTACCACAGTCCCAGCATGGATATGATACTTGGGGACTTGGAAGAGAACATAGAGCCTTTAGAAAAACAGAAGGGGGAAATTGAAGTGATTTCAACACTGACTGGGGCGGCTGCTTCTGAAAAGGACTTTGCTCAGGGCAAATTCTGGGCCCAGCATACTCGTGAGCCTGTTGCTTTCACTCAAGCCATCAAAACTGCAGCTAGAGACAAGGAAAATGTGGTGTTTGTGGAAATAAGTCCTCATCGAGCATTGCAGCGAAACATAAAGGAAACTTTAGGAAAAGGCACAAAGGTGTTCTCTTCTTTGCAAACTGATGCGGAGTATCAGACAGTCCTCACCCTGGTAGGAAATTTGTTTGAACTGGGATATAATCCCAACTGGCAGCACTTTTATAATGGGTATCAAAGTCTTCCAGTGGCCATTCCGCGGTATCAATTTGATCGCAAAAAACTCATGGCCTATCTGGATATCCATCAACAAGCAAACCAAAGAGGTGTTAGCTCCAGTCATCCTTTGATTTATGGCATGAACAGTGACAACATGGAGTTTGGCTGCCTGCTGTCTCAGGACACGACAGCGTACTTATATGAGCACAAGAACAATGGTGTGGCTTTAGTCCCTGGTGCTTTTTATGCGGAGCTTGGTCTGGCCTCTGTGATGAGCAGCTCAAGACCTAAAGTGCCTCTGAGTGCTTGCCAGATGAGTATCAGTTTTGCTGCACCATGTGTTCTCACACAGAGTTCCCAAGTCTTGAGTATCAAGCTGAGCCCACACAAAGCAATGACAGCCTTTGAGATACTCTCTTCCTCCAACGCAGTTTATGCTGCAGGCCAAGTTACAAAGGGGCCTGAAGCTGTGGTGGAAGAAAGCACCATCTCCTTCCAAGACATCTTTCAAAGATGCAGGTCAGTGGTTAGCAGAGAGGAGGCTTATGAAGCACTGTCTCAGTTTGGCTTTCAGTATGGCTCCATATTCCGGCAGCTCAGTGATGTGCATTATTGCCAGGAACTAAAGGAAGCTATAACAAGCATAAAGGTGAACAAGGAGACCGTCAGAGAGATGTACAACTACTGTATCCATCCAGTGCTGCTCGACTGTTTTCTGCAGATGACCGCTGTCATGACCTCAAGGACATTCCAGTCCAGAGCAGGCTTTCCTTCAGGGATAGGCAGCCTGGTGGTGCTCCGACCGCTGGAGGAAGAAATGATGATATATATGAGAACAAGCAAATCCATTGGGAACTGCCTAGAGGTCTGTGGATGCTTTGTGGACAAATGTGGCTCTGTTTTGGTTGAACTCAAACGCGTTGCCATCACTTTCATGAAGCAAGCATCTTCCAGAGACAATGAATTCATGTTTGAAAACAAGTGGAAAGAAGTCTCTTCTTCACAGATGATTGGACATCTGGGGGCTATGCCCAGAGTCCTAGTGTTTGCTGACAAATTTGGGATAGCTGAGCAGCTCAAAAAATATTTGCATCCTGATTCGAGATATGTTATGTATGAAGACTGGGAAGCCCTCTTGGAAGGCCACACAGAGAATAAAATGAGAGCAGAGGTTGAGGATTATGATGAAATCCTGTTCCTGTGGGGAATTCAAAAGTTAAACGAAGATTTCCCAAGCAAAGTGGTAGACCAATTGGCAAAGTGTTGTGAAGCCTATCGCCAAGTTATTGTGGCATTAAGAGAGAAAATGTCCCACTGTTCAGTCAGACTTATCACCTACAGAACAACAGAAAGAAATGTAGACCACGTTAACTGTGGGTTTGCATTGTATGGCATGACCAGAACTTGTGTCGTTGAAGTTCCAGAAATCACATTTCAGACAATTGACCTCAGCTCTTCCAGTTCCCTGGACATCTCAGCGCTGGCAGATGTTCTTGTCAAATACAAAGGTGTGGACTATCCAGAAGTTTGCATCAGCCAAGGAAGAATTTATGTGGCTGAAATCAGACGCACACCTTTTGCAGATGTGGATTACAGCCAACCTGTAAGATCTCTCAAGAAGTCACAGACATTCACTTTGTACACTTCTGATCCATACACAGCAAAAGACTTGTCTGCTGAATTATCCACCAGCACTGCTACTCAGCTTGACAAGCAGAGCATTGAAATTCAAGTGGATAAAATATGTCTCCACTCAGAAGATTATTTTCCCATTAGTGTTTCTAGTCGTAACTTTGGTAATACACTGTATTGGAATTCACAAGCAGTAGACAAACATGGACTTTTAGCTCTTGATTTCAGTGGCACAGTAACAGCAACAGGCATTGATGTGAAGAAAGTTAAAGTGGGAGATCATGTGGTTTCATGTTATCCAGCTGCTGCGTCATCCAGAGTTCGGATTCCAGGAACAGTTTGTTTCAATGTAAAGAAATTCCCATGCTTTCAGAATGTCCCTTGTGTGTCATACTTTATCATTGCATGGGAAATCTTCAATCAGATATTACCCAAGGGGAAGCATGGCAGAACATTGGGTATTATTTCTACAGAGCCATCATCAGTTTTGTGCCATGTTCTTTCTGCAGCAGCAGAAGAGATGGGTTGGAGAACAGTACTTGCAAGGCCCACTCCTGATAAGTTCCAGTATATAAAATTATGCAATGCCCTGGTTGTTCTTCCTCCAGTAAACAAGCTGTCTCAGGAGGATCTGGACCACATGTGCTTTCTTAAAGATGTGGTGATAGTGTGTGGCAATCGACAGTCTGAATGTATCCAGAATGTCAGTGGAATTGATCATGAAAATGTCAGCTTTCATATCCTTACACTTACCAGCATTTTCCAGAAAGCATCTCTAAAGGAATTGCAAAAGACTGTGCATGCATGGATCAATTCCATGGATATGAAACAGTTTAGACATCTATCAGGTTCTGTTTTTCAGCAGACTGAGAGCTTTGAAAGAATGAACTCTTCGATGTCCTATTTTACCTGCAGATCTGTTCCACTTGCTGTACTGAGAAGGCAGAAGGACGTCACCATGCTTTCAGATATACCATTGTATGAATCCCAGAAGAAGTTGTTTAAGCAGAATGCTGTTTACGTAGTAGTCGGGGGGCTCACTGGACTTGGCTTTGAAACGGTGAAGTTCATAGCCGAGAATGGAGGAGGGTGTATTGCAATACTCTCCAGGAAAAAGCCAAGCAATGAGAAGCAAGAAGAGATGAAGGCTTTGCAGCAGCAGTATGAAGGGAGCAAAGTGGTGTTTGTGCAGTGTGATGTTACTTCGACCAGTGATGTTGAGAAAGCTTTCCAGTTCATTGCAAAAATCTTTGCAGGGAGTCCAACCAAAGGTGTATTTCAAAGTGCGGTTGTTTTACACGATGGCCGTCTTGAAGCTCTGACCTTGGCTGACTTCCAGAAAGTGCTGAGCCCAAAAGTAGCAGGAACCCTAAATCTTCATTGGGCTACCAGACGTCAGGAACTTGACTACTTTGTGTGTTACTCCTCTATTACTTCCTTTCTGGGAAATTCCACCCAGGCAAACTATGCAGCTGCAAACTCTTTCTTAGATGTCTTCTGCCTCTACAGAAGGAACTGTGGGCTTTCAGGCCAATCCATTAACTGGGGTGCTTTGAACCTTGGCATACTGTTCAATCAAAACCATATTCAGAACATTCTGGAATCCAAGGGCATAGACATTCTGCAAGTGCATGAAATTCATGAGTATCTCAGGAAGAGCTTACTTACGAATAACGCGCAGCAAGCCGTCGCCAAATTAAATTTTCAAGTTTTATTTAATCATGTTTTTAGTCGGATTAAGTCACTGAAAAATCGCTTCAAATCACTTATGTCAGAAGAATTCAGGAACAAGCTTGAAACCTCTGAGGAAACTCAAATACAAGCCCAGGATACTGCCTTAATCAAATCTGAAGACTATATCACCTCACTGGTGAGTGACCTCACCAGATTGAGCCCAGATGAACTAACCATGAATACACCACTTTTGTCACTGGGCATAGACTCTATGTTAGCTATGACAATTCAGAACCGTGTCTTTCAAGACAGAAAGGTGGACATACCTCTTCTGAAACTGCTTGATCCTCACACAACTCTGTCAAGTTTAGTAGTAGTTTTAGAAGAAACAAGCAATGCAAATGGAATAGTTGAGCAAAAAAATGCTGCAGTTGAAAGTGCAGAAAATGGCAGCTGGCTATAGGATTCTTCTCACTCAGGAACTGTGTAACTTTGAAGATATCTGGACCCTTTGTAGTATCTCAGAATATGTTATTGCAGACAGGGTAGAACATCTGGTGATGTTAAATGTACTCTTCTGCGTCGACCCAGAAAAACCCACACCAGGTTCTTCTGCCATTGCACTAGCTGTATTAATTTCAGTCAATTGTTTGACTTGTTACTTTCAATAATTTTTACCTTCATTTTTCAATATTTTAAACTGGAAATAGGTAGGTTGATACATATACATTTTCATTTGGTAAATTTGTATGTTTAATGCACATTGCATTTTTTAAACCGTATTAAAATCTTGATGAAAATGGTATGTTTGCACTTAAAAATGATGAATATACATGTAAAGCAGCATAGGATTATCACCATTTTTGTCATTATTATATTCTTAATATATTATTCTTTTTTTGAATATTATCAAATGTGTATAAATACGGGCACCTTTTTGAAAGACTTCTAGATATTGTGAATTTCAAATATTCTCAAAAAATTAAACCTAATTTTTTCCTTATGTCTGTAAAAAATGTATCAGTCACAAAGCATACAGTAAAGCAACTTTTTTCTTTATTAATGAACCATCTTTTATGAAAGCCCAAATAAACAACAATAGTAAAAATGTTTAAAAAGCAAAACTTAAAGTGTATTTTGTCTTATTTGAATTTTTTGTTCCTCATTTGCTCTCCAAGTTTAAATTTTCTTGATTCTAACACCCGCCTTTATTTTCCTTCAATGAGACCAACCCCAGACTTCTGAAACCAGAGCCCACAGAGATACAGGTTTAATGACACTTATGTAGTAGTGATCCAATTCTGGAAATTCCAGCATACTTAAAAAATGGTGACATCTCGATGCAAATAGTCACCCCCACAAAAAAAAAAAAAAAAATCCTACCCCAGAAAAAAACATGAAATAAATTTGAAAAGCTGTACCGTAGAAAGTCTTTGAGGCCAGTAATGTCCCATCACAGCATTTGCAGTGCACATCAATCATGTATTTCCCAGATGTGGACTCTCCCAGTTTGTTATGACAGACTGCAGTCTGGCAGACAAAATGTGGAAGAGACCATGGATTTCAACATGCAGCACGCTGTTGCAGGTAACCCCAAACAAGCTGTTTCAGGAAAATGAAGCCAGTATGGTTCAGAGACTGTTCAAAGCAGATGCACAATCTGGAGCAGATACTTTTAACAGATACCAAGGACTGTTACCAATTCCCTGCAAGCCGAACGTGCAATGGAAGGTAGATGTCGATCTGAGTATACGTAAATCAACCTGATAAAGATGTCTAAGTTGTGTTCATTATGCATGCCTGGCACTCCAAGCTCTGCAGCTGGGATGTGGATTTCATGTACAGAGTGACATCTAATGGCCTCAGGGGCTGCAGTTGTGAAAGGAACCATGCCCCACTCAAGGTAGTACAAATCTCAGAAAAGCAGACCTCTCGGAGGCGCATGAGGCAGAAAGAATCAATTTTCTGGTGAAGAAGGTTTTGGAGCTGGAAAACACAGATAGGGTGTGATGTGAAAGGAATAGAGGAATGGATGATTGTGTAAGGCCACTACAGAATGAGTGGTAGCACCTGAAGCAACAGGTGAAAGGGCTTTTCAGAGATCAAGAAGAGTATGTATAACTCCAGAAAGACTACTGAGATGTGCCAATTCTCTGTATGGGGTGGAATATACTCCATATCTGCACTATAAAAGACACTTTGAGAAGAGGTCACATACTGGGTCTCGTGGAGCCATTTTGACAGAGCAAGTGAAGAAGGGAGGGATCTGAGCAAATGCTGATGCTCCCAAGTTGATGTCTCCATCCAAGCTGATCACCCTGGGTTCCTTTTATAGTCACTAGTGACTGAGAGACACTTTAAGGTATGATCATCTGTCGTGGTTTAACCCCAGCCAGCCACTGAGCACCACGCAGCCGCTCGCTCACTCCCCCCAGGTGGGATGGGAGAGAGAATCAGAAGGGTAAAAATGAGAAAAACTCGTGGGTTGAGATGAAGACAGTTTAATAGGGAAAGCAAAAGCCGTGCATGCGAGCAAAGCAAAGCAAGGAATTCATTCACCACTTCCCATCGGCAGGCAGGTGTTCAGCCATCTCCAGGAAAGCAGGGCTCCATCACGCGTAACGGTTACTTGGGAAGACAAATGCCATCACTCCATCCCCCTCTCCTTCTTCTTCGCCCAGCCTTATATGCTGAGCATGATGTCATATGGTATGGAATAGCCCATTGGCCAGCTGGGCCAGCCAATCGCAGCCACGCTCCCTGCCAGCCCCCTGCACACACCTGGCAGGGCACGGGAAGACAAAAAGTCCTTGACTAGCATAAACATTACCTAGCAACTACCAACACATCAGTGTGTTATCAACATTATTCTCCCACTACATCCAAAACACAGCACTATACCAGTTAATAGGAAGAAAATAACTCCATCCCAGCCAAAACCAGGACATCATCTGATCCAGCAGTGGACATCTACAATAGGCCTGATGACTTGCCTCTCTAAAATACTTGCTTTCCCCACTGGCAATAGGAGGAATCCAGGGCAGTTAGCTCACATAATGCTCTCTTGGAGACAGCCAAACTGATTTTGTTGATTATTCACAGAAGTTCAACCTACATAGGCTGGATGGAAAATCTTTAGCCTTCTGGTCTATATTTGGCAGAAGTCTATGCAACTGGACAGGGGTCTGAGTATGGAAAATGTCAGACAAAATTCATTACGGTGTTACTCATGTCAAGTCTACATGTATCAGCCCTCAGCAGACAAGTAGCTTGTCCATGCTTGTGGCACGGATGACAACTGATGAAACCACTTGAGCCACAGTACTGGTTTAGAAAGACACCATTTCTCATATAGAAGTGAAGGAAGATTTCATCCAGGTGGTGGGTTTCTTTTCAATACTCAGAATATGAAGAAGAGGGTCCTGTGCAGAATGGTAATTTCTTGTCATCGATGCAATTTATTGCCAAACCATTAGGAAATCCAAAGAATGCAATGTTTCATATTGACATAATGTACCTTTACTTCCATATGTGAACTGAGGAGAAAATAGCTGGTTGTTCTGCTTTTTAAGTAATGAAGCCAATATGTGGTGGAACTGACAATTTCTGGAAGCAGACAAAATTCATATGGTAGAAATACTATTGGAAAGATTTAATATCAAAACATTATGATCCAGGTAGTAACCACACAGGGAAAAAATGTGCACGACATGTCTTCCTGATAAGTAAGTCTGTTACTGTGATCTAAAACTTTCTAGCATGCAGACTCTAATCCTGTTCCTGTGAAGTAAATAACATTGTTCTTTAAAGATTAAAAGTAGGTGTTCGTGTGCACACCTATACATGTACACATATTAGGCTATGTACCATACATATCTAAAATCTTTTCTGCCAAAAAAGCTTACTCCCAATGATTTCAGTGAATAAGGACTTGAGTTGCCTTAAATGTTATTTAGAGAAATATGTTTACAGTTTGCTGCCTGAAGCTGCATTACAGCAAACAGAAGCCCTTTCTTAAACCGAGTAGACCTGTTGAAGCTAACAGATTTTTACTCACAGCTAACAGTGTGAGTAAAAACTTGTGAGGAGAGCTCCTAAGGTTTAAAAACANTGGAGGTATTTAAAAGACGTGTAGATGAGGTGCTCAGGGACATGGTTTAGTGGGCATAGGGGGTGTTGGGTTGACGATTGGACTCGATGACCTTAGAGGTCTTTTCCAACCTTAATGATTCTATGATTCTATTCTATGATTCTAAGAGCTGGCCTGTGATGAGCAACAAGGTATTTTTTTGCACCAGCAGAATAGTGAATAAAATAGCCCAGGTCTTTAAACACGAGGTTATGTTTTTCAGAAAGGGATTTCTGACTTAATGGCCAGCTCCTCGTTAGCTGGTGTTTAGACTAGAAATGAATATGCAGCAATCCCCAGGGCACTCTCTGGTGGGAAGAAGATACTGTAGAAGACATGTATTTTTCACACATAGAGCAGCAAGACATTTGGAATTTGTGACTTGGGGACCGAACATACAGATCCAATAGAGTGAGAAACAGAGGTTTTTCACAACTTGAGACAGGTATCCCCTCAGATACATAGAAATAATTAAAATCTAAGGAAACACTAGAGTTGTTGAACACTAGAGTTAAAACCACTGTGGTAGGAACAGCTTCGATAATTCTCATTGACTTTTCTGAATTAGTATTATGGTTGTATTTTATAGATTGTTTATAGATTGTAAGTTATAAATACTAGTGCGGTAAATCAGAACAGATGGTCCATACTCTGGTTGCCAACCCAGCTCAGTTTCAAACTGCTCTGTTTATCAAGTTGACCATTCATCAGTTGAGCAGTCTTCAGGAGTGCTTACTCTGAAGACTGACTTGGTTAAAAATCAACTGGCGTTCATTAAATTTACTTCTAAGGATGTGTACATCACATCAGTGAAGAGATTGTTCAATATTTGCATTCCTTAAATATCTGCGTGGCAGAGTTATGAAGAAGTGAAACCTCCTATTTTCAGCATCTCCATGCAAATGAGAAGAAGCTGGCAAGTTTGGGACAGTATGGGATTGAGCAGGGCTAGGTTTAGGAGAAAAAAGGTCTCAAATGGCTTATGCAAATACAGGCTGCTCCTTCCTGTAGAGGAGCACTGGAATTATTTCTCCTTTCTGCACTTGAAATTAATACCTCAAATTGACAACAGAGAACACAGCTGAGCAGCTGAATGCAAGAAATCAATTGCTCTCTCCAGACTTGCCAAGTTACTTGCCCGTAGAAATGTCAAGTTTGCTAGTGCTTTTCAGAAATAATTGGTTTTAGCACTCAGCAGAAGAAATGTCTGTCTTCATCTTTTAAATGTCCCATCTTTTAAACGTTGCGCAGCTTGAATCCAGTACTAGAAACCATGGAAAAGAAAATACTGAATTTAAACCAACAGAAGTGGATTCAACACTGCCTGGGATGGCTGCTTCTGCAGAGGAGGTCACAAAGCAATGCACGGAAGACTTGAGGTTGTGTTATTTTTAGGCAAGCAATAGCACACAAATAGGAGAAAAACTGAGAGTTTGTAGAAACATGTCTTCAAATAGAGGTTAAGCAATATGTAATAGACAATTAAAAAGGAGGATTACTCCTCCTTGTGCACTAACACTGAATATCACGTCTGTTTGACCTGGGGTGTAATCCTGACTGGCAGCCCATCTGTGCATCATTTGCTCTTTCCCTGAATCATTTATGAGAGTGTTCCAGNATGGCGGTGAGGGAGTGGCAGAGCCTCCAGGGCTCCCCGCCCCATGGGGCTCCTGGTTCCCACGGGCATCTCAGGGCAAGAGCACCAGGGCCAGACAGCCCGTCCCGGGGGCAGCTCTGCCCATGGGGGGCCACATGGCCCCCCGGTGCCCTGCACCGCGTCACACACCACACGGTGTCTGTGCCGGCTCCTCCTGTCCTCTGACCACTGGCAGCCTCTTGTTCCCACGCCTCTGAGAAGCGATCGAACAGCGAGAGCTGGCACAAAGGAGGCACAACAGGCAGGTGGTGACGAGTGTCTCCTGTCCCCGGCCTTGCAGCTTGCTCGGCCTGTGCAGAGGCCATGCCTCTGCCCCAGAGCCAGCAACTGGCCCGACCCTGGCTTCTGCCCCTCGCCTTGCTTTGCTTTGCTTTCCTTTCTTCGCTTTGCTTTGCTTTCCTTTTCTTTTCCCTTCCTTCCCTCCCCTCCCCTCCCCTCCCCTCCCCACCACTCAGGTGGGGCCTGAGGTGCCTCAGGTGGCCTTTGTGGGGGTCTTGTTGAGGTGTCTGTATTTGCAGACACACCCTTTCAGGTTTTCTTCAGCTATGCTGTTCCTATCTCCTGGAATGTGGATTTGTCTTAGACATGCTTGTCACCAGCAGTGCTTGTAGTCAGTGTGCTGCCTTCTAATTTTTGTGGAAGTATTTCTTTTTTTTGGGAGGGGGGAGTGCCTTCAAGTGTCAGACAGGCTTTCTGGATGGCTGCTCCTGATGTATGGAGAGTGTTTGTGTGGCAGGAAGGTGGGAGAGTGCAAGGGACTTGGGACACACTGGCGAGCTCAGGGGGACGTCAGTAAAAACCAGGCTGAGCTTGGGTGCATGCTAGGATGGACAAATCCCACGGGCAGCACTCTGGCCCTTGTGCCTTCCCAGGCTGCCAGCAGTTGCACACCAAAGCTGAGCCTGTGGGTGTGGGAACACACGGAGAGCTGGGAAGGTCAGTCAGTGAGGGCTGAAGGGTAAATTGAGACCAAATTAATATCACCGTGTATACCAAACCTGCTTAAGTGGTGGACCTCAATCTGGATCTCACCCATGAGCAAGCTTTGCCTGGGCCTGATGGGTTCGTTTGACTAAGAACACAGGTGTCTGCATCTGAACTGGGTTTCCAGATTCCCTTCTTGTCCATGGAGACATAAGAACTTCTAAGGCAACTACCNGATTGTTTATAGATTGTAAGTTATAAATACTAGTGCGGTAAATCAGAACAGATGGTCCATACTCTGGTTGCCAACCCAGCTCAGTTTCAAACTGCTCTGTTTATCAAGTTGACCATTCATCAGTTGAGCAGTCTTCAGGAGTGCTTACTCTGAAGACTGACTTGGTTAAAAATCAACTGGCGTTCATTAAATTTACTTCTAAGGATGTGTACATCACATCAGTGAAGAGATTGTTCAATATTTGCATTCCTTAAATATCTGCGTGGCAGAGTTATGAAGAAGTGAAACCTCCTATTTTCAGCATCTCCATGCAAATGAGAAGAAGCTGGCAAGTTTGGGACAGTATGGGATTGAGCAGGGCTAGGTTTAGGAGAAAAAAGGTCTCAAATGGCTTATGCAAATACAGGCTGCTCCTTCCTGTAGAGGAGCACTGGAATTATTTCTCCTTTCTGCACTTGAAATTAATACCTCAAATTGACAACAGAGAACACAGCTGAGCAGCTGAATGCAAGAAATCAATTGCTCTCTCCAGACTTGCCAAGTTACTTGCCCGTAGAAATGTCAAGTTTGCTAGTGCTTTTCAGAAATAATTGGTTTTAGCACTCAGCAGAAGAAATGTCTGTCTTCATCTTTTAAATGTCCCATCTTTTAAACGTTGCGCAGCTTGAATCCAGTACTAGAAACCATGGAAAAGAAAATACTGAATTTAAACCAACAGAAGTGGATTCAACACTGCCTGGGATGGCTGCTTCTGCAGAGGAGGTCACAAAGCAATGCACGGAAGACTTGAGGTTGTGTTATTTTTAGGCAAGCAATAGCACACAAATAGGAGAAAAACTGAGAGTTTGTAGAAACATGTCTTCAAATAGAGGTTAAGCAATATGTAATAGACAATTAAAAAGGAGGATTACTCCTCCTTGTGCACTAACACTGAATATCACGTCTGTTTGACCTGGGGTGTAATCCTGACTGGCAGCCCATCTGTGCATCATTTGCTCTTTCCCTGAATCATTTATGAGAGTGTTCCAGTGGCCACAGTAACCATTTGATCACAAAGAACTCGTGACCTGTCTGGACATTTCTGCCGCTGAAATGTACTGACTCTCGAACTGTCAAAGGCTCTTTCATCGCTAGCTCTGGACTTCAAAGGCAGAGGCTGCAGCAGCAAAAATACAAAAGCTAAATAAAAAATTGGCATTTTGCTCAACTTAAATTCCATTGCTACATCTGTCAAATAAAGATAAAGAACAGGTGCAGGGCATCTGGGCATTAAGATAAAATATGTTGAACAATTAGGGTTGCTTTTATGGAAGAGAGCGGAAACTTGAAAATAGTGACTACTGCCAGTAATTGTAGCATCACTTACATCTGTCTCCTGAAAACTGTATTTTCTCTGCAAATGCAGCTAGACTTGATGGACATGACAATATGAACAAATGCTGCCAAGAAGCAAACTTGGATGTGTTAGGCCAAGGGTTAACTTGGTGTGCCAGGGTCTGTGCTGTGAAACTCCAGGGACACAGCTCTGACGGGCGTGGCATGGGGCTGTGCTTTTACTCTGAAGGCATCAAGCTTCCCCATTCCTTTCAGTCGGGAGCTCCCAGTCCCAGAGCCGTTTCTCAGCAACCAGCAATGGTGCCTCCCGCATGCGAGCGCTTCAGAGGCTGATACACCCCTGCTGTGCAGCTGTGCAGGGCGGATCACTGCAGGGAGCCCTCTGCCCATCTTGCCCTGTCTCCAGGACTGGACACAGTGTCTTGTTTCTGCTCACCTCATGAGGTCCATGCAGTACTGCAGTGTCACGCTCTCTTGAAGTCTTTGAACCCTCAAAGTCTTCGTCCCTGCCCCATGAGTGCCCCCAACCCACCCCATCCCCTGAGTCTCCTCAGGTGTTCCTCCCTTCTCTGCGGGAGCTGAGCAATGGGCTGCAGAAAGCAAAGACAAACTCCTCAGATAAAACATATTTATTCATGCAGGTTCATTCTTAACTCAGTACTTGGTCACAAGTAATAAAGAAACCCAACACCTTCAGGGTTTCTACAGACCAGCCTGACAAAGGCAGTTGTGCATGGTGGGCTACTCTAGCCCAGGACATGACCAGAGCCAACAGCTCTTCTGTGCTTCTTGCCTTACCTGTTCCTGGGCCAAAGCCTGTGTGCCCTCCTCCCCTCCCCTCCCCTCCC
>VZTQ01013180.1:129513-170034 GCA_013400755.1 Pelecanoides urinatrix | reverse complement strand
ATTTTCAATGGGGTAATTTTCAAATGGAAAATGTGGGGGAGGAGGTTGTTTGGTTTATGGGGTGTTTTTTTTGTTTTGTGTGTGGTTTGTTGTTTTGGTTTTTTTTGGGGGGGGGGGGGGAGAAGAAAGAAGAAAAATGTAAGGAACTTCTCTGTCCTCTCCAGTGGACAGGAGTTTGAAAGTATGTTTTTAATCTGTTCTTAAAGAACACTCTCTAAGACCTAGTTCCATAGATTACTATAATCCTGAAGTACTTCTTGCAAACTTTAATTTATTCTTTATTCCTTAAACTCTGTAAGGTGCAATAGTTAATGATTAGTAGAGGATAAGAAACTAGGGCTTACAGTTAGTGAAACAACGCTTCCTTTTCTTTTGAGTGCTATTCCCACAAATAGACTTCTTGTTGAAAATGCATTATAAACTGGTTTTGGCACCAGGGCTACTACAAGTTATACATTTGGAGCAAGAAGCTGATGTGTTGTTAAATGCTCTGTCTAGGTACTTCAGTAGTTTATACTCCATTAACCAAGGGCAGTAACCTGGGAAGATTTGCTACAGCATTTAGAATATAATGTTTTGCTTCCAATTAAAACTGGAGCTGAGAGAGAATATTTTTGACCCACAGAAGTCTCCTGACCTAATTCTGCCAGTTAGGGAATTCCAATCTTAAACTGTAGTGCTGTAGGATAGAATCAGCCTTCATACTTTGCTTTGCCCAAAAGATGCAGCATGTTTCTCAAATGCATGGCTAGTAGCCTGTCAACAGGACTGTAATTGTTTTATTGATGTATGCAGGAGCAAGGAGCTGAACAGCTCATGAAGTAACCTAGCTCTGTTAGTGATGACCCAGAAGTCACTGTCAACATTAACCATTAAAGTGCCTTCCAGAATGGTAATCTTTTTAACTCTTCTAAACTTCTGACTTTTTCATTAGCTAGCGTTTCATAGTGACTTCGTACTCTTGCACCAGTTTTCATCTTTTTTCCCATTAAAAATTAGCAAATATTCTTGCAATGCAATAAAGAAAGAATTAAAACAAAAAAAGCTTATCTGTTTTTACCAATGCACTGAATTGCATTCCACTACGGTTTTAAAGTGCAAAATCCAGGAAAACATAGATTATTCTTTACTGGTTTGAGGCCTAATTTGTTTCTTTTCCATTGTACTATTGTGTGAGTTTGGAAAACATCCCATTTTTTGTGATTGTGCTGCTACTCCTGCCAAAAAATTTCCTCCCTCCACTGGATCACAGTGGATATAGATTTCCACTGATTTCAGCAGGACTTTGTACAGGTATAAGGGTTGGTATGGGAGGATGTCAGTGTTGGCACACTGCTTTATGTAGCTGCTTCTGTAACATACACAAAGATCTAGAGCAGTCCAGCCTTCCCCATACACTGGCATTTGCAAATGTGACTAACATACAGGCTTGCAGTCAGGGGTGCTTGATTTGGTATCAAACTCTGACTCAGTGTGATCTCATATAAGCTCCAGATGGCCTGACTTGCAGAGAGGCTAAAAACAGTCAGATCCTACTCCTTTAGCTGTATAAAATAAGGCAAATGGCAGTAGTGGTATTTGTTTATTTTAATACGCATCAATCTCCACATCAGATTTTTCAGCTAATGTTTCAACTTTCCAGTCACTTTCCTCTGGACAGCGTTTAGAATAAGTATTTCAGCACACACAGAGGATCTTATGAATGAACTGTCAATTTCCCACAGAACTGGGAAAAATCAATATGTCTCTTCCAGCTCTTGAAAATCCCTCTGCTCCTAGTGAAGGCTCTGTTATATCAAGTAATATTGAAGATCATTTCAAGCAAAGTTCCTGATGTGTAGTGATGGAAGATTTTTTTTTTTCCTTCTTTCTGCAACAAGGCAAATACATATTATGAAAACAGTTTGTGTACCCATTCCATACCTGTTGCCATCTGGTTTTCTCAACAGTAAAACTTCTATGGAAAAATCAAAGACTTATAGGAACTTCTGTCTAAATATGTTCTCTTTCTCCTCAATAGGCAAGCAAAATTATTTCTAAAAGTATTTGGTGGTACTTTGTAGTATTGTATTCAAAGAAAAAATTAAAAGGAGACTAGATGCCTTTAGATATATGAAATATTTTGGGTTCATAGAGGCTTCTGTCTTGTTTTCCTGAATATAGTGTTAATTAATTAAAACCTGAATATGTCTACTGTCATATCTCTAGTAAGCTACTGTTACAGGGCAATGCGTATGATATAAATGAGACTGCAAGGATGCTTGCGATAATTCAGCCTACTGGGTGTTTCCTAGAGTTAGCAGGTTACATTTAATGAGAGTCCAGCTTAATTTACTTTGATTTAGGGGCAAATCTTCCATGATGCGGAACGTTATTTTATGTCAAGATTTTCTTTCTCTGTGTCAAGAGGGCAGACTCTCTCAACCGAGCTCTGGTGCCCCAAGCAAAGATGCAGTGGCACTGTGGGTGGGGTGTCACCCCTACCAGATCCACCTGGTATCTGTCATTTTGTCAGAGCCTGCATCACAGGTTCTCCCTGTTGGGACACCTTTGCTTTATGTACCCATGCGCAGGGTGTATATTTACCTTTCTGAGGCTAGGTTCTCTGTGCTTCCCTCTCACTGAATTGCATTTCTTCTGCTGCATTCTGTTTTCTAACCAGCTGTGATTAAAAAGAGCTTGAAGGGCATTCCCTCTATGTGGTGTAAATGGTTTATATATAAAAGCAGAGACACTGAGGGAAAAAAGTTCACAGATAATGTATGGCAAAGGTTTTGTTGCTTCATGCCATGCTTCAATTAGCCGTGTCACCTTGTGGAAGAATTCTCTCTTAAGTTTGTCTTTTCAATGCCATGTAATTAGAGTGTTTCAGGCTGGAGAACAGAATTTGGAAAAGGTGACAATTCAAAACATTGGGTCCTACCAGCTAATGAGGAAGAGGATTGGCAAGTATCCTGGGCCACTGTCAGCTGGGAGTATGCTGGGGTGTTATACTATGTACAAAGCAAGGGTTTCAGATTTTTTTGTTTTAATTTTTGCCACTGAAATATAAAACCAGAAGGGTTCCCTTTTCCAAGTAAAAGATAGCATTTCGTAGAAGTTGTCTTCCTGACTGCCAGTTTACGTGGCTATATGTCTGAAGGAATAAGTGTGAATTCAGTCAGTCCAATAATAATTAAATATATAATTAAAATAATTAAAAGAGGAAAAATCTTTAAAACTGGAAGCCTTCTTTTCCAAGGAGTTCTGTAATTAATTTCTAGTTGAAAATTCAGCCATATGACTTATGTGAAGGCTATAAAAATATGTATATATAAATATAAAATATGTATGATTGCAGTTAATAAATAACTAAGATCTAGTTTTTAATCAATATTGCTTGATATCATAAACATCCTTTTGTTTCTTTCTCTTTCTGTGGGCATCCAGGGGGATGTGCAGTCTTGCTGCTTTCCTAATAGTTCAACTTTTTTTTTTTTTTTTTTTCCCCCATCTCTGAATGACTGAGAGGACCTGTTTCCATAGCAGGGCCACTTCCTTGGTTATGGAAGTGGTTTCGTGACTGGTTTTGGTGTGCTGCCTTGCAGATTCTGGTGTTAAAATGAGAGCAGGGGGCTGCAAATGGCTGAGGCTGGCACAAGGCTGCAGAACCAAATGTGTCACAACAGCTTCAGTGGACTGATAGCAGTCAGTTACCAGATCTCTGAGAACTCTCTCATCTGGGTCAATTTCTATTGACTTGCTGTTAGGCTGCAAGAATGAAGTGTGGGAAGAGGGTAGGACCGTCTCCTCCTTTGCCTGTATAGACCAACTTAAAGTGATTGTACAAGCACAGCCTGTTTCAACTCTAGGTAAAGTGGTTTTGGACTGTGGAGTACGCAGAGGCATCTGACATGATGCTGTGTTAATAATTAGCTCAGTCTGATGAGGACTATTTTGTAGACATATGTGCTACTTGAGATGCTCCTCCAGTGTGCTTTGATCTTCTCTATTTTAGTGAGATCTGTGGTTGTTACCTGTTTTCTCCTAATTGCTCAGTGATGGTGGAGAAAGAAAGAGCAGTGATAGTCTACAGAGTTTATTGTAATGTGAACTTGATTTGAACTTAAGTTTAAGCAGACAGCTCTTAAGTTTAAGTGGATCATCTACCTCTCTTTTTTTTTTTCCTTCCCATAAATGTTATTCCAAACACCATGCCACTCCATGCCAATAAGGTACTTCATTGGAGCGGTGTACTGGAAGGGGTGGCAAATGATCTCTGAAGAGAGTTTGTCATGATTATCCATTCCCAAGTAGTTTCCTTTTTGATGACTTTGTTGCAAGCAAAGGTCACTATGCATTTAATGTTGGAAATACATTTATATATTTTATATATATATATACACACATTCGTAGTTTATGTATATATATGTATGTAGAATAATGCTGTTAAAAAAAAAATTAATTCCTGACTTGCTAGAGCAGAAGTTCATTGATTTATGTGCCTAAAAGCAGGACTTGAAGAGACTGGAAACCCATTTAACTGCTGTTACATGGAAAGAAGGCCTTTTTGCACTGATCTTCCTCTGGCAGTATTCCACTGTTCTGCTGCTGCTGGGAGCTCTGGCATGGTCACCAGTAGTGTTACCATTTCAGCTATGTGGGGCTGGGTGTGGTTTAAAAACATTGCTTTCTTTTATATGTAAGCAGTCTCCTTCCTCTTACAAGATGTCCTGTTATTTTGAAGATAGGCAAAATCACTGCCTGGGTAGTCTAAAGGTTTGTAGTGGCATCTGAATCAATGTTTTATTCTGCAAGATCTTTTCCATGCAAGTAACTAGTGTGTTTGACTCAAGAACACAAGCCAATTACATTTTTACATGGTTTGCATCCTTGTTGGCCCCTGTTCTTCTTCATTTTTCCTAAANGTCACAACAGCTTCAGTGGACTGATAGCAGTCAGTTACCAGATCTCTGAGAACTCTCTCATCTGGGTCAATTTCTATTGACTTGCTGTTAGGCTGCAAGAATGAAGTGTGGGAAGAGGGTAGGACCGTCTCCTCCTTTGCCTGTATAGACCAACTTAAAGTGATTGTACAAGCACAGCCTGTTTCAACTCTAGGTAAAGTGGTTTTGGACTGTGGAGTACGCAGAGGCATCTGACATGATGCTGTGTTAATAATTAGCTCAGTCTGATGAGGACTATTTTGTAGACATATGTGCTACTTGAGATGCTCCTCCAGTGTGCTTTGATCTTCTCTATTTTAGTGAGATCTGTGGTTGTTACCTGTTTTCTCCTAATTGCTCAGTGATGGTGGAGAAAGAAAGAGCAGTGATAGTCTACAGAGTTTATTGTAATGTGAACTTGATTTGAACTTAAGTTTAAGCAGACAGCTCTTAAGTTTAAGTGGATCATCTACCTCTCTTTTTTTTTTTCCTTCCCATAAATGTTATTCCAAACACCATGCCACTCCATGCCAATAAGGTACTTCATTGGAGCGGTGTACTGGAAGGGGTGGCAAATGATCTCTGAAGAGAGTTTGTCATGATTATCCATTCCCAAGTAGTTTCCTTTTTGATGACTTTGTTGCAAGCAAAGGTCACTATGCATTTAATGTTGGAAATACATTTATATATTTTATATATATATATACACACATTCGTAGTTTATGTATATATATGTATGTAGAATAATGCTGTTAAAAAAAAAATTAATTCCTGACTTGCTAGAGCAGAAGTTCATTGATTTATGTGCCTAAAAGCAGGACTTGAAGAGACTGGAAACCCATTTAACTGCTGTTACATGGAAAGAAGGCCTTTTTGCACTGATCTTCCTCTGGCAGTATTCCACTGTTCTGCTGCTGCTGGGAGCTCTGGCATGGTCACCAGTAGTGTTACCATTTCAGCTATGTGGGGCTGGGTGTGGTTTAAAAACATTGCTTTCTTTTATATGTAAGCAGTCTCCTTCCTCTTACAAGATGTCCTGTTATTTTGAAGATAGGCAAAATCACTGCCTGGGTAGTCTAAAGGTTTGTAGTGGCATCTGAATCAATGTTTTATTCTGCAAGATCTTTTCCATGCAAGTAACTAGTGTGTTTGACTCAAGAACACAAGCCAATTACATTTTTACATGGTTTGCATCCTTGTTGGCCCCTGTTCTTCTTCATTTTTCCTAAACCACTCTTATACCTGTGGGAGAGCAAGTAGCTCCTGAGCAGATGCAGTTAATAGTTTGCATAGTAAAGACGACCAGTACTAGTCTTGATGAGACTGATACTGAAGGGTTCTTGCCACTGTAGCAGGTGAATGAGTTGCGGCTTCCATGTGGCCATATCTGTCTTCTGTTGGAGGTACTCTCCTATGTCCCACAGATTCATGACCCTATCAGCTGTTCTGCAGAGCTGCTAACCTCTGACAGAGGCAAAAGGACAGCTGTGGGCAACTAGCTTTTGCCTTAAACTTCCCTTTCCCAGAACTTTGTGTGTGGGTGGGATTTTCAGTGAACTTGCTATCGTCCAGTATTTCATATATTATTTTAAATCTCATGTCTAATAAATGACAGTGATGATATACTCAACTCCACTGTTATTTGTAGCTTTCTTGTCAATAGCAGCTGATTACTGCCTGGATAAATTACCATGCCTCTTGTAAATACCTGATTCTTGTTGGTTTTGCCCTCCTTTCGGTTTGTGCTCTACTCCAGCTTGTGAAGGCTGTTCTCTCTGTTCCATTCTCCAAGTTAGCCCTTTTTGTGTCTTGCTGTGTGTCTGTGCTGGCTCTTACTCCTGTCACCTGGAATTGAAAGCTCAGCTGGGTTCTGTGCTCTTAGCCCACAAGAGCTCCTGCGTGGTCACTGCCATGCTCTGAGAGGGCTTTCTACAGGGGCAGTTTGCTGGCTCTGTTACTGGAGTCCAGCCACCAGTCCACAGGAATGTGGGAAGGAGAAGTAAAAAAACCAGCACTGGCTTTTTTTGTACCATTTGATATGGTGCTTGTTCCTACTTGATAAACAACTTCTTTTCCATAAACATGTGCCTTTTTTCAGCAAGCAAGCATCTCCTTTTGAAACAGCAAGCCTCAGTGTTTGTGCAAGACCTCCCAAATAACACCTGCAGAGATAATCCTCCTTTAGTTGATGTGTCAAACTATAAGGTTGGTGACTGTCAAAACTGTACATACAACTCTGGCTCTGATGTAAAGAATTTCACATTTTAGCTTGATAAACAATTGCTGCAGGACTGAACCATGTAGAATCAGGTGAGGTGGAATGGATGGGGCTATGGTAGAGACTGGCATGGTCAGCAAAGATTTGAGGGATGTGCTGTGTCTACTGTTTGAACCACGTGGAAGGCTTGTTGCTCTTGAAGCGCAGGGTCTTAGTGATGTTACTTGAGGCTGGAGAACAGAACTGAAATTAAAAGAGGCTGCTGGTTGTTGCTGCTGCTGTACTAATTAGAAGCATACTGTAAAGTCCGAAGTATTTTGAGAGTTGGTAGGACTGACTCCTTTTTTGTATCTTTGGAGACCTATCAGAACTTCATGAGTTCTGCTATTTGTTTAAATCTCCTTAGTGTACTGCGGTCAGATTTGCATTTACCCTGAAAGGCTACCTTGTTCCAATCTGCCGTTGTAACGTGTCCTTGAAATGACTGCAGATGACATTTATGGAGCAAGGTAGAACAATTTTGGTGTAGCTGTGTTGTCAAAATTGTTCTTCTGAGCAGGATTAGACTACTAGCCTCAGGAGTTTGAAGGGCTTTATACGTTGGAAGGATGGACTTTCTCTGTGTTGTGGGGTGGGATTGGACTTATGTATAAATGGTGGAGAGAAGAGAAACCTGTAACTTCTCACAGAAGGAGCAGGAGTGAAATACACCACTTGTTCATAAAGCAGAAGGTATTTAACTTTGAGAATGTAATCTTCTAAAAGTGAGAAGGTAGTCATATTTTGTCTGAATAAAACCTGCCTTGTTTTCAATTCCATCTCCATGTTGCCTTCTGGGTAGATATTTGTCTGCAGTTATTGTTATCCAAGTGCCACTTTGGGAGCTCTCTTGTCATTATTTCACTCTGTTTTGTTAATAGAACTTTACTCTAATTTAAAAACTCTCTAGCTTGAAAAAAACAAACACAAAAAGGCAAACCAAAACAAACATGTACATAAAGATGTTTCAGAATTCACAGAAAACAAACTGTGGATCAATTATTAAGTGCTTTCCCTCTCCCTCATCCACTTCCTGATAAAGTATTAATTTTGAATGAGCCCCCTGCATAGCTTGCCTTCATCCACTTAGGGTACAGGGCACAAAGGCTTTCAGCACCGTAAATGCTTGGGCACTTGTTACAGGCCTCTGCATAAGAGCAGCTCCTGTTGACTTCAATGGGAATCACTTGGTGGCAGCTACATAATTGGTTTTCAAGCAATGTCTTTATAAAAAAAAAAAAAAAAAAGGAGGAGGGGAGGTGAGAAAGTCCAAAGAGGGTCCCCCAAACAAAACACTGAAAAGACTTTCAAAAGAGCTAGAGCAATTACTTCAGTTGCCTAAGTAGCTAAGAGCTGACAAAAAGGGTGATACGCTAGTCTAACCAAAAAACTCTGGCAGAGAACAGTGGAGCCTATCAGGCAGTGTTTCTGCTGGTTTGTGGCTCAGAGTAAGCATCCTGTCTGACCATTTTGATCCTTTAAATGAAAACTTCCCCTCAGTAGCGATGTATGTGACTCTGATGCTTGTAGCATTGAGAGAACTTAGCTGTTGAAGCATGCGGAATTCATCCACAGCAGACAGTTGTGACTGTGTTCTCTCTAGTTGTAGAGTAGTGGTGTGTAGCTTTACATGTACTGAAGTATCTCTAACACTGGTTTCTGCATGCTATGTGCCTTGCCACCAGTCTGGGCAGCAAGCTGGTCACCACTGTTGTTTTTTATAACTAGTGATGCATAGTACTATATTGAGCTCTGAGTCCTGCTTTTGCCAGGCACATACATAACAGCAGCAACTTAATGATAAATCTGTGTCCGATGGAGCTACTAATGCTCATCTGTTAAGTAGCACTACTTATGTGGTCTACCATTAGCCACATGAGAAATCACCACATTTTATTAATGGCTTCTGAACTTCAGCAACCTCTTAGTCTAAAGATAATGGATTCTGCATGAAATACATTCCATTACTGCTAACGGTGTCTTATGGAATAAGCTAGTGTGGCAGATAAAAGAATTCCTGTAAACAAAGCATAAAAGAAGCTATGTATATAAATCAAGCCTGAAAATGAGTTTATAGCTGAATGGAAACAGGACATCTCAGACTAGTTTTGTTTATGCTTTGGTGATTGATAGAGAAAAGGTAAAAACAGTCTGCCTAAATGCAGAACTTGATGAATATTGCATTTCTTTTCTACTGTTAGATTGTTCTAGCAGTTTGTGGTAATGTAGTAGGAGTAGATAGTTATAGTCTGTGCTAATACCAATTGTTTCAATACTATTAAAAGTAAACAGCAAAAACCACCTTTCCTTTGCCTTTAAGGAAGGCTTTGAAGAAATGTAAAACTGATTCTTATTGATGGCTTTAAAAAAAAAAGGGGGCAAGATTAACATTCCCTGCT
Source organism: Pelecanoides urinatrix (assembly GCA_013400755.1). Lineage (NCBI taxonomy): Eukaryota > Metazoa > Chordata > Aves > Procellariiformes > Procellariidae > Pelecanoides > Pelecanoides urinatrix. Next base: position 160,453 of record VZTQ01013180.1, on the reverse strand, counting down.
TTTAGGCTCATCATACCACCAAGGGAGATGAAGAACTTTGAGCTATTGCACTGAATCCTTAATCTGCTAGATTGTCATGTACCTTCAAATGCAACATTAACCTACAGTGCCAAAAATTGCTCCAAGGTTTTGGAGGAGATGTGCTGAGCCTTGCCTTTTGACTAGATTCAGTGCAAGGGAGTTCCCTGAGGGAAAGACTCCTCTCTTTTTCACTAGTGTGTGAAGAAACAATATATCAACGCACCTACAACTCTTTTAAACAAGTTGAAGATAAGTTTTAATGGTAAGGAATTGAAAAAATGTTTCTTTGAAGATGGTGTAGTCTCGATTTCTGTTAACTTTGTGTTTGTTGACAACTTTTACATACCTAGAACACTTTTTTTAATATATATTAATGGGCTGTATTCTGTATGGTGTGAAAGATGTGATAAAAAGGCATAATTTTGAATATTCTTTAATTTCTGGCTGGGGTCCCATGCAATTCAAAGGTAGTCTGGGGTTTTGATGGTTTTGTCTAAGATGGTGTTTCAAGATGGTGTCGTTGCCAGCAAAACTAGCTTAAAACAGTTTGTGTGCCAGTGTGCAGCATAAGATATGGCTTCATAAACCAACTGAGAGGCTGGTGAAGAGTGACACAGGAGGAAAATGACTCCGCTCAGGTGAGGATGTGACCAGGGGAACTCAGTAGACCATTTGGCTACTGAAACACCTAACTGGTTTAACTGCCTTGAGTTAAGGTTGTGTGTGTTTTTGTGAGTGCTGTCCATGTCAAACACCAACCCTGCAATTAATATTTGGCATAATTAGTCATTTCTATGGACAGACCAAATCTGAAAAAAACACTGTAGACTGAACATGGGAAATATTTCATTTTAATTAGCTCTTAAGTCTGTGGATGTGTTGTCAATTCCCTATTGTTTTCAGGGACTAATACGTTTGATCAACCTTAGGCTGAGTTAGGAAAGCCTAAGTAGTGAAAGGTATGTTGAAATCTGCAGAGCTACAGTTACTACAGAAATTATGGAAACTAAACCATTAATACAGATGAAGATGTCTGGTATGACCCGGTATGAGTTTGCCTGGAATGGTATTTCTACGGTACTTTACTGAAGGGTGGTAAAGGTATGCTCTTTTCTTTCTCCATTCAGCTTTGGGGTGAATAAGTAAGTGTCTAATGAAAATTCTTCTTTCTGACTTAACCTGAGATAGTGCCAGCAGTTTGGACTTCATGGTCTCTGTAACTGTTATGAAATTTCAAAATGAGTTCTCACTGTTCAGAATGAGAATAGGGTGAGGTTATGAAATTGTTGTTTGTGAAATGTTCATAACAAACTATAATTATCGGTAAAGAAATTGAGAGCAAAAGGAGTAATACTCTTAAGTTTCAAAGTGAATATTGGAAGTAATTTTGTGAACTTTATTAAAGGTGGCTCTGAAATTTTCAAGAAATTATGTTACTTTAAGAAGAATGTATAGAACAATTCAAACATTCATTTAAATTCAGATGTAGTTACACTAATCAGTGTTTTATCTTTAATAAGGGGCATCTTGCATTTAAAATAAAAGGGCGCGTTCTTGGATTTGGATACAATGCAAGAATGAAAACTTGCACAGGGCTGGACAGAAAGTTGTTTTGAAGCTTTTGTGGGTGATGTGCTGTGAGGTGTTCTAGTCAAGCTCCCCTTTTCTCTCTGACATCTAACATTACATTTGGGTTGAAGCATTTCCTGATATAGAAAGGAACTAAAATAAGGTGGCACTTGTCAAGGCAGTCCTCAAAGAACTTTTTTAGAAATGTAACAAAGAGAACATACCAATCATCATACTGGACTAGACAAAATGTCTGTTTAAGGTAAATATCCTTAGAACAGTGGCTAATGGTAGACAGCTGGTGAAAAGTATAAGAACAAGGCAGGTAGATAGTGGTAATTCTTAGGGAATATGCTCTGAATCCTCAGTCTTTCCGAACTGGAATTAGGATCTTTGTACTTAGTATCCCTAGATGGATTTTTCTTTGTGAATTTGTCCGGTTGGTCCTTGAATCTCTAACTGTCTGACATCCAGTTGTTAGTTGTACCTTTTTCCTATTAGTTTTGGCTTACTTTTGGGAGAGGTGGAGTTCCAACAGGCATGTAATAGTGTTCTGCAGCTTGGAGTCAATTAACTTTCATGTTCATCTGTTTAGCTTCTGTGAAATGACAATGAAAATCCTGCATCTGAAGAATGTAGTTTGAAACACCTTTTCTCTGTTCCCCGCTGTACCCTGCCCCTGACTTTTCCACACAATACTATTACGAAACAAATTTTGGATACCTTCCTTTTCAGTAGTTCAGATGGTTGAATTACAAATGTTGGAGGCGTGTAAAGTCAAGTAAGTGTACCAGTCCAAGGCAACTACAGCTGGATGTGACAGGTGAAAAAGCTTGCTGCTGGGAAGAGGGAGCTGTAAGTTTCCGGATGGTGACCTAGTTGGATCTTCACACAGCTCCTCCAATTATAATGAATTAAACTTGGCCTGGGCTGAAAATGGTTAACAGCAAGGTATGTAGTTGGCAGTTTTTATGTAGGATTACAATTGCCTGCAGTTCTGTCCTTTCATCCTCTCTTCCCCTTGCCTCCCAAAAGGAAGAAGCAAGCAAGCCTACACCCCCAAAATTCTTATTTAATTCTGCCATTGGTTACGGTGGATCCTTATTCAGTAATAAAATAGCATATGAGAGATGAGAATTCTGTGATGGACAGGTGAACCTGAAGGGTGATCTCAGGCAGGCACCAGATTATTCCTCCCTTGGATTACTTTTTTAGAAGACTCTAGTAGTTAGCTTTAACATAAAAAGTCAAATGTAGCACTTATCCATTATTTTGGAAGGAAACGTGGAAAGTTCCTTGCTTGTCTGGGTCCCGAGAAGGTCCAGAAGCAAATGTGTGGCTATTGGGGAGTGCTGCCTGCTATCTAGGCTGTCTCTGAAGCAGAGACCAAAGTTGTGCTGAGAGTATGATCTTGAGGGGTTGCATAAGGTCAGTCAGTGGCCAGACAGTACAGTGGAGTCATCAGTGCTGTATAAGCATGACATCCCTAAATCCCTAGGGTTGTGTTGTAGCCCAAGCAAATTCTTTAATCAAGACAAATTTATAGAAGTCATCTTACATTATACCACAGCGTTTGACATCTGATAAACAAAATGTGAGACTTTTCTTGTTCACTTGCATAATAGTCATGGGAAGGGAGGAAGAACATAAGTGGCATGGATGACTACCACTATTTACTGGCTGACAAAGAGAAGACAGAAGATAGGCAAGATAGCAACATAACCTGATGGTATGATTCTGGCCAAAAAATATCAGATCCTGTGAAGCTAGCCAACTGTGCAGAGGCAGAAGCTACACTTCAGATTTAAGCTAGTTTACTATGCTTGGGGGGAAAAAAAAAAAGCTTACAGAGTTCTAAGACTTTTTGTTTTACTAAGAAATAATAAACGAGTGCTTCTGAATGCCTTTGTAAGTCCTTGTTCCCAGGGCCCCGGTCCATGATCTGATCCCATTGGGAATTGGATTTCCAGGTAAACAACTTTTTAGTCTAAATTCCTGTTGCTATAGGAAATCTTAAAAAAAAAAAAAAAAAAAAAAAAAAAAAAAAAAAAAGAAGGACAGGGCTGAGAAAACAGTTTGGTAGCTGTTCATCCTGAAATCTGTTTTATTTGCTGCATGGGGATCTATTTTAGAAGTACTTCAATGAAAACTTGGACAATGGAACAAAACACTTTAAGGCTTAACATTTAAAGGTATGTTATTTTGTTTGGTTGATAGTTTTGGATTTCTTAAGTTTTCGGGTGTGTGGTTTTGTGGGTTTTTAGGGAATTTATTTTTGTGTTGTTACATATATATGTGAAGCAATTGGATTAATTCATGTTTTCTTGGCAGCAGCAAAGAGTTGTTCCCTCTCTGGCCGCCCGCCCCGCCCCCCCCGCTGCATAATTGTGTTTTGTATCATGCCCCAATCTTCGATATGATAGATTCTGCCAAATGAGGAACAAACTCATCCTGCAGATTGGATTTAATGCTTTAGACTAGGTATAATCCCAAAGGAGTAATTGCTAGAAAATGTGGTTCCTACTAGCATTAATAAAATCCAATGTGAGCAGTGTACATTAGAATGTTTAATTTTTTATATATACAGGTATGCGTGTGTGTGTGTATAGGGTTTTTTAGTGTTCCCCCCCGCCCCCCACCTGGTTCTGTTTTTACACTTCTGTTCCATACCAATACTGCTGAGGCATGTCGAAGAGGACAGCTTTTGCTCTTGCCAACCAGAATCTGTTTTTGCAGTGAGGGGTCCCTGCTGGGGAAATCTTTTCCTGCTATCTTTCTTCTCTCTGCAGGGTAGCAGGCATAAGGACTGCCCTCCTGTCTGCTCTGTTGACAGCCTTGCGTTCTCTGCTCTCGCTGCAGCAGCTGCTGCTCCTCAGCCTGACTGAGAGAGCATAAATTAAAATACAAAGGTCTCCTGTGGCCACTCTTGGCTGACACTGCAATGGCAGATCAGACCTTCCTATGTCATCTTCACTTGACTTTCTTCTTTTTCTCAAGAATTTCCTCTGCATTTGTATCAGTCACAGTCTTTTACCACTGGGCTGAATCGGAGCAGCAGTATAGTCACTCCAAATGTTTTATCTACTTGAGTGACTGGAGCAGTTTGTGGAGAAAAGAATTAGCAATGTGGGTTTCATCAGAAGCTCAAGTCTTTTTCCTTTTTACACTGCCTGGAGAAGAGGGAGCATTTTTGTGCTTTTTATGGCTGCTGAAGATACAGGGCTAAATTCCTGTTCTCGTCTCCCCATGAAGGCAGGCAGAGTCTTAGAAACAGCAGAACCATTGTGTTGCCATTGTGTGTGTGTTTCTGAGGGCACAGAAGTGAGTGGAGTGTTTTCTCTGATGGGTTTTTGTTTTCTTGAAGCCTGGTGTCTTACAATGTTCATACAGGGGGTCTTTAACTCCCAGAGGGCAGAGAGGGAGCTACTTGGTGGTGGGATGGAATGCCACAAAATTGGTGTTGTGGTTTAACCCCAGCTGGCAACTGAGCACCACGCAGCCGCTCGCTCACTCCCCCTGGGAGGATGGGGGAGAGAATCAGAAGGGTAAAAGTGAGAGAACTCATGGCTTGAGGTAAAGACGGTTTAATAGGTCAAGCAAAAGCCGCACAAGCAAGCAAAGCCAAACAAGGAATTCATTGACTACTTCCCATCGGCAGGCAGGGGTTCAGCCACCTCCAGGAAAGCAGGGCTCCATCACGCCTAACGGTGACTTGGGAAGACAAAACACCAGTACTCCGGACATCCCCCCTTCTTTCTTCTTCCCCCAGCTTTATGTGCTGAGCACGATGTCATATGGTATGGAATACCCCTTTGGTCAGTTGGGGTCAGCTGTCCCAGCTGTGTCTCCTCCCATCTTCTGTGCACCCCCAGCCTGCTCGCTGGTGGGGTGGGGTGGTGTGAGAAGCAGAAAAGGCCTTGGCTCTGTGTAAGCACTGCTCAGCAGTAACGAAAACGTCCCTGTGTTTCAATGCTGCTTGCAGCACAAATCCCAAACATAGCCCCATACTAGCTACTGTGAAGAAAATTAACTCTATCCCAGCCAAAACCTGCACAGCTGGAAAAAGATAGAGTTCAAGCACTTAGAGAGTCTTACTTGAAATCAGTGGCACTGCCTTTGTGTACTGTGGAAAAAGGCTCCTAATTTGCAAAGGCTTAGTTTAGAGGAAAGAGAATTTGATAAAACTTTCAAAAGTAGTGTAGACTGTGGCCATCATCAAAAGTGGCTTCAGATTGATGGAGGCTGATAAGAATTTCTCATTGCTAATACATCACACTGAAGTCCATGTTGAGTGTTAATCAGAGATTTCTAAAGTGCTGTTTGAAAACTTGTCCTGTTTTTAAATTTTTCCTTAGAAGTATCATAGTAATTATGGAAGTTGTATAAGCCTATAGTAACATTTGGAAATAACCATGGGACCAACCATGGAATTGCTGTTCTGTCTATCAATTGGATTTAACAGGAACAAAATGCCATTACTACCTTCATAATCAGATTTATTTTAATGTCTTTGAATGAAATACCTCTAGAACCAACTGCTGAGTGCTTTAACTACTTCCTTGCTGCTTTATGAAACAGTGGTCTTGCCAGACTGCCTGCTAATGGGGTAGCTGCTGCTTTGGACTTGGTTTTTTTTTCCTCCCTGGATATTAGGTATGTGGAACATCTTCAGTAATGCCTAATGCAGATGTATGTAGTAATGAGATGCAAGAGGAGCAGGTTTAATATTCCCATATCTTTAATCACAGTTTTCATGTGTGGTCCTTATAATGGCAGACAGACAGGATCAAAAGGTCCCCTTCTTTACACTTGACACTCAGGTGAACATTCTTCCAAGACCAGTGGGAAAAATGTTCCTTCCCCCCTGCCCTGCTTTGGGTAAACTGTCTTACTAATTAAAAAAAAAAAAAAATCCACCCTGGGGAAAAAAGTTCTTTCACAGTAACTTCTTTAGCCTTTAATTTTTAACGAATTAATTACTCTTACAGCAGATTTCACTTATTGTGGTAATTGAAATTTATATTCAATAATCATCGGTCAGAGTAGAATTATCCTACTGCTAGGTTGAGGAGGACTATAATGGGATGGGTGACTCCTTGCCCACAGGGAGAGTGGGATGATTCACTAAAGGGATCTGAATGGTGTACAGGATCAAGCTGTTACTGTGTTTCTTTGTCTAATTCTCCAAATCTGGAAGCAATGAACAAATGCCAGTGGCAATTCAAATAACTTGTGATTGAATATATAGGCTATCCCATTTTGTCATACTTACTTTTGTCATACATTCTGCATTGTGAAAACCTAAAAACAAAACATGCCTAAGCTTAGAACCTTTTTGTCCACAGTTGTGTTACATTAAAATATCTTGATTTATATAATTGTCTTTATAGTTTTGGAGAGAGAGAAGTAGCAGCACAGGGACTTGATCATGCTGCTCCTTTTATCATGCTGATTAGGCAACTGAAAGCTACCTTGGTGGTGGGACAAGAGGACAACTGTGCAAGTAAACTGTTATATGAAAGCAAACAAATGCACACATGATGAAAAATGTATGTGTTTTTTTTCTTCAGTAAATTTAGTGCTATTAGCAGGTGCCAGATGAATAGTCCTGTAAGCTGGCATCCTGTATTTCCATGTCACATGCAGCAGGATGAGTGGGAAAGCAAGTGTCTATGCAGCATCCTTGCTGAGGAGCAGTGGCAGGGTACTTCTTGGTAGCTCTTTCCTGGTAACCCCACCCCAACTGGTACAAACCATAGTGGGTCTGTGATGTGAACTTGCCAACTAGTGCTTGGATTGAGTAAATTGATCTTTTTTTGTTAGATGCTCTTCTAGAGAGTTGCTGTTGTAACAGCGTGTTGATTCTTTTTTTTTTTTTTCTTCTTTTAAACAGTAAACCTTCTCCATGGAGAGAATGAGAAGTATTCTGTGCACTGATTTGCTGTTTGTGGTGATGTGAAGGAATAGAAAGTTTTTCTTAAATCTGATTAGCCTAAGAATATTTTGGTAGAAGGTGTCCAGGGTGTGGTGAGATACCCAAAACGGTTGCTGAGGACTTTTAAATTTAATTGCACCAGTTGTGCTGTTCCTGTCAGCTGATGGTGCTCACTTCTTTTTTGGTTCTGAAATTTTATCATCCTTGAATGCATTTTTGCAAACCACTTTTGCTTGACTTTCTTGTGGGTTCAGAAGATTGGCTTTTGTGTAAAGCTCCTCCCTGTCCTTCCCTGGCTGATTAAATAACATTTCCCTGAACTTTTGGCATATCTTTGTTTGTGTAATCCTTTAAAGGTGAGGAAGAGGACTGAGCAGCATATCTGCATCTTCTTCCTATTTAATACCATAACTAACAAAACAGACATCAAGAGTTCCTGAGGGCACCTTTGATGTTCATGCTAGTCTCTTCTGCCAGCTAGAAAATCAGCAAACAGGAACGGTACCTGAAGTACTTGGTAGACTGTAATTGCCTACTGTCACGCTGTGATTTGCAAAGACTGTAGAAGCAATATAAATAGCATTGGTGGATTTTTTTTTTTTCTTTCAGGCAATATTTTTTCCACCCTCAGTTATGACCAGCGCACTCTTGTTACAGCTCCCTGTCTAGTATGAGCTGAAGAGACTTTTTTAGCAGTAGGTCAGTGTCAGAGAGGGAGTGTGTAGCTATAGTGTAGAATTCATTCTTCTGTGAACTGATACTGGTATGATTCAGCTGACAGTTTTTAAGCTTGCTGGTGTGGCTCTTTCACAACATAAGATGCTTTGTTCATTTAATACTGTGCTAGGTGATTGCCATGCTTTCAAACAGGCTGATCATGAGATTTTGAGTTTTGTGACACTTGGTTTGGGTTGACTGAACTAGCCTATGTTTCCTGTGCGTACTAATGCAGGTGCCGTAATAATATAAATAGTTGTGCTTCTCCTTCTGACCAAGTGTATTCTTGAAATGTCATTCCAAGTGTGATAATGAAGAGCAAGTTAGTAACAATATTCTGTTGTGCTTGTGCAGCTTGGTTTTCTTCTCTGAAATAAGAATTCCCTGGAAGCAGGTGAGAATTGGGGGGCTTTTTAAGAAAGAATAGAGCATGCAACTGTTGGGTTTTTGGCTGTGGTTTTTTTTGTTTGTTGGGGGGTTTTTTGGTTTGGTTTTTTGTGGTGGTGGGTTTTTTTTTGTTTGTGGTTTTTTTTGTTTTTTGTTTTTTTTTTTGTTTTGAGACTGACCTGCTCACCCTTCCCTGGACCGTCTCCATTTTTTTTCTTGGGAGCTTGGGAAACGACTGCTGATATATTACCTTCAGGACATTGAAAAGTATTGTTCAAAAGGGTAGTTTGCTTTGTTCTGGTCCCTCTGCTTCCTACTGCAGTGAGGCTTGGCCTGGTCTGTGTGTTAAGAAGCCAATTACTCTCAGACTGGAGCTCTCTTATGGGCTACAGACAAGCACAGTGAAAACTTGCCTAGAATTTGGTAAGGTTTTGGACTGGCTTTGGTTTGGTGTGACTTGCTGTTGGCAATACTTTGCTCAGAATTTGGTAGACTATGCAGAGAGCTGGCTAGTTAGAATACACTTGCATTAAGAATATTTTTTTGGCATTAAAACAACATGTATTTTCATGCTGTAAGTAAAGCCCTTCCTTGCTGATCTTGCATTTGTTCCTAAAAAGCAGTGTACTTCAGAGGTGCCTATGGAAATATAAAGATCATTTAGTTTTGAGCAGTTACTGAAAAAATAATTCTGTGCTCCAAAATATAATGAGTTGTGGATTCTTCGCTCCATTGAGTGAAATATGACTGTTGTGACCTAGTTTATTTGCATATTTAACATACCAGATACTTCTTGTCTTTTTTTTTTTTATGCTTGTTTCCTAGGAAACAAATGCCCTGGTATAGTAGAGAGCAGCTATTGTATGGAGACTGCTGCCTGTCTGAAGCATTGTTCATTTATAAGTGGAAGACTTTAAAGGGGAAAGAGCTGGAGTTTTCAAAAACATCTTTATTAACCAAAATAGCACAAGGGTGTGTTTCACACTGCTGTGCAACTGCTCAATGTATTTATATTTTCTGAAGTAGGAGTATCTGTGTTGTAATGGCTTATCTAGTAAAGCTAGTATATATGCTCCCATTCAAGGCATACTAAAAGAAACTGACTGAGTAACTAGTAAGTGATTGTTTCTGTCCTCCTTGCTGAGCACCATGCAGATGCATATTTCTAAAAGTGTTTTATTTTGAATTATCTGGAATGGAAACAAGTTAGTTAACCAGCCAGTTCAACCAGTGAGCCAGTTTCTGTTGAGTTTTCTTCCACCAGTCAGTAAGATTCAGCATTACCAATCCCAAAACCGTTCCCACCATCACAGCTTCAAAATTAACATTGCAACAATTACACCTATTTTCTTTTAATGTTGCAACAATAAACATTGGACTAAAACATTAAAAAAACCACACCACAAAAAAAACCCCCACAGCAACATGAGAAATGGAAGACAATTTTTACGTTTAAAACAAGTTTCCTGCCCCTTTCTTGACCTACTCCACTAACATAAATACCATTTCCTGAAGTTCACTCTAACCCCCAAATCTGCACTGCGCAGTTCCCCTTTGGTCTTTCTACGCTGGCTTCAAAAACTGTCATATAGGGACCAATTGTGGATGGTGCAGATATCTCTTGTAATTTGTGACTTATTCTGTTGTTTCTGAACTGCTTGAACTGAACGTGTGGCATGTGGTATCAGTCTCTTGAGTACATACATCACTGATGCCTGAGTTGTGTGCTGCAAGCTGTGTCGTTTATATGGCTCTGGGGCTGTGGCTTGCTGTGGGTGGGTGATCCTGCCCCCATGTGTGTGCAGGTGCTTGAGGAGACAAATAGCTTGTTTTCTTCTTCACAATTTGATAATTCATTTCTTTCTTGCTGCTGTTTCAGCTCCTGGTAGCTGTTCTTCTGATCATTTCCTTTTCTCTTAGTCCACTGTGCATTGAGAAGGGAATAGTGGCAGGACGAGATAAATCCATGTAGCTCCACGATTCCCTGCCAGAGCTTTATTTTGCACCACTTTATTCAGCTCCTTCCTGAGGGAAGGACAGGTAGCTAACAGTAGCAGTGTATGATCATGAGCCTCCTAGAAAGGTGAGCAAAATAAGGGGATGTGCTAGAGAATGGAGGTTGGTTTGTTTTGCTATTGCTTTTGGGTTTGGAATCCAGCAGAGCTAATTCTTTGTCTGTATTTGCCAGTAATATGGATATAATGCATGCTTACTGCCTTCCCTAAAGGTTATAACTTTAAAAAGGCTAAACACCTTTTGATAATAAACTGCAGTGAAGGCACATATGAGACTTTGAAAATCTTGCTGAAGTGTGGAGGTTTTGTTTGTTTTTTAAATAAAATGCGAAAGTTTGAAAGTAAGACTGTGCCTTCAGTGCAAGAACTGGGGGTAAAGGGAGAGTGAAGCAGAATGAAGACCTAACCAAGTACATCTCCAACAGTCTAGAATCACATGCACCTGGCAGTGGCAAGATGTCCTAGATCATAAAGCCACGGATCTGTGATGCTAGGTTGCTGCTGGAGGCTGGAGAGAGCTCTTTTCAGCTCTGCCAAGAGGGAGAGTTGCTCTTTTGTGGCTGCTGCCTCGGCTATTACTGGTTATTACAGTTGTGCAGAGTATGAAGGTGACGAACTGCAGCGCTTTCGGTCTAGCTCTGAGCAAGTACAGTCACAGCTCTCTGAAAGTTCACTGTTGCAAGGACATATGACATACATCAATGCTTGTGTGACCTGGTGAAGTTCAGACCACTACTGTATGTCATTTGGGACACTTCTACACATTCCTAAGTTTTTTTTCACAAATTTTTCCTTATTAGTGTTGGGAAAGTGGTAGTACAGTCAACTTCATACTGCCTTACAAAGCTCAAGGTATCCAAGGTTATCATAGAATCATTTAGGTTGGAAAAGACCTTTAAGATCATCGAGTCCAACTGTAAATCTAACACTGCCAAGTCCACCACTAAACCATGTCCCTATGTGCCGCATCTACACTATCCTTTCTGGTGTATTCCTAAGACAGAGCATATTTTGTGAAGGAAAAGAAATTATGATTTTTCTTAAGAAAAAGCTCTTTTTGGGGTTAAGGAGAGGTTCACGTTCTGTGTGGTGAGTTCTGCAAATGGATCAGATGGTGGTCTCCCTAGGTGGTCATGTGACTTACCAAGTGATTTACCAGTGGAAAGAAAATAGGTAACTAACATTGCTCTGGATGTTCAGTAGCACCATCAGCTGCTCTTCACAAGTACCTGTTCATGCTTGTACTTGAACAAAAAGACGGCTGACTGCTAGTAATGAAAGATATTACAAGTCTTTGAGCTCTTCACATGCCAGTTTTTCTGAACTGAGACAACATTATGCCACTGTACCTCTTCACTGGTTACCAGTGAACATGGTCAAATTGAAATAAAATTTAAAGGTGCAAGCATTATTTTTTGAATCCCCGCAAGTAACTGATTCAAGTTCTTGTAAAAGCAGCTGTACTTGATGTGATCTTGACCTCTTGCAAGAGCTGTGTGCCAGTGGAACCGTTGATCTTGTTGGCTGACTTTGTGCACATCGAATAAGGTTTTCTCAACAGCCAGACTCAATAGTAGGCAAACAACTTCAGGTTTCAACACAAACATATGTTTTCAACATAAAAAGCCCCTAGTTCTCGCACAGTTAAGACATCTAAAGTAGTTTTTCATCTCTAAGGACTGGACAGAGGGAGAGAAAAAAAAAAATAGTGTGTCGTAGACTCCTTGAAGTAGTAAAATATCTAGATTACATGGCCCAAGCCAGTTAGCTATTGCTGACTGTCCCTTTGCATAATAAATACTGAGCATGGGAATGAACAAACCATTTATGAGAAGCTGCTGGTTAGCTTGCTGTTCCCCCATTGACTGTGTGTGAGTATTGGGGAGAACTCTGTGCCTTGACTATGTGGTTATTAACACCCATGGATGCATCAACTAAAACTGCAAAAACAGAGAGGCCAAGCGTCTGGCAGGGAGGATCTTTCTTGCAATTCTAGCTGGGATTAAGTTAAAACCTGTGAGCAGTGACTGTGGCAAATTTTGCAGCATGGCATGTCAACAAGAAGAGTCTGTTCTGTAGGTACATTAGTTAACACTGTTACAAGCCATTTTCTTTTAAAATTTTCAATGCCCTTCCCTCTCCAAACCCAGTGCTTGCCTCTGTTGCCTTTTTCCTGGTCACCTTTTGAGAGAAGGTAGAAGGAGGTTGTGATGACCGAAGTGACGATTGCAAATAGGGCTGTAACTTCTGTCTCTGCATTAGGCATTCCCATCTGTTGGATTTTAATACCTTATTTCTTTTGTTTCACTTAGTGTAGATTTTCTTAACAGTACGTGCCATGCACATCCATTGCTATTCAAGTATAAAAACTCAAGTGTAGTGTATTTGAGGTGCTTGTGTAAAGCAGTATTTAATTGTGTACATGAATGCGAAGTAAAGGCACTCTCTGCTGTGGAACAATCAAATGTGTCACTTAGGGCAAGATCTCAACTGTTGTAGAAAATACACGTGGAAATGTTTTAAGAGTTCATTACATAACTAGAGCATCTGGTTGTTGTTATTCGAATATAAAAAAAACCAAAAAGCTGTAGAGGAGTTGTCCTTGTATGTTAGAGTCATCCTAGCTGTTCTACAGTGCAGTGTAAATCTCGGAGCAGCTCTGATGCAGCATTAGGGTACTTCACACTTACATGAAAGTTACAGTTGAATTTAGTTTTATTATGCTTTTCGTCATATATTTAATGACATGAGCATAGGAAATTTTATCCAGCTTTTTTTTTTTCCTCTTTTTAAAGAAGTTCAGCTTTAAAGATCTGGGCTGCATCTCTGATTAGGAAGGGGCAGATGTGTACATAAAGAAGCAGTCACTCCAAATGTCATTCCACCTTGGTGGTTATATTGCAGGATGATTTCCCTTTGCTTTGCCTTCTGTTTGTTACCTAGTGTAGCTTGATAAGAAGAACCAAAATGGACTTCTGCAGGCTGTTTCCATGAGCTGTATTCCTAGCCTACTTCCATAGGGACCATGGAGAAGCCAGTTGGACACTTAGAAATGTGGAAAAGGGTATTGTAGCATAATCACAGGGAGTTTTTGAAATCTGTTAAGATTTCTCACCACTGCTAAAATTAGCTTTTCTTTAAGGTTTTGGAAACCAGGTGCTCTGAGCAAATGAAACTGGCGGCCAGCTAAAAGAGTAGTGTCAAGTAGTGGCTGCTGCTGTCCCAGGTTGATGTAAACTGGCACTGGTGATGTGGGAATGTATTCTCACAGTAGCCATAGTGTTAGCGGGGTCCCATGGCATGGAGTGAATTTTGTGTGGCAATGCCTACTGGAAAAGATTGCTTTCCTCATTGGGGTTCCCTCTAGGTTGCTGAAGGGCTTTGAGACATGGTGGTGGTATGAGAAGCAGAAAATAAGGACTCTTCTGAAGTGTACTGGTTCTCTGTTTTCTTCAGCACTGATGACTGTGATCTGTTGATCAAAACTTTAGTTGTGCTAAATGCTGTGTGTGCAAAATAAATGCTTAAGTGTTGCATCTGGATCATTGTCAAGTATGTTCTAGTCCCTGCAGAATAGATCCGCAAGACAGCAATGAGGTGTGAATGACATGTCTGCTCCTTTAATTGAAAGTACTTCATTGTGTAGTAATACTGTTTTTTTCCGGTGCTTCCAGTTATATTCAGTAACTCCTTGCAGAGCAACATAGAAAATCCTGCCCCCTTCAATGATGCTTCATTTGTTTTGAGGAGCATCCTTACTTTCAGAAAAATTTCAGTGAGTTCTAGCTAGGTGTAATATGAAGCGACTGGCTGTCTTGATGGCAGATTCACCATCTGCTGGTAGGTGACATTGTTAATTGTGCTGGCATAAATGTTGGTTTGACAACTCTCTAAACTGAAATGGTGAAATGATATAGGTTGCAAACATACATAAAGCTTTTTTTTGTTTTTTTGTGTCTTATTTTTTTTCCTTTAAAAACTGCATAATTCATAGTTCCAGTTTAGAGAACAGCTAAAGAAAGAGCAGTGCTAGTACCTTGAGGAAGAAGCAGCCTCTGTCCCAGGGTGGAACAGGAATGTGCAATGGAGGGAAGATCTGAGGCTTAAGATCTGTTGTTGATGAAAAATTATTTGCATAACCACAGACTAAACCCTGCCCAGAGAGGACATCAGTATATGCACGTATGTAGCCTTTGAAAGGAAAATCAGGATCAACTGTAGAAGAACATAGTGGAGCTGCTCTGTGGTGTAGTCATGGTTTTCTGCTTGCAAGCTAAATGCAATGGTACAGCGAATTTGAAATGGTATAAACTTAAAAAGGCTTCTTTTGCATGCAGATGTGATAATTGGTGGATATTTGACAAGTTTTTTGAAGATTGTGGTTTTTAATGGGAGTACCAAATCTGTTTTGCTTCAGTTGCTTTTTAGCTACCTGTAGTTCCTGCTTGTCCTGAGTTGTTTTTTTTTTCTCTCTCCATTTAATGCAAGTTGCTTGCTGCAGGACTACATAATCCTTTTTTCTCTTGAGTAAATTGCTGTATATTAGTATAATTATACAATAAACTTTCATTTTGTTGCTTGCTTCATTTCAGTAGATCAGCAGTTCTCCATACCATGTAAATCTCTGCACTTCAGCATTGTTTTGCAACCTGCTTTGAGGTTTTTTCAAATGTGACCTGCATTTTTACTTTATACCTTAGAAATGGAGTTGAGTGATTGACCTGCAGAATAACATGTGTGGTTTGGGTTATTTTGACCTGAAATTTCTGGGGAATTCTTTTTAGAATTGCATTACTGCATGATTTTTCTTTTTCTTTTGCTTGCACAGTGACTAGTGCATGTATACTGAATGGGATAGGGCAGGAAGGTCCTCCTACCTCTATACCACATTATCCTTAGCAGCATTGTGGGGAAGAGAGAATAGGTGTTTTCAGTTTACTGCAATGTAGGTGACATTATCGACATGTAGTCATGACCATAGAATCATAGAATGATTTGGGTTGGAAGAGACCTTTAAAGATCATCTAGTCCAACCCCCCCTGCCATGAGCAGGGACATCTTCCAATGATGGGGCATCCACAGCTTCTCTGGGCAGCCTGTTCCAGTGTCTCACGAGCCTTAATGATGAATGATAGCTTTGTAATAGTAAGAAAGAAATTGATGTAGTAGTTGAGAATAACCTGCCCTGCATTCTCATGCAAAATGTGAGATCACACACCCTGAAAGAAGCAAATAGGATATGGGCTTGGAGATTTAGGTGCACCCACACGGTGTTTAGCTGGCACAGTTTTTGACAGCTAAGTGTGGCAATGTGGTTGTCTGCTAGTAACTTGGAAGGTTAATGCTGGTTCTTGAGCAGTACCAATGTTTACTTCATCACCTGTTCTGAAACAGTATGTAGTACATGAATTAAATGCATGAACATTGCCAGGAGAAACTCTACATAGCTGGTGTGCAGCCCTTTCACTTTTATTAGCTCTTGGAATGGGACAGGGGCACCCAAACCTACTGATGATGTATGATCTTTCTGTTCTGCCTGTACTTTGAGTGTAGGGTAGTTGATATTTGTGCTCACTCATGAGTCACTCCCTTCCAGTGCTTCCCTGATTAGCTTCAAACACTGCATTCCTGTGCTGTTCTTAGGGATGTGGTCTTCCTGCAAGGACTTGGAATGAAATACAATCCTATGCTCTTGAAGCAGCAGATGGAAGACTTCTTGTTGCAAAGGTTCTTTTGTTGCTCCATGATCTTGACTTCCTCTTCAGATATGGTTAGGTGTACTTTTCTTTACCTGCAAAGCTCTCCTGTCACCCCTGCTAACCACTCTTAGCTGCTCATGCTTTCAGCAGACCTCAAGGAAAGAAGCAGCACTGCTGGGAAGAGTGATGTGGTGGAACTTGTTTTTCATATACAAGAGCAGCAGAGTACCTGCATGTGAAAAGGCCAGTACTCTTACTTTTGTAGTGAATGGGTTGTTCTAATCAGCTGGAGTGAAACCTTCTTATCTTAATATTTTCTTCCTGAAGCTGTACTTTTGAGTCTGCTGGAAGTTGCTTTATTGTGGGAGATGTACTAGCACTGAGGCTATTGAAAGCCTATTTTACATGACAGCATAATAGTAAATTTAGGTGAATGCTTTTAAAACCTTTCACAAGAGCTGAGATTTAACGCTGTAATTTTTTCTTGGATTGTGTTTCAAAGAAATTGTTTTCCACCTTCTTTGAATAATCTGTAGGGAAGCAAAGCAATTTGAAGATCAACAAACAGGTACTGGTCAAAATACATTTATAGCAGCTACTGATAAAGAAATTATCTTTTTCTAACAATGGATTTGTTACTTGAATCTAGGTATTGTTCCCCAGTATTCATTTACTTGAGATGATTTATTCATATGTTGGCAATATTGCTGTGCTCCAGTCCTGTGCTTATTGACCAAGTTGGAATGTATGTATCAGCACTGAAGAATGAGCTTTTTATACAAAAGTCATGCAGCATCCATTTCCTTATCGCCGTGGGGGGAGCTGTCCCAAGCTGGCAGTCCCCGGACTGCCCTGCCACTGCTTTGCTATACCACGACGACCCTGTGGGTGGGGAGAGGCAGCAGCAGGCGGCAGAGGAATAGGCTTTCCTGAATTCCCCTCATCACACAACAGTTTTTGTTCCAGAGGCTTTGCTTTATGGGAATTAGGTGTGATTGTAACTGAGAATGAAGCCTACAAGGAATGTGATTTGAAAAACTGAAGTTCAGCAAGTTTATGATGATCATTCATTAATTGAAAAACTTTTTCAAATGGTTTTATGCTGTACATTATACCCTAAGTAGAGATGGCTGTTGCTCTGGATGGTGTGTCTACTGCTGTGGTTCTTAATTCAGCTAGTAACCAAAAGGACGATTAACTTAAAATATCTTAGAAATGATACATTTTCAGAAAAAGATTAACATGGGGAAACTTAGTATTAATAGCAAAGGTGTTTGAAAAAAGTGTGTTTGCAGATGATCTTGTCTCTGGGGTTTTATGTGTGGATTTTTTTTTGCCTTGTAATTAGGCAGCTCATTGGCATGTGGAATTATTTTAGCCCTTTAGGTTACAGTATTGTAAAGTATTGTAAATATCTACTTTGTATCTGTGTTCTTAAGATGTAACACTGTGAAGCAGTTTGCTGGGTACACTGGATGTACAGCTATTCCCACTGCCCCCCAGCCACAGTACTATTGATAAACCCTAAACACTTGTTATATAATCAGTTTAGATGAAACCCTGCCTGGTTACTTTGCTGTTGTATATTGAAGAGCTCTAACCAGAGGATGCTGAAGGTTGGAGAGGATTTGAAAAACTTCTTCCACAACTCCTGCCTTCCTCTTTACTCACTCTTGGAGTGGTGAACTGCAAAACAATTACAAGCTTATTTGGATCTGGGAAGAGGGAAAGAATTAATGGATATTTGCCAGAAGCTTTTCTTAATAGGGTAGACTTCCTGATAGGAGATTGATCAGTTAGTCCCTTTCATGCTGCCCAATGCCATAAAATAAAAGGTCTCTTGGGGTCAAGTATCCTAGTGTCAAGCCCAGCCTGATTTAATTGGACTGATGTCTAGGGATTGCCATGAAGGAACACATCTCCATAGCTCGGAGGTGGGGGAGGATAAAAGAGCCCCTCTGTAGCTCCCTTTGCCACCCAGCTCTATGTTTGACGCAGCAAGACTTGCTGGACTGCAACAGGAAAGGTGAGGTGAACACTGTGTGGTCTTATGCCACCTGGTGCTAGTAACAGAAACTATAATGTTTTGAGTTGATGGGTGTTGGATGGAAAGCACTACAGGTAGCCTGAGAGCGTCTGAGTGTGCCTTGCTCACCCACCCGCTGCAGGCTCAGCGCCCAGACATCTCCTGTTCCATCCTTGGGTTGTGCACTTGTAATTTCCTTGTGTTCCTGCAGAACAAAAACAGAGTGGATGCTGTTGCCACACACAGTGTCCTTCCTTCTCAATTGAGTGGAATGCTACTTTTAAAAATGCTTATTAGTCATGTATGTGGCTGCACAAAGTAAGTGCTATGTGATTCTCAGACCTGAGGCTGGTGGCTTGTGAGGATAATTTTTCCCAGTACTGGTTATCATGTGTGGTTCTGTATAAGACACATTTCGTAACTCTTGCCTAAGGGGTCCAGTGTTGGAATCAAGTTACTGTTGTTTCTTCTCATTTATATAATTTTGGTGCATTGCATTGCACTTTTTTGTTTAAAGGCTTATAGCCAATTTCCTATATGAGGCTTAAGTTTGGAGGACTTGTCATCAGTTGTAACATGTTACTGATTCAAGTATAGTGCCCAATCAACAGTTTATTCAATTTTTAATTAAGATTATTTTATATCTGGCAGGTTTTTTACCAGTTGTCCTGGGTTTGGCTGGGATAGAGTTAATTTTCTTCCTAGTAGCTGGTATAGTGCTGTGTTTTGGATTTAGTATGAGAATAATGTTGACAACACAATGATGTATTAGTTGTTGCTAAGTAGTGCTTACCTTAGTCAAAGACTTTTCAGCTTCTCATGCCCTGCTAGTGAGAAGCTGGGAGGGGGCACATCTAGGACAGCTGACCCAAACTGGCCAATGGGGTATTCCATACCATATGACATCATGCTCAGTATATAAACTGGGGGTGTTGGCCAGGGGGCAGCGACCACTGCTTGGGAACTGACTGGGCATCGGTTGGTGGGTGCTGAGCAATTGCATGGTGCATCACTTATTTTGTATTTATTCTTATTATTATTATTTTTGCTTCCTTTTCTGTCCTATTAAACTGTCATTTCTCAACCTGCAAATTTTACTTTTTTTCCTGATTCTCTCACCTGTCCCATTGCGGGGGGTGGGGGTGGGGGGAGTGAGCAAACAGCTGTGTGGTGTTTAGCTGCCTGCTGCGTTAAACCTCAATACCAGTCATTGCTTTTAAAAAATGGTAATTCAGCAATTTTTTAAAAAATGAAATCTGATTACTTTGGTTGTAAATTGCTGAGGTTACTGCTCCTTTTGTAAGCACTTAGAAAGAGGGACAGCCCACTTCAGCTAATTGTGTTGTAATTGTCCTCGTGCTTATGACAAATTGATCAACTCTCCTGCACTTATGGGAAAAAAAATGAAATATAAATATAGACTTGATGCAAAGGTCTGGCTTTATTTGATAAAATGGGGTTTGGTTTGAACTTTCACTTATTGTCAGCAGCACTGTTAGCTTCATGTTTTGATGTATAGTCTGCTTCCGATGGCTCTTGAGTTGAAAACTACATGCAGCAGGTATGGGTAAATGATTTTATTTCATCTTTTATATTGTATGTGATCTTGCTTCTGGAGAGTTCAGCCAGCTTTTCCATGCAGTTCCTCGATTCAACCACTAATTTTATTTTCGCCTTTTTTTTTTTTTTTTACACTGGTATCCCAAAATAGCAAGGCATATGTAAACAGCCAGCATAATTTGTGACTGCTTAAAACTGCTTTTTTTGGGGGGGGAGGAGGGATATATTGAATTGTGCAAAATCTTGGTCCTGGACCATCCTCCATCAGTGGGCTGAAAGACGGCATTTCCGTGTGACGATTCTTGTACTGCCACTCAAACAGTAATCTTCAGTAAAAAAGTAAAAAACCAGTAAACTTCTGCTGATCTGCTAGCAAGAATACAGAGGAAATAAGGTGCTAAATGTGTTATCCCCTCCTCCTTCCTCTCTAATAGTTCTAAAACATCTGCAATATTTATTGGGAAGAAAATGAATATATACCTTTGACTATGAACAATGTTGGGAGTTCTCACTAGTAGTACCTTGCCCAAAGGGATGGAGTAGGAACCTGCACAGAGGATCTTGTCTTATAGACAGGAACTTTGTGAGGAGTTAAAAGTTTTGAGTCCTCCTCTTCCAGAACTTGAAAAAGAGAGAGAAGGGAAAAGGGAAAAAAGCTAAGAATAACTTAAGCATCCCTTAATACTTCAGATCATAACTCTGTTGTCAAAGGAAAGCTGCAGCAAAGCAACGGGCAAAGCTATGTATGATAAGGTAGCGAGAGGTCTACACCCTTGAGTTACTAGTTGAACATGGGAGGAAGTGGCCTGGCTCTCAAAAGAACTAGCTAGCAGAGCACTACTTGATATTTCGCTCTGACATAGTCCCAATGATATGAATAGACTTCTTATGTTGCAGCACTTAAGCGGGATGAATATACTACAGCAGTTGGTGAAAACAACATATGTTTAATTTTATGAAGACTTAAAGACAGATGGTGACCCATAGGATAATTATATAACAGTCAAAATTCTCTTAAATTTTTTATAATAGCTGTGATAATTACTCATAAGTAGCCAGTCATTTAAGTTTTTTTCTGTTTCATAAATAGTACAGGGACCTAGTTTAGCCTACATAAACTCTTGGGTGAATTTGTTCTTTAGTCTAGGTTATTTTTTTCACTTGTCTTGTCATCTCTAGTCTTCCCTTGCTCTCGACAAAAGGCCCAATTGATATGTGCTTCTGTTCAATCAAGTGAAATAAAGCCTCTCCCTTACATCTGCCTCTTCCAGAGTTATTTTCTGCCTCCACGGACTCCTTGTGTTTTTTGCTTCTCCCAGTTTCTGTCTGAAGGGATTAACATTCCCCTAAGAAATTGGTTACTGCATGTTGCCCTGTAGTTTGCTTGGGAGGAACGGAGTACAGAATTAAGGTCTGTTTTCTGGGAACTGCTGTCTTTCATCCAAGATTTTACCCCCATTTCTTCAGTCATCTTGGCTGTTTCTTGCATGACTCTTGAGCGGACTGGGGAGTTGTGCAGATTGCTGGAAGAGAGTTTTTAGGGCTGGGAATGAGCTGGACAACTACTTCCGAGGCATCAGTGTAGCAGCCTTTGAACCACCAGTGGCCATGATTGATTCAACATCAAGACGAACTGCCTGCTAGCAAGGACAGTTGCCTTTTGTTGAGGATTTTCAGGGATGGATTTAACAAAAAATGTCCTTTCTTCCCTCTCTAAGTTGAAGCCTTTCAGTATCCAGTAGCTCATAACCCATCTGCTTTCTGTGTCCAAAGGGCAATTTGCCAGCTCCATACAAGTCACAGGTTGCTCCTTGACTGGCATCATCTGAGGGGGGACAGAGAGAAGCTTTTTCCTAGCTTGTTACTTGTATTATGTTCATGCTGATTTCTACTTTTTCTGGTGAAGGTAACATGCAGGGCAGGGATTCAGATACAGGTGATGTTAAGTAGGCTGGCCAAGATTAAGGAGATGTTAAAGTGGGGAGGGACAGAATTCTGCTAACACAATGTTTTAAGTGATGCTAACCAAAAGTAGAAGCATATATTGAGCACTGGCCAATCTGTCTGCAAAGTGTGCTTCTTATTTAAAGGCCTCTTTGTGTGAAGCTGTATCCCTGCTTTCCCCGAAGGAAGCAGTGATAGCTTCCTTGCTAGCCATGGACCTATACCAATCAAAACAGATTAGGGTTTGAAGAAGTAATTATAGGAAATGCAGCAGCAGAAGTACTTCACCAAATGCCACTACAGTTTCTCAGCTGGAGAAGTACTAACATTGTGTTCCTTTGGGACACCACACTTTCTTCTCAGTGGTGGTTGAGTCAGTCTAGCCCTTGACAATTTTGCTTGAGTAAGTTACAAGAAAGTTCCTCATAGCAAAAACAGCTCAGGACTGCAAAGTAGTAGAGGAAGCTTGTGTTAGCTAGGTCATTACTCTCTAAAAATGAGTGTCTCTCATGACCCTGTTGCACAGAGTAACTTTCTTTCATGCTGTTTTACAACAGCACGAGTCCTAAACAAATCCTCTTGAGCAGTCAGCTGGAAGCTGATCAAAGGCTTGCTGGGGCTGTATCTGTCCAGGCAAGGATCTGGGAAACTGTATATCCACCTGTGAAAGCACAGATGGGGAAAGTATTCTGGAGTTTTGGGGTGTGGGGGAACAGGCTTTTTGGTAACCTTTATAGGTTACCAAATTAAACTATTTCAATAGTAATAAATTAAGGAAAATCTCCCTTTCTAAGGTCAACCAACTTACTGAGAATCTATTAATTAAGAAATGCCAATTTGTTAAAGTTTACCAAAAAAGTGTCTAATTTTTATTTTTTATTTATTTTTAGGGGAAAACATTCCCCTAAATTCCTTGTTGTTCCAATACAGAGTTGTTTGGTTGGCTGGTAATAACGTGGTTAATTTTCTCGGTCTGTCTGCAGAGATAGATCAGATTCAGCCCCTGGCTCAGATAAATTGAGAAACTAAATAGAATACGATCTCTAGCATCCTAGGCAAGTTTCCAAGCAACTGGACTCTTGCTTACTCTGTGGTGATAACTTTCATGATTATCCATCAAAAGAAACTTGATTTCTTGATCTGGAAGGGAAACCTTTTGTTAAGCTGCTAGGACCCTTGCAGGATAGTAAAATGTTTTATTTTCCAGGTCTAATATGTTTTTTGCTTTAAAATTTTAAAATGTTCTTTTACATTATCCATTTGAATTTTTAGCTCATTTCTAAACAGTCTTTCTCTGACAGTGTATGACCCGAGTGTTGACTGTAGAATCATTCTGAATCGGCAATGTCAGCTACTCATGAGATAGTAGCAGAGTGCTGTCTTTGCTCACCTGTGTAAGACAGCATAGCTGCTTTTAATGCAGTTGACCAGTGGATTACCCTTGAAGCCCTCCAAATGCTTGCTAGTTGGTGTTGAGTTCTTTCTTGCTTCAGAGCTCCTGGCCATAAAGTTGCAGTTTCTCATGATGAGTTTCAGCTTCTCTGTTCATCTAACCCCTGACTTCTTTCTTCGCCCCCTGTGCTTAATGTGGTTTGTTGTCTCTCTTGTTTTTATTTGCATCTACTAAAAGCAGTGTGGCTGATAGTAGGTGTTTAATATACATACTCAAAGATTAAAAATTGTATTCTGGAAAGGCAGTGAGATTTCAGTCTTGGACTTAAATTATTTTGTATGCCATTTTTTTCCTGTTTTTTAGGTTTTTTTTCTTCCTCCCCAATTTACTGTCAGGACTGATGGGTTTTTGTTGAACATCTGTTCATTGGTTTTCCAAGATGATCAAAATCAGTATTTCTAAACCAATGGTATAAATAACTGCTTTCCTTTTATAATGGAGAGCAGCTCCTGATCTTTTTTCCATGTCCTACTTCATTTCAGCCTATTAAAATGACTCCAGTGTTCTCAGTCTTGTCCTTTTTTTATATGGAGTTCTGGGTCGTGCTTGGACAAATGAGTACACAAATCTTGCATTAAATCTCATAGTCCTTTTTTTTTTATTTATTTTTGGTGTGTATCTTATATGAAGCCCATTTAGGAGCGAGATGTGTTTTGTTCTGTGTTTGATCAGTTGGTCATTCTGTAACTTGCTTAAGTACTATTTGTATATAAATCAAGTTGCAAAGGCATGTAGTTTATATTTGTGAGACTGTGTTGACTTGTTTATTTTTGGGAATAGTTGAAACACTTGTTTTGGCTTTTCACCCTAAAGAATTCCTGAATTACTGTTGGATTATTTGCCTGTTCAGTGTCTTAGTGTCACGCATTGTAGTTTGTATTATTTGCTCTGAGACACCTGTGGCTGGGAGTAGGACACCTGTGATCAGCAGAAATCATTGTCCCTCTCCTGAGTCAGTTTATAGACCCTGCTGCAAGACCTGGGAGTGCAATAGGATCACTAGGGATCCAGCAACCAGGAACCTATTCACAGAACTTCTAGCCATGAATTCTCTGCTCTTACAGCTTTTGTGTCAATGATGTTTAACACAAAATGGAAATTGCACATCTTCCCTTGTTGCATAACATGTTACACATACTAATTATATGCTTATTAATTATTTAATTATCGTACATGTCCTATAAAGAGCTTTGTGGTGCTGAGACTGGAATTACTTATGCTGGCAATTGTTTGCCCTTCTTAAGATGTGCTATACAAGTTCAAGAGAAAATTGATCTCTTAGATGTAACAAGATTGCTTTCTTTTCTGTTAAATGAAAACATCAGCTCCCCTGTAAGATGGAGTGATAAAATACAGTCACAGCAAGATGATTTCTGACATTTGCAGTGCAAGCCTTGAAAAATACCAAGGCTCCAAGATATGAGACCTGATTTGTAGTCATAATTTAAGCTAATATTGTGAGAATTTTGGACTGCTAATTTTTATCTTTTTCTTTGCCTATGAAAACTAATGAGCTAAGCAAAACTGATTATCTCAAGTAATGAATAACAAGTTAGCTGGAGCTAACAATAACGAGTAGCTAGGGCTTTGTGGAAAAACGTAATTATTACGAGGTCTATAGAACACCTTCAAGAGTTGATGCCTCTCTGTTTTGAGGATTTTAATTTTTTAGTAGTGAGACATGAGGAAAAACTTTAAGGCTTCAAGTAGTATTGCTCCTTGTTAATCAAAAGGAGTCGCATGGTGGTCACCTGAAGGAACAGAATGCCAGTCTCCTCCTCAATAGGTAGGAAACCCCCCTGACATTCCTGCTGAGCAGGAACAATGGAGGTGCATTTATCTCTTGCGTGAAGAATAGGAGTCAGATAAAGTGCAAACTTATCTGATAGAAGTTTCTGTTTCCTTTTTTGGAGTAGTGTGGGAAGATGTCACTCCTCTTCCTCTTCAAAGGTTCTTGAGCATTAAATCCTGTCTGGAAAGGTGCTATTATTATTCCCACTATTCAGAGACTGTTGCAAATTCTCATTAATGCATGTTGGAATAACCTGACCTCTGCTAGAATAATACATACTTCTATATGTGTATTTGTATACATGTATGTGTACATATACACACAGTTTTTAATTGCATAATATCACAGAAATTCCTCAACACTTCTTATTCTTGCATTTTTTTCAACATGTTTTGCTTTGCCCTTGGACCAGGCTATGAAGTGTTTTTTTCTTTCTGAATTGTCTTTTTCATTCAAGTGAGAGGAAAATCCTCATCATTCTGTTATAAATATAACTGTAGCAGACATCTGTTGTGTTCAAGAGTTATCTTTTATTTCTTTCTGGTAATTTAAATGTGACTTTTTGTAATGTAACTTTCCTAATGGAAGTGGGGACTGCATGCAAAAGAAAGGAATTAGGGGATAAAGCAGGGATATGTTGCAAATAAAATTTAATGATAATATTTGTGTATCTTATATGGTCCTTAAAAATTTGAGACTATGTTCTGTTGATCCTTTTTTGGAGAATGGCTGAAGAGAGTTAGAGTTTAGATGTTGATATTAACAGTGATGAGTGTGACAGTTGCCAGCATTTTGCAATAGCATATTCTCTCGGATTTCTCCAATTGGTGCAGCTTCTTCGCCTCGCTTTAGTGGTAGGAGTCAGATCTTTTTTTTTTTTTTTAAAAAAAAAAATCTCCGCTACTACAAGGCAAACTGCACTAATATTTCTTCTGTTCTTCTATTCTAGACCATTGTATTGTGTAGATGGTACAAGGTTCATGAGAAAAAGCTTATAAATGGCAGAGAGCTGGGATGTGATTTACACACCATGAAAATCTATTTAACAATTTTAGGCCTTTAGTACCCATGATTCTTAAGCGGATCTATTGTCTGTCACAACTGGAGCACAGAGGCACTTACATCATCAGGAAGATGCTAGTTTGGAGGAGTGAACTAGCTCTCTTTCCAACGTTGGGACAAAAGTAGGATCGTCAGATTTCTCGAAGTGATGCAGCATGGTAAAAATGTATTAAGTCTCTTATAGTGAGGAAAAAATATTCAACCTTAATAATACTGAGAGTGAGGTGTAAAGGATTATTATCCTTAGTGTATACGGCTAAACTTAGGGTCTTAGATTAGTCTCTTCAGTTTGCACTGTTTTGTCTTGCTCACAAAACCTTTCAATACATTCAACTTGTTCTTGCCACAAGGAAAAAAGCTTTCAGCTCAAAAGCAAAGAATGCGTATTAATTGAAGGCGTGGGAGATGGGGTGAGAGATGGTAAAATAATTATAATAACAGCTTGTAAGTTGGTCTATAGTAACTTCAGTTATAACTTATTTTTACAAGGTTTTTTTGCAGTATTTGCCTTTCTAGAATTTTCAACCCCATCTTGTAACTTGTCACTTGAATCTTAGAAAGATGCAAAAAAAAGATTTTGAAGCCGTATCAACTTCTCTTATTATTTTGTTGATACTTGGTAACAGAAAACTGCTACCAGTTTGATTTGATTGAGGTCTTTAAAGAAAGCTTATTGAGAGCTTGGGAACGAATTGTCCCACTGTGCAGGAGGACTAAGAATTTCAGGGGAAGGAATGTTTAGCTAAGCAAGGAGTTTTAATGAACTCAAATGTAAAAGAGCACAGGAGAAACAGAAGCAAGGACAGGCAAGACAGAAGGTGCATAAAAGCATTCTTTGGGCACTAGGGATGCTATCAAGAAGGCCAAAGCCTAGCTGCAGTGCAAACTAGCTAGGGAAATAAAGATTAAGAAGAAGGGCCTCTTCAAGTATACCAGTTGCAAAAGAAAGTTCAGTGAAAACGTGGGTCTGTTGTTGAATAGAGAGGCAACTTAGTGATGGATCATACCCGGGAAGTCGGTGTGGTTTTGGCCTCAGGAAAGTGATAGGACAGGGACTAATCAGAGAAGCGGAAGTGTTTTACTGTCCTCCTGTTAGAAAGCTTTACTTGATATCTCGTCTGAATCCTCCTTGCTTAAGTGTCAGCCTATTGCTGTTTGTGTTGTGAACATAGACTACAGGTTATTACTTCTTCGTTATGCAATGGTTAAAGGCTATTACCAGTTTGCTGTCCTTTGTGTTTTTTCTTTACAAAGAAGGATCCTAAGCCTGTTCATTCTTTTTAGGCCAGCAATCTTTTCTTTGCTTTCTTAGATACTCTAAATGATCCACGTCTTTGTAGAATTTAAGCGCCTAAACTAGATTTAACACCCAGATAAGCTTTACAGGAACTAAATATAGTATAAGGATTACTCTCTGTATTTTGCAAGCTGTATTGCTTCATTTTTAAGCTCCTGTATGAAGCTTGTGGTTTTTGTGTAGTAGCTTTTTATTGTTGACTCATTCAGCTTACAATTTACCACAGGTCTTTAAAACACTTATTATTATTATTATTATTTTTAATCTTTCATTTTTTTAATTATGCCCTCTCAGTAAGGAAGTAGCCTGTGATTCTGGATTTGCCAGAGAGGCACATAGTTATTGTGGCTGAAATTGCAGCAGTGCTTTGCTGTTGCTGTCCTCGAGTGAGGAAAATCATGGGAAGTGGGAGATCTTCCTGAGAAATGTGTAAGTGCTATATATATATGTGTGTGTGTGTGTGTATATATATATATATATCTGAAGTCTGGGCAGAATTTACTTGGAATGAGAGTCTTAACAAGCATCAGCCATTTGAGTAATCCTGTATTAGATCCTTTTCTGTGAGGAATTGTCACGTGCTCGGTCATTCTCTGCACTGTGCTTCTGCACTTGACTGTGTCAGCTTTTGAGTAGCTCCTTGTACATTGTCTCCACTGAATGGATGATTTCATTCTGTCTAGATCTCTGTACTCCCTTAAACTTGAAGCCTCATTCTAACTGTTATAGGAAAACTTAATAAATGTGCTGTTTTCCTTTATCCTGGTTGTTAACAAAAATATTGAATGATAAGCATCTGGAAACTTAATTGTTGCATCCTTCCATTTTGACAGTGAGGTATTGGTAATTTCTCGCTTAATTAGCTTTTTTCTCCTCATTCCCACTGTTGTCCTAGTAGATTCACTAAAACTACTTTCCCCAAACTTGATTATAAGAGTGTCTTAATTCAAATTCCTGCAAAATGCTCAAGACTAACTAGTCTTGCTGGAGGTAACGGGGCCCAGAACAGGTACGAGAGAACTTGTGGGTGGATATTGCTGTAAGAGTAGGAATTTTACTTTGTATGTTGACATTAATCAAAATAGTTTCAATTGCACAGCTGCAGTGTCTGTGTCCTCAGGGAAACTTTTCTGATCAAAATGCAGTGGTTGTCTTGTAAGAACACCTAAAGTGCACAATGGAAGTGCAGTCTTGGGGCATGAAATAATAAGAACAGTCTTCATAACATGTCTCAGGTTTTATTTTATGAAGAATACAAAGACAGATGTCAGATTTTTTTTTTTTTTTTTTTTGCTAGTTATGTTTGTCCTCCTCTGAAAGGAGGAAAAGAAGCTGCTGGTCATTATTTGATTTGCTTTAGAGCCATTGTTTATTTTGGAAATTTGATAAATATCTGAATAAATGGTTACTCTTGCTTTTTCAAGCAGAGCAAGACTTGGCAGAGGTTTGCCTTGGTATATGGCAAACATGATAGAGATAATCATCAGGAGCCTGCGTTTTGATTGTGGTCTATTCTGTAAGCTGAAAACAAGCAGCATGAGTTTAAAATCCCATTCTTTATTTCCTTTACCTGCTGATTCCCAAAAATGCTTTAAAGGACTGTAAAGAAAAAAAAGGTAGGAATATTTAAGGAGCCACTACCTTCTGAAGCTTTCAAGCTTTTCAAAATTATTGAGTATTATTTCATGTATCTGATATGCTTTAACTACCCTGCCAATTTTGGTGTAAAATTTACTTTGATGTCTTGTAATTACTGACAATTTGTGGGAAGCAGTAAAAGTTTTTGAATGAGCAGAGTCAATGTTTTGGAAGTGTAACTTACTTTTTTCTTAATAAATAAAACAAAAAACCTACCCAAACCAAAAAACACAGCCCTTAACATAAAGAGACCAAGAACATTCTAATTTGAAATTATCCTTTAAACACAGTAACCATTGGGACTGCACAGCAAATATTCAATTGAAATGATATTAAATTACTAGTAGCTGCTTAAAGTTGAGAATTCATATGGAAAACTCTACGTAGATCCGTTTTGTAGTCTTCATTGCTAATGTTGTCAGAGAACATTAAAGAATGAGCATTTTGTCACTGAACAGTAAATTCGTAGGATGTCATTGCAGGGCATGGGATGGTCATTAAATGTTTTTTTGGTTTCTCTGGAGGAACAGATTAAAGCTAATTGCTGCCTAAAGGCATATTGGAACAAGTTTCTGTTCTTGTTTGGGTTTTTTGTTTGTTTTTAAAATAATCTGATGCAGTGAATGCAATCTGCAGTGGAAATGAAATGGAAGAAAACTGCTGTCCCATGACAGGGATTTTGTTCCAAGCTTCATTTCGTAGTGGAATTTCTCCTCTTCTGAGAACTGAGTGGACATGCAAAACAGATGAGGAAATCTGGAACAGACAAGATAACAGGTAGCTAGTACTGCCACAGAGAGAAATGTTAACAGGAGCTTCTGCACAATTTTGGGGTTTTATTTTCTTTTGTTTTCATGTTGTTGCTGGTACCTTTTCACTGACTTGTCTGGGTTCCATCTGTGATCTCAGCTCCTACCAGCTTGGAGTTCCCTGGTTTTTATTTGTGATACCTGAGGGTGGCAAAAATATTACAAGGGAGAGTTCTCAGTCTAGTCGGCACTTCAGACTACTCAGGCAAGGGCAAGGACATGCAGCTTGTAGCAAACAAGCTTAGTGCCCTTGCTCTCTTAGGATCCTCTGTGGCATCATTAGACTTAATTGTGTTGATCCCAAATGCACTTTAATTAGGACAGGCAAGGAGAAAAGGAACTAGACAGCATGAGTCACATGAAACCCCTTTATCCTCCTTTTAATGTTCTTTGCTTTACTTGTCTTTTCCCCTTCCTGTGACTTTCAGGCTTTTATTAAGGAAAAAAAATATGTCTGGCTTTGTCAGACAAGGTAATTGCATCTTTTAAAGTATAGCTGTCTAAAAGGTATCAAAACAGCCTTTAATGTCCTCATGCTGATTAAAGTTTGTCAGGTGTGAATGGTTGATAAGGCTGCTGTTAGGTTTATTTTCTAGTGGCATTTAAGACAGGCAACTAGAAAAGGTGGGCCTCTGCATTTCTTTTGCGTCTCTTCTGGGTTTGTCCTAAATCTTTTTATCATATGACAACAGTGCCACTCCATTACAGCTGCATTTATCTCCCTTTTCCCTCCTTCAGTATTGTCTTTTAGACTTAAAATCTATCAAACAGTGG
The DNA here is from genome assembly GCA_013400755.1 of Pelecanoides urinatrix. Taxonomy (NCBI): domain Eukaryota; kingdom Metazoa; phylum Chordata; class Aves; order Procellariiformes; family Procellariidae; genus Pelecanoides; species Pelecanoides urinatrix. The sequence continues at coordinate 129,755 of VZTQ01013180.1, read as the reverse complement.
ATTTGTAACCCGTTGTAATAGTGTATGGCTAAAATCAAATGAGTGTTAGCAGTATTGCTAAAATGAAACCTTTGCTAAATGCTTTTTCACATGCTGTTTTCTTTCTTGAACGTTCAGTATGTTAAAGTGGAAGTGAACCAGCAATAAAACCCCAAATCCAGTCTCATATAAACAAACAATAAGAAACCAATGTTTCATCAACACTTTTACTCTTGCTGAGCCTGAGAAACTAATCTTCCCGC
>VZTQ01013180.1:106289-129502 GCA_013400755.1 Pelecanoides urinatrix | reverse complement strand
CCCCCCCCCCCCCCCCCTACAATAGGGATGGTATTGTACTCGACCATCAGCTTTGAGACAGGCTTTGTCCTGAAGAATTCAGTCTATTTAGTCAAGACAAAAGAGAATAGGAAAAGCTAAGGCACAGAAGGGAGGTGACCTGTGCATGGTCTTGTTGCAGGTCAGTGGCAAAACCATGGTGAGAACTCGGGTGTTGTAACTGCTGCCTCATTGCCCGGTCAGCTAACGCTCACCCTGGGCTGCTACTTCCCAGGCATTCTTGATACTCAACTTGTGACATGTGTGCTGAAGGCCGTGCTTCTCTTTGACATCATGGTGGTGATGCTGACATCTCTATTCTTTCAGTTCATCATCTAACGTATAGTTTCAGGTCTTTTGGTCTTGTTTCTAAACTTCATAAATTTGAAGGCTAATTGGAATAAGAAAATGTTAATTTGTAGAAGTATTTTACACCAGATTATAATAAGCAGGTCATTAACCTGTCATGGTCTATCGTGTCTGTGGGAGTTGAGAGACCTTTAATCAGCAGATTATTGACACTACACAGCAAACAGTCTAGTATGTCAATAAAAGTTCATGACCTTAGGAAACAGTAATGAAAGTTCCTGATTTGGGTTACAACTGCTAAAAAAGAGAAAAGGTTTATATATGTTTTTGCAGTTGTTTTTATTGTAAGGTCAGTGAAAGGTGAAGAAAATAGTAACTTGTAGTTCAGGCCCCAGGCTTTTTATCAGCAACTGTAGCATTGCACTGCCACCAATATTCAATTTTGCTAAGCATGCAACAGTTTCCATATGTTGTAATCCTCTTTTTGGTGATTTCATCTTCCAAAGTTGTTTCAGGTTCCTTTGGCATAATAAAGATTTTAACAGTATGAATGTCATTTTAAGCATTTGTTTGTTTAATGGTAGTGAGTTCTTACACTTTTTTAATGTGTAGTGTAAGCACTGTACAGAAGTTGCAGTTTAACTGCATGCATCTCTGCACGTTTAAAACTGAGTAGCTCTCACTTTGTAATGTGTTAGATGGTCTTGGACAAAAATAGAGAGTCCTAATCTATACATCAAAACATAATGCATTTCGCTTATCAGCCCTCTTCCAATTAAAAGCATGAGAGCATCTAAATTGGAGAAACTTCAGAGCTCTTCTCTAAAAACAGCCGTTCCCCCCCAAGGTCAGTGCTTTGGGACCGAGGTAGGTCATGATACACAACCCAGTACTGAAAGGAGCTCCTGGATTGTGTGTGAGGTGTAGTAGCTTGGGTGCAGAATGTAAGTACAGATGGCCACAGTTGCTATAGCTCCCTTGGAATTTCAACAGCAGTCTCTTGTCCTTATGTGGTTGCCATCTTCTGTGTTTCATGCTACAGTGAAAATTAAAACAAATGTTTGGAAGCAGCAACTTTCAAAGACAATAAGCTACAGCTTTTGTTCTGGATGTCTATAACTTACCATAAAAAGAAAATAAACCCAACAGAACTGACCATGCTCCTTTGTGTTAAATAAATTCTCTACTTAGGATTTACAGAAGAAGAAATTAATCATAGCTCGAAGTTTATTTTTTCTTATGTTGTTTAAACTTGTTGAAGTGTTGAGTTGCGTGTGCTACTCTTATTTTGAAGGGATATATATGTTTACAATTTATTGGCCTAATCACCAGTTAGCTGAATTTGGTAAATGGTTAAAATTTTCATAATGAAAAGGATTACGAATTAATACCAATAGATAATACTTTTGAATATTGCATAAAGCATTCTAAGTTAAATGGAACATAGGAACACGAAATAGTCTTATTTTTAGGTCTGATCTTCATTCAGCCAAGCATATATCGATTAGATACTGTACTCCTTGTCTTAAAGTGGTTTTGTCTTTCACATCAGTTTTACCAGAACTTTAGCTGTAACTTTATAAGAGGGCTTGTCAGAGTTAGTAATTTCAGTGATAGAATACAGCAATGATATATAATGAAATATATATTAAATGTTAGGTGTTACACTTTAAATAACTTTTCAGGAGTAATATTACACTTGTTAGGTGTTTTTCTATGATTTCTAAAATATAGTGAAAGATCTGATTACCAGAAAAAAAAAAAAAAAAACTATGCAATTTCACTGTTGTGTGTCCTATTTTTTGTAATTTGATGTAAGGATGTACTCCATTCAGTTATAATTCAGTGAAGAATTCCTCTTGATAATTCAATAAACACTTCTTGATCCTTATTAATTATTGTCCAAGTTGCAGCCTTCTTTTTGTGGAATGGAATTGGAACAATTGCTAGGAAATATCAATAGAAATGAGTTTCTGTGCTGTGTGGCACACAGCTTGTTCAAAGAGTGCTCACTGAAAAATGGATCAGGGATAATTTGACTTGTGTCAAAACGTTGGTGACTTTGAGCTTGTACACATGCTTCTGACAAAACCCTTGCTCTTGTGTAAACGGAGACGTGATAGGGACATGAAGTTGATTCTGTATTAACGTTTTCATTGCACTTCTTTTTCAGTAGAAGAAGCCAGTGGATGTTGGCTCTTGGGGTGAAAAAATTTAACTTCCGTAAGGAATTTTCTTTCTATGCAAAATGAATAGCGGTAACCTTATTAAAAAATATTTAAAATAGCTGTCTTTCTACAATTTGAATGGTAACAGTTTATATAGTTCGGTTGTGTTCATCAGTGCACTTTCTTAAAGGCATGGAAGGGATAGGTGAGGGACTACTGGTTAAACTGTATCAGGTTTGATAACATGATAATGTTACTAGATTTTTATTCTGTTAATAATGAATGAAATAAGTTTCTAATGTGCAAATTAAGGGTAAATATCTAAAAGTGAAAATTGTGGCACAGCAAGGATGCTTTTTTTAAAAAAAAAAAAAACTTATTTCTAAATCATGAGATGGACTGTACTGCATGTAAAGTCAGGAAGACATTGATTGCTTATGCAGAGTACTAAAATGCACCATTTGAGAAAACGAAGGGCATCCAAGATACTGCTTTGGGACTAGCAGATGTCGTGCAGGGCTGTGGCAGATCATGCTGGTCTTGAGCAGCAGCACAGGTGCCTACACGTTGACAATCTCACCATAGGTGTGGAAAAATGGAAGCACATAATTTCTTGAGGAACAGGGCTAAGCTCAGGGTCTTGCTCAGCGTAGAAGCCATGCATTGAGCACAGCTCACCTCTTCAACTTTTAAAAACAGATACTATCTTTTTCAGTGATATTTTTTATTTCATTTTGCAAGTTATGACAGGGTGGTATGTTAACTTTGTTATGAAATGAGGTATCTTGCTAATGAGAACTTACCTGGATAGCAGTAGTTTAGTGTAATTCCAAGGGGACTTCTTCAGATAAGTAATTTGCAGGTTCATTGAACATGAAGAAAAATGCCTATTTGTGAGTTTAACTGCAATGTAGATATTAGGAAGAACTCAGAGCTATGCGCTCTGAAGAAAAGGAGGGGAAAAAAGGGAAGTGAGGGGAGAAGAGTCTGAGGTACAAGAAGTATTTTTTTTATTAGCATCTGATTATATTTTGTCTTTTAGAGCCAGAGAAATATTCTGATCAATATGAAAAATCTTATTCCGGCAAAAACGTACCAAAGTTCTGATTTTGCATTTACTAATATCTCTCATTAATTTAGAAGACTGTATCAGGGAGGAGAACTTTTGTACAAAGTTCTAAGTGCATGCATGTGGTCAGTGTATACATATACATATATATGTATATATGCATGATGATTTTATCTGTATTATTGCCTTTCTTGTATATATCTGGAGTAATGGGATAGCTGGATTACTTGGAAAGCCCTTGGCGATGGGATTTGAAAGAGTGAATTAAGTAGAAAGTATATGCCAGAGCTTAAGCTGAGCTCTTAATTGTATTGCTTCTGTCAGTTGAGATTGACCCATAGAGTGGCTGTCCTCTTACTTGCAAACTTCCAGTGTTTTTAATGACTTATGGAAAGGCTGCATAGCAATATAGCGAAGTAGCAAAAAAAACCCAACCCCTTTCTTTTTATTGTTTGCTCTAGTGTTTAGGACAAGCTATTGGGGAGCTAAGGGTCTTTGGTTTTGCTCCCACAGTTATTGCTCATTCATATGGCAGAAGTAGGAAGAGCACCAGGGTCTCTGTTTGTGTTACATTAATCAGTGAAGTTGTTGAGAAAGAAATCGATGTATTTAATAAGCATATATGAGTATTTTGTTATGACTTAAACTGGATCAAATTATTTCATATTTACTGGGAGGCAAGAACTGAGGGAATCCTTGAACTGGTGAAAAGAAGGGAATCTGTATACATGATACATCCTTTTTTCTCCAGGAAAATTGTGACCTGTAAGATGCCTTAATTTTGCAAGGAGGATAACCATTTAAAAAAGTAAACTGGACTGATGTACTCCATGAGAGAATACAAAAATACAGTAGCTACTCTCAGAAGGAGAGGTTAAACAATTTCAGTTGCAAAACTGATTGGTGGCATTTCAAAGTGGTAAGGATGGTAGGTATTCTCATTAAAATTTGGCTTTTTAAAATAAAAATTATTTTTAAACAGGAGGTGCAGCAGGTGGCTTCAAATACAGTGGTACTATTTTTAGCCTACTGATTTTGTGATACGAATGAATGGTATCTGAATTAAGGAAAGCTTACCATTTTACCATTATGGGTTTTTTCCACTTCTCAGTTTAACTACATATATGGTAATAAATTGGTTCTCTTAAGTCAGGTACTGTGGACATTAACAATAATTATGGGGAGAATTTTCAAAAGCTTCCAGTAGTTCTCAGCTACCATTAAAGTCAAAAGGGAAATCAGAGAGAATCGTGCCACAATTTAGTATGTTTGTATATCCCGATTGTTGTACATCCTCTGCCTGGAGAACTAATGATTCCTAATTTTTTCCAACATTAAAAAAACCAAAACAAAACATTTTTTAAACATTTTTTTCAGTTCTATTTTATACCTCTAGATTGATAATAGATGCAGCATCTTATGGGGACAGACAGTTGGCTCAGCCAGCAGCCAAAACCAATCTCTGTTAGTCACTGGAAACATTGTAGAGTGTGGGCTTTCTCCTTCTGCTGCTGCTTTCACAGCTCCAGCCTCCACATGGCCTTGTGGTTGATCAGAAGCTTTTTATTTGTGCATATATGTGATTATGTTGCTTGAGAGCGCAGGGGCTTATTAATGGGGCTTGTAAGTTCCTGTAGCGTATCCTCAGAGACCTGAGTCTTGTCTGGAGTTGTGTAGGAGAAGCAAGAGTAGGAGCACCGAACAAGGTGGTGATAGACTACACTGACAATGTAGAAAACTATAGGATAGATTTGTTGTCCTGCATTGTTATATAAACATCATACCTATTGACTTTAATGGCAGGGCAGGGAAGCAACCCCTTTCCTTAATTTGGGGCATATCACTTCAACGGGTATACAGTTTTTCCTTCTGCTCTGCCTGAGGCAAGAGCTGGTAGCTCTACTTAACTGTATTAACTGAAGGAAAGACAAAAAGCTATTGGTGGCATCTCTTGGTCTTCACGCATACTGTTCCCCTTTCTTTCTCTTTTTAATGCCCTGAGGGTGACCACTGTAGAGTATAATTGCTCGATTCGGTGCATCAAGAGTGAGGATCTGATGCGCACCCTGCACTTGTTTGTTCTCTGCCCATTTGGCAGTGGCAGAAACCAAGCAAAGGTCACGTGAGTGCAGCCAGAACAGCGTGGCAGCGCCGGGAATGCAGTTACGTTACACTGGGCTCCTTTCATGCCTTCTGTGTGAACAGGAGTCAGCACTGTATCAAATGTCATGGAATTAATTTGTGCATCTAAATGGCACACATTGAGGAACCCCACCTGAAGCTGGAAACACAGTGTGTTGTGCTTTCAGGGCAGGTGGGAAGGGCTGACCATGGATGGTCGAATGAAGGTTCGAATGAAAGAGTATTGGTGAGAGTGACTTTGTTCGGGACAAAGCAATTACGGGCCCAATCCTAGAAAACCCTGCGCCTGCTGTTTGTATGACACAAGCCACGTGATCTACCAGGGAGACTTAAGTTTAACAGTCACACAAGGGGCTGTTAAAGACATGTTCCCTAATAAAAAAACCTGATATCCTAAAAAGTTAGGGGTGTCATCTTTTATGCTTCTGTTTGTGTGTGTGGATTTAAGTGTATACTCACTGGGATGCCTTGTCTCCCTAGCATTGTTTAGGTTGAAGTACAGTTAATGAACCTGCAGTTTTATGCTAAGAGGCCCACCTGCATACTGTTATGGGTCCATGTACAAAAATCCTGAGAACCCAGTTTCATTGCTGAGTATTGATGGGGCACAACGGGGTCTCATATAGGAGTTGTAGTGCGTGCTGTAACTTGTACAGTTGAACACTGTCAGTGCCAGTGTTGATGTGACATTTGAAAGAAGAGCCTGTGATCATTTAGCAGGCTACAGCCATACTAGTGGTGCTGGCCATTTTAGACCTTTGTAGAGATATGGAATAGAGGGAAACTTACAGAAAGCAGTTACATTCTTTCTGAGAATGTTTTATTGAATGTCACAAAATCTTATTTTGCCTTTCTGCATATTCCATCAACTTGCTAGCTCACAGGCTGATGCACAATTCAAAGGCTGTCTTCTGTTGTGTTTCCAGTGAACAAATTTTCATCTTACAGCAGATATTTTCTTAATCCTTAAATATATGATACTGTGTTTGGATTGTTAAATTCTATTCCATCTGTATGTCCCATATGTTCAGCCCCCCTACTGTTCCAGTTTGTTTGTGGTCACCTTTCTTCACTATGTGAAGGAAAGGACATGAGGTACTAGTGAAGGATTCTTGCTGGTAGCTCCACAGTTGTGGTGACAGTTTGTACACTTATGTATTGCTGAAGACCTTTTCTCTCACTCTTTCTCTGGGTAGCCTGGTGCAGGATTAATTGCAGTGCTTGTGCAGCAGGGGAGGACCAAATTTAAAGGTCTTTTCCTGTCTCCTGATGTTTCAGCTCAAATGAAGAAATATCTACAAGTATGCAAATACAATTAAAGAAAAATAATTCATGCTCTAAAAGGTTTCTCACATCCTTGTAGTAGATGAACTACAGGACAGGTTAATGAGGAAGTTTCCCAGGCTGAAGTGTTGTGAAATGGAAGAGAAGGCAAGCAGAGCATTCTGGATTTTCCTGGGTATGTTAGTTGAGATACAAATAGTCTCAGTTATTTCAAAAAGAAGTCAGTAGATGAAATTATTTAGAAACGGGAAAAAGATGTTTGATATTGCTTTTCCTTGCTCAATTAATTTTTTGTGCTTTTTTGTTTGCATTTACTACTTGAGAGGTTAGAAGTGGCTTCCAAATATACTTGCTCTTAAACAAAAGCAGAGCTGAAAGCTGGAGAAGCTATGTTAAGAGTGGTTTCCTTTCCAAATCCTTCTCTGGGAAAGCATGCCATTGCCTTTCAAGTTGTCTCCTCCCCTGTTGCCTATGTGTTTGTCACGGTTAGTGGCTGGAAAGTGAAACTCTGACACTACTGCCTTTGCGTAAAACTTAAGCAATATTTTTCAGATAAGGGAAAAACTTCAGTAATGTTTTTCAGATAAGTTGTTTTTTCTATGTAGTGTTATGCTTACGCTTTTGTGCTGCAAAATACTTATTTTCTCTGCTAGCTTGGATTCAATTGCAGGGCAGGCGGGGAGGTGTCAAACTTGGTTTAGCAGTTTGATGCTGCACACTTTCTCCTTTACACTTAGGCTCAAGTTTTTATCCCTGTTCTACCAGGGTACCTTCTTTACATTGGTGTTTTTAGCAGGAATTAATCATCTCTGGTTCGCAGCTGAGATGCACCTTCTTTGCTGTATAAATGCATCATTAGAATAAACTGTTGTGTAGTGTGGAGTTACTCCTTTAGAAGATGAAGCCTTTTAAGCAATGTTGAGAAAATTTCCTTTTTTGTGTTTTTGCCTTTGTTTCATTCACAGGTTTGTTATAGCACACATTACTTGATCTCCTTCTATCCTTGACTTTAATACTGGTGATGAGAAGTCTGCTATCAGGCTTGGTCAGAAGGCAATCTGACAGAGGTCTGCTTTATTCAGTTTGTGCCCTAATGCATTGGTATCGTGTAACGTGCCCAAAGCAACACTGTTCGAACAACATCTTGAGGGACTCTTAAAGGCAGAGTTCTCCGTGGTCATGTTATCTTCCGGTTGATCAAGCCAAAAGTAGTAGGTTTTGCCTGGAAGGCTGGAGTTGAGGGTCTGGATTTCGGAGGTCCTTTTGAGATTCTATGTAGGGTGACTGTTCCATGGGAAACGGCTAAAGTTATTTAAATTAGTTTTACTGCTGGCACTCAGTAGTAAAAACTAAGTGCTTTCTTTTCTTCTCTTTTATAACAATGTCCAGCTGGGCATGGAAACTTACCCAGTATTCATATTTTTATGATTAAATAGCTGCTTTGTGCTGCTCATATACCTTGTGCCTTGAAACCCTTCTGAGGCTGAGCAGAAGGTAAGAAACTACTTCTCCTACGTGAGGAGTTGCAGTCTGGACCAAGTTAAAATGATGGGCAAATGTAGAAAGTCAAACCAAATCCAGTTCTCCGTGCATGGTTGTTGGGTTTTTTGTGGTGTTTGTTGGTGGGTTTTTGTTTGTTTGGGGTTGGTTGGTTGGGGGTTTTTTGTGTGCTTTTGGTTTTTTTTAAATGTGGGACCCTGTTTGGAAACAGAGGTGTGACATGAAGACTTTATTTTCAAGATCATTCTACTGTTTCCAAGGCTTTCTTAAAAGCAGTCTTGAGGTACTCTCCTCCTTGGTAATGACTATCTACAAGTAAATAAGGTGGGATCTTAAAAGCAGCTGTGCTGCTTTTACGGATAAGGGAGAAAATGAGATTATCTGGTTGGCACATGCACTCTCTTGCAAGTCATCTTTGCAATACCAGAACACCTCCTTCATCCTGGAAGAGTGGTAGGCAAAGACTGACTGACTGCAAGAGCACAGCTATGCAGCAGAAGAATCTTAGTGAGGCAGTGTCACTTGCTTTTTATAGCTTTTCTCTTAGGGAGCCATCTGTATGTACTACAACTACATTTCCACATCCCTCAGAGAAATTTTCTAATCTTTGTTTTCCTGATACTTCTCGACAGGAGGGATCAGCTCTTAGTGTTTGTGCAAATCAGAGAAGTGTCACAGTAGGCAAAGGTAATGGACTTGTCAGGAACTACAGTTTACAGAAATAATGTAGTTCAAAGTGGCAATAAAATTGGGAATGCAAATGAGCATTTTATATGATCTAGGTGATATTGCTCATACTGTTGGTCAAGCTGAAATTATATGAGAAGAATAGGCTCTGTCATAGTGAACTGGAAATCTTACAATATAGTTCTGTTTCTTCAATGCATTTATTCTTAAAACAAGTTTAATGCCCTCAAATTAAATTGCAGTGATAGCGTTGTATATATCTCCAGCACAAGTCCAGCAAAGGTGTTAGCAGCAAAACCTCCCCAGACTGCCGTACCACATTAAGCAACTGTGAAGGGGCACCTTTACAGAAGTGAAGAACATTTTTCCTACATGTTTAGTTAAGCCCCTGATGCCTCTTTGGAGAATGACAAATAATAGAAGTGCTTTTGATGCTGTCTGGAAACTAGACAAAGGGTCAGGAGTCTGTTTCATTTAGACAAGCTGCTGTTTTATAGCTGCTTTTTTTTCCACTGTCAAACTGTGGAACTTTTGCCTAGGAATAAAACCTTCAGGTAAATAGCATTGTGACCATTTGTTGCCTCTGGTTTGCTCCATGTCACTTTTGTTTGAAAATAAATTGAAATCATGGTTTTGTTTGCTTTGCCCCCTGCCAAGTACTGTTACTGCAGAAATGACAAATTGATGTTAATTCCTGCAAATTTTATTGGAAATTAGAAAGAAATCTTGTAGTATAAAATAGCTAATAAAGCATTGATTAATTTTGACATAAATAAAAATTTGGCTTAATTTTGTGAATAACCTTGTGTAGTCTACATCAGGGGCATATATACAGTAGCTTCTAGAGTTAGTGAGAAGCAATGCACTGCAAGACAAAATGCAGGGCTGAATGACTGTCTGGAACAGAATTTTTCAAAGCGATGGTTCACAGACCTTCTGGTGCTTCTGGAAGCTGCACTAAGAGGTCCACAGAACCTTTTTTAATACATAAACTGAATTTTTTAGTTCTGGGCAATTACAGTGTAGTACACAGGAAATGTTGAAGGTTGACAGTGGCTAAAAACACTACTGTGTTCGGAGACATTTCCCTCTATTGCAAGGACTACAAGGTGCAAAACAATAAAGAATTTTGTTCACTATTTACAGAACATGTGTCTTGTAATTTGGCTTTGTGTATCTGGATTGCTGATAGTAATTGTGCGTGGGTATTGGAAAATAATTTTGATATCTGTCTAATCAGTGTTTTGGCTTTATTTCTTTTCCCCACATCTCTCTGAAAAACCAAGATATGCACAGGCATGCATGCATGCACACAGCTGGTATGACTTTTGAGTTTATGCTTTTGTTTGTGTTGATGAAGTAGTACTGGTCTCAGTACGCTCTCAGCTGCATCTTTGTAAGGTGAAGAGTTACTAGGCTGTCAAATACCTCTTAATAAACCTACCACAGCCCTTCTTGTGTCCCCTTCTTCCTTCCATCCCCCCAGTGCTTGGTGCAGTGACTATTAGAAGTTGATTTATTTTATATATTAACATATGCCATATATATGTGTATTTGCCATTACAGAGTTTATAGTTCTGAGTTGGATTTGATCTGGGGAGAAGTGTGATAGGCTATACAGTCACATTATACCCGTGCAAAGGAGAAAGGCTGGCATGCTTCCTCCTAAATTCTTTTTTTTTTTTTCTAACTTGTCCTCATTGCGCTACAAACACCTTGTTGAAGGGTTCTGGTCTTAATTGTGTGGAAGCTGCTCCCTGCTTTACAAAGCTGTGCTGCTGGGCAGCACCATGTCTTCTCAAATGCCCTGACTCTCCTTTTGGCCACAGATGTCAAGACACAGTTGTCAGAAATATGGTGTTATGAAAGACAGCCGAAGGGGACTGGGCACATTCTCCTGCCCCAATCACTCCTTTCCCTTCTTCTATATGCAGTGGAGCTCTGCTTTCTCCAACGCATACTCTTGATCTCATCCACAGGATCCTTTCATTTTATTCTCTCACGTGCACTCAGTAAATTACACATGTGCATGCACATAAACATGTACCCCTACACAGAGTGCCAAGCAGAAGTGGGACACATCCTCTTTTTTCCTGTCACAAGGGTGCAGGAAAATTGCAATTCTCCACCAGCCCTTTAGGAATCCGCTCCGCTTGCTTTTCCAGCGGTGCAGGCCAGAGGCCCTTGTTCTGCTTGTAGCTGAAATAAGTGAGCATTGGTGTATCAGTTTCATAATGAGAATTTAATGTATGCTCTGTTTTTTGGGTTTTTCAATATGTGTGTCTTTTTTTTAAAACAAAACAAAACACTTCTGCTTTTAATGGAACAGTAGCTTCAGAAAAAGAATATGAAGAAGAGTCATGGTGGGGCTGCACCTAAATAGCCTGAAGCTCAGGTAGGGTGGTTTGGTGCAAATGAGATCAGCATAGCAGCAGGAAGAGGAGAGCCGGAGGAGATCTCGCTGTCCTCTGAGGTAGGACGCTGCTAGCCCTGGGCAGCAGGATAGGCATGGAAAATGACCCATTTGCAATACTGCTTCCAGATACTTTGCTTCACCTCAGCTTGAAGCAGAACATGCTTTCTTCGCCTTCATACTTTTTCTTACCTGCAGGCCAGAATGAGAAGACTTATGTCTTTGCATTGTCAAATTGGCTAAGAGAAATGATTAGCATACTGATACAGGATGTGGAATTCAGGTTTGGGTTTTTTCACTTCTCTTACTTTCATTTTGTACTTTGCTGCTGCTTGTGGTTGGGTGTTAAGCCCATACTGTTTTCATACACTGCTACAGCACCACTTGCGTATTTTTGGATGGTTTTAAAAATAGAAACTGATTTCAGGCAGAGAAGCTGCGGTGGAGAGGACTGAGCCAGAGATGGAATGGTATTGATGAAGAGAACAAGGCTGGATAGAAAAAGTAGAGGGACACAGAACACTTAATGTAGTTCAGAAGTGAAGGCAGGGAAGAGACCCATGAAGAGGTGCATCCAGCAGAATTTCTTAGTCTTCCTGCATAGTCTTTTGGGTTCAGGGAGAGCAGACAAAGAGAGGATGGTGAAACAAAGATCAGTAGAGAGTGTAAAGAAGAGTAGAAGAGAAGGGATAGGATCTGTGCGAGATGAGTGTACCAAAGTGACAGCAAATGGTGATGTTATTACTTCAACTTTGTAGGCTTTAAAAATGTTTCTATGTGGCAGTGGTTGGGGTATTTGCCTTAAAGGTCTTTTGATTTTTGTGTGGGGAAAAAGATACTGGTTTTAGGAAATTAGCTGGATCTCATAGAAACAAAAACTTTAAACTCCCAACAGCTTTTAGTGAAGAATTTTACGAAGTGATTGCTATGTACAGGTTTTGTGTGTGTTAAAAAAAAATATGCTCCAAATAAAGTATTTTCTTTAGACAGCAGGACCTGAGTTTAGAGTGTCTCACTGTGAACTTGGAAAGAGTTAAATTTATTTTATCTAGCCTTGAGGGGAGTTGTTCAAGAGTTGGAGCAGGGGAAATAGGTCTAATTCATCCTCCTTTTTCTGTTTTCCAGTATATCAATTTCTGTGGACAAGAGGAGAGGGACTTCAGTCTTTAGGGACTCTTGCTCCAAGCTGATTGGCAGTGCTTACAGTTGCACCACCAGAAAGCAATAAAATAAATATGTAGAGCAACAGTAACAGAAAGCAGATGTCTTGCTTTTGCAATTAAAGAACTGGAGAAGGCAATAAGAAAATAAAGCCAACTGACTGTGCATTTTGAGGGGGGAGGGACTATATATACTTTGCTTACTTGTCATACAAAATGGAAAACCCCATTCTGGTGAAAACGAAAGATATGTTAAAAGCCACAGTATCTTGCTTTGAAAATTGGGGTAATAAGTGCTTAATTTTTCATTAGAAAGCATCACACTAAGAGTACCGCAAGATGGAGCAGACAGCTTTTCTCATTGTATTCTCGGGTCTGTTTTTCTACTTTGGATGATTCTGTAAAATCAGTCGTGTCTCTGATTCAGCTGAGGAAAATGTGTGGAAACTGGGGTCTTTTTTCTTCCACATGTGTGCATTTTGTGTCGGGAGGGAAAAGGTATTACTAAGACAGTTATCTGTGAAATATAGTTTAATGTTTTTTAAAAGCTGCACAAAAAATGGAAATAGATTTGACGTCTTTTAGACTATATTCAGTCTATATCTGAATGTTGCTGTGAACCAAGATGGTAATTAGTCACCTACGCAGCATCTTCATTCACTAACTGTAGTACATGGAGTTTTCCTGCTGGTAATGTCTCAAGGCAAACAAGAAATGGGCTTTAGGAGGATGCATTCTTTGCAAACATTAGCATAAATATGTAAATGTGTATGTACGCTTTGAGCAGTTTCCCATGGTCACCACGTATGTTTAGCCACATGAAAATGAAATGCTATAACAGTTTGTGTTTAGAATTGAAAAGTTATTGGAACTGGGGTGAATGGAAGAAGGAACAGGGCAGACTTCTGGTACCTTCCTTCCCTGTGATACTGGTCCAGGCGAAAGCTGGAGAGTTGAGGGGATGTCTTATTTGTTTTGTTTGAGAGAATGCTAACTGACATATTTAAAGCAGAGTCCACATCAGTGGCATGAAGGGAAGAAGAAAACTGTGAAACTTCATTTGAATTTCTGTTTTGATGCCCTTTTTCTGTCAGGGCTACTTAAAAACAAACAACAAAACCAACAACAAAATCCTTTGTGTTCTGACACAGACATTAAGCTCCTTTTTGCCCTGGTTTGAAAAGCAGAGAGACTGATTTGGCATAAAATACTTAAAAGAAAGCAGTGAGTATTCTGACTTTGAAATATCTCTGAGTGAGTCTGAGCACAGTGCTGCAGAGGAAGTGCTTAGGGAAACATCGTTCATCTGGGGTTTTAGAGTCAGGAACTTGTCAGTGCTGCTTTATATATGTACAAAGCTCAGAAGTCCTGTGTTTTCCTGATTGTAGTTCAGGATGTGAATTATTACACTTCATGTTGTCCCGATCACTGCTGTGCTTGTCAGTAAAATACTGTACCTTGTGTTCCCGTGCTGTGCTGGCTTGAATCACGCAGGAGGAAAGCTCACTCTCTGAATAATCTACAGCATATTGCCATGGAAGAAAACCGCGGTGCTCATAGGAATCCTGATAGTCTCCTTGCTAACACTGTGTGCAGAGTTCTTGTGGCAGCTTAAAGCAAGGGCAGGTGGGAGGTTTTTACACTGCCTAAATACAGGGCTCAAAAAAACCACAAACGCTCTTCCGAGGAAGCTCTGGTTCCGAACTCTGACAATTTTAACATGCATCTGCTAGTGTGTTCGTATTGTCGCGGTGAAGGTGAAATTAAGTGGCTGCATTATAGTTCCTTCTCACACTAGTCTTTAACGTATCCACACATGGACATACACTGGTTTATGCACGTGGCACATTAACCAACCTTTTACTGCTTGGCCCACAGCTGTCACACTTTTGGTTGAAAACTGGTGCCAGGTTATTTAAGAATGTCAGCTGAGATGAAAAATTCAGTATGTGAAGTAATTTCTGATCACTCTACAATTAAACTCCTCCCTCCCTCCCTCCCTCCTGTATTTGCATTAGTATTTACCCCAGCACTCTTTAAATTAAATGCTGTGTTGTATGATGCTGTATCCCTAGCAACAAAGAAGCATTTTCCTCCATGCAGGCAAGACTGGGAATAAAATATGTGCAGCTTGAAATGCTTATCGATCAATCCACTTCTGAAAACTGCATGTGAACTTTACAAGTAGGGCAACAGTACAAGTACTGCTACACATTCTACTCTTAAATACATACAATCTTTATAGAAGAGAAATTTGAACACATTTCTTTGATGCTTGTGAATAGAAAACCTATGGCTGAGAAAGTACTGCTATGCAAGTTTTTTTGTAAGGCTGTAATACTCCAGAGGAATGTTTTAATATTCTCCTGCAAATTATTGTTTAAAAAAGAAAAGTATCAAGATTTTACAAGCTCTGCTTCAGATCCAGTGACCATTTATAATCAGGCTAAATGGTCTTACTAGATGTCTGTGGAGAATTGGGACTGTTTTTCTCTGTAGAGTGTTTTGTAGATAATGAGGCAAACTTCCACCTTTTTATTACTCATTGGAATAATTTAATGGATGTAAATGAAATTTTCCAGACTTAACTGAGATGATGTGTCTGCCATCTCACCCTCTCCCCATGTGCTTCAGATGTGAAGAGATTTTCTTTCTGGTTACAAGCAAGCAGAACAAGATTGTCTTGGAGACACCTGCGGAAGGGCTGCAAGATAAGCAGGATGTGTGTCCTGTTTTACTTCTGGTTCTAACAGCAAAAATACAGAGGGATTTTTGCTAAACACTTTCAACTTTCTTTAGGCTATGCAGGAGTTTCTTTCAGAATTGTCAAGAAAATCCAAAGTTAATCTTGGTGAGAGGTGTTAGTCTCCTCATGAACATCTGTCTTCTGCCAGTGGGGATTACTGAGAGCATTCCTGTGTGCTTTATCCCCATAACAGGCTGTGTTTGTGCAAGGGTGTGCCTTTCTAGGGCATGATTGTAGGAGGTCAGTGGTCTTCCTAGCTCAGTATTTTGTCTCAAGTAATGCAAGTAGAGTTTGTCCAAGAAAAGAGGCATTTAAGCAACAAAGCATGCATACAGTGATCTTTTCCTGATTATAATCTCCTACTGAGCAACAGTGTAAAAACTTCCTGAGTCAGAAGCTGTATCAAAATCACTCTTCAATAGCTATGGATCCTCCATTAATTTATCTAATCTTTTTTTCTAAATGCCATTAAGCTTTTGATTTCCACAGCATCCTGTGAGAAAGAGTTTGTGATTCCATCCTGAACCTTTTTCTCCTAATGGATCTTGTCCACTGTTCCTGTTTCATCAGCTGCTTAAAAGGCAGCTGGACAGAGATTTCTGTTTTGGGATATGGAGAGAGGACTGAGCAGCATTTAATTCTTTGATCCTCTTGAAAACTCTGAGAACTCAGTTACCTGTTTTTCTTGACAGGCTTGCCAGAAGCTTGACAATCTCAGTTTTTTAGGTGCTTCAGCTTAGTATAGTACAGTCTCATTACCCAGTCCGTAAATTGAGATGAGCTTGGCTTGGCTTGAGACCCATATAGTCTACTATAAGTCACCCTTTGCAACCCATGAGGTAATCTTACCCTTAAGTCTCAATTTCTGGTGAAGGATCAGGACACTTGACTGGATTAAATTTAATAAAGCTAGTGGATCTGAGCCAGACTTGCAGCTGATGTGTATGGCTGTTAAATTACATTTGTATGCACTGATCAAATTCTTTCATTCTAGTTTTCCATGCTTATTTTGTTCAAAACCATATTAAGCTATTCACAAAACATAATGTTTTGTACCTCTCTACAAATAACAATTTGCCACTTCCAAGTGCAGCTTATGGGTTTTTATAATAATACAGCTTTTTTCCCCTCACTTCTGTTTCTTCAATCTTGGTGCCTTTGGCTGTGTAAGAAAGAAAGGAAGGAGCCTGTTACTGCAAAAAAGAACTTAACTGTATTTGTCTGAAAGTGATTTGGAAACTTGTACAGCTTTATCTCAAGTTTCAAATAATCACTGCAGTCAGGAGGATTACACACACTCTTCTGGCCAGCTTTATAACCATAGAAATAAAGCAGTCTTGATACAGGTAAGATGACCTTTTTTGGCTCACGTGGTGTATCACAGGAGGCTGTACTGACATTCTCAAATCCATCTCTTGTACTTTATAGACAATTAAGACTGCTGAAATAACAGATTTTCTTGACCAACTGTTCTGTTTTTCCATCTAGGAAAAATTTCCATTTATCTTGTATTAAAATACAGCCAAGTCTGCGACAGTTCCCTTTGAAGAATGCTGGCTTGCAGTATAGTTTAAACTTAGTCATGACTCTTCAAGTCAAAAGGGAGAGTTTCGTTCCCAGTTAGTATAGNTGAATGGAAGAAGGAACAGGGCAGACTTCTGGTACCTTCCTTCCCTGTGATACTGGTCCAGGCGAAAGCTGGAGAGTTGAGAGGATGTCTTATTTGTTTTGTTTGAGAGAATGCTAACTGACATATTTAAAGCAGAGTCCACATCAGTGGCATGAAGGGAAGAAGAAAACTGTGAAACTTCATTTGAATTTCTGTTTTGATGCCCTTTTTCTGTCAGGGCTACTTAAAAACAAACAACAAAACCAACAACAAAATCCTTTGTGTTCTGACACAGACATTAAGCTCCTTTTTGCCCTGGTTTGAAAAGCAGAGAGACTGATTTGGCATAAAATACTTAAAAGAAAGCAGTGAGTATTCTGACTTTGAAATATCTCTGAGTGAGTCTGAGCACAGTGCTGCAGAGGAAGTGCTTAGGGAAACATCGTTCATCTGGGGTTTTAGAGTCAGGAACTTGGCAGTGCTGCTTTATATATGTACAAAGCTCAGAAGTCCTGTGTTTTCCTGATTGTAGTTCAGGATGTGAATTATTACACTTCATGTTGTCCCGATCACTGCTGTGCTTGTCAGTAAAATACTGTACCTTGTGTTCCCGTGCTGTGCTGGCTTGAATCACGCAGGAGGAAAGCTCACTCTGTGAATAATCTACAGCATATTGCCATGGAAGAAAACCGCGGTGCTCATAGGAATCCTGATAGTCTCCTTGCTAACACTGTGTGCAGAGTTCTTGTGGCAGCTTAAAGCAAGGGCAGGTGGGAGGTTTTTACACTGCCTAAATACAGGGCTCAAAAAAACCACAAACGCTCTTCCGAGGAAGCTCTGGTTCCGAACTCTGACAATTTTAACATGCATCTGCTAGTGTGTTCGTATTGTCGCGGTGAAGGTGAAATTAAGTGGCTGCATTATAGTTCCTTCTCACACTAGTCTTTAACGTATCCACACATGGACATACACTGGTTTATGCACGTGGCACATTAACCAACCTTTTACTGCTTGGCCCACAGCTGTCACACTTTTGGTTGAAAACTGGTGCCAGGTTATTTAAGAATGTCAGCTGAGATGAAAAATTCAGTATGTGAAGTAATTTCTGATCACTCTACAATTAAACTCCTCCCTCCCTCCCTCCCTCCTGTATTTGCATTAGTATTTACCCCAGCACTCTTTAAATTAAATGNAAAATCCAAAGTTAATCTTGGTGAGAGGTGTTAGTCTCCTCATGAACATCTGTCTTCTGCCAGTGGGGATTACTGAGAGCATTCCTGTGTGCTTTATCCCCATAACAGGCTGTGTTTGTGCAAGGGTGTGCCTTTCTAGGGCATGATTGTAGGAGGTCAGTGGTCTTCCTAGCTCAGTATTTTGTCTCAAGTAATGCAAGTAGAGTTTGTCCAAGAAAAGAGGCATTTAAGCAACAAAGCATGCATACAGTGATCTTTTCCTGATTATAATCTCCTACTGAGCAACAGTGTAAAAACTTCCTGAGTCAGAAGCTGTATCAAAATCACTCTTCAATAGCTATGGATCCTCCATTAATTTATCTAATCTTTTTTTCTAAATGCCATTAAGCTTTTGATTTCCACAGCATCCTGTGAGAAAGAGTTTGTGATTCCATCCTGAACCTTTTTCTCCTAATGGATCTTGTCCACTGTTCCTGTTTCATCAGCTGCTTAAAAGGCAGCTGGACAGAGATTTCTGTTTTGGGATATGGAGAGAGGACTGAGCAGCATTTAATTCTTTGATCCTCTTGAAAACTCTGAGAACTCAGTTACCTGTTTTTCTTGACAGGCTTGCCAGAAGCTTGACAATCTCAGTTTTTTAGGTGCTTCAGCTTAGTATAGTACAGTCTCATTACCCAGTCCGTAAATTGAGATGAGCTTGGCTTGGCTTGAGACCCATATAGTCTACTATAAGTCACCCTTTGCAACCCATGAGGTAATCTTACCCTTAAGTCTCAATTTCTGGTGAAGGATCAGGACACTTGACTGGATTAAATTTAATAAAGCTAGTGGATCTGAGCCAGACTTGCAGCTGATGTGTATGGCTGTTAAATTACATTTGTATGCACTGATCAAATTCTTTCATTCTAGTTTTCCATGCTTATTTTGTTCAAAACCATATTAAGCTATTCACAAAACATAATGTTTTGTACCTCTCTACAAATAACAATTTGCCACTTCCAAGTGCAGCTTATGGGTTTTTATAATAATACAGCTTTTTTCCCCTCACTTCTGTTTCTTCAATCTTGGTGCCTTTGGCTGTGTAAGAAAGAAAGGAAGGAGCCTGTTACTGCAAAAAAGAACTTAACTGTATTTGTCTGAAAGTGATTTGGAAACTTGTACAGCTTTATCTCAAGTTTCAAATAATCACTGCAGTCAGGAGGATTACACACACTCTTCTGGCCAGCTTTATAACCATAGAAATAAAGCAGTCTTGATACAGGTAAGATGACCTTTTTTGGCTCACGTGGTGTATCACAGGAGGCTGTACTGACATTCTCAAATCCATCTCTTGTACTTTATAGACAATTAAGACTGCTGAAATAACAGATTTTCTTGACCAACTGTTCTGTTTTTCCATCTAGGAAAAATTTCCATTTATCTTGTATTAAAATACAGCCAAGTCTGCGACAGTTCCCTTTGAAGAATGCTGGCTTGCAGTATAGTTTAAACTTAGTCATGACTCTTCAAGTCAAAAGGGAGAGTTTCGTTCCCAGTTAGTATAGATGGGCTTCTGGGTGAGCTGGCTGGGTGTAGTATGCATGGTCCTTTGGTCAGCTGGCAAAGCACGCTTGGAGAAGTCACACAGATGTGAGGGGTGTTAGGGAACTTCAGGGTATTGCAGTGGACGTATTCCACTTGATATCGAGTTATGCTTTACAGATATTCTTGTAGTATAAAGCTAAAATTGCCTCTTAAAAAACCAAAGTGCATAAGGAAGAAAGAATCTTGCTTTGAAGCTGTTGAAATCACTTCTGGGAAAGCTTTTTAAGTTGATATTCCTACCTCCTCCCACTTCTCAACAGAAAAACACTCATGTCCTGTTTTGCAAAAGAAAATCATTAGGATACTTAACTGTTTACACAAATATTAAGAGAAAGCATACTATGTGCCAAAATAAGTCTGTACACTGCAATGTGGAGAAACCACAAAGAAAACCAGAATTTGATGTTTGAGCAATGTTCCATTACATGCCCTGAAACTAGAGTGCATATAGTTTTCTTTTCAGCAAGCACTTAGGTTTTAAAAACCAGAGATGGAAGTTGGACAGATGGACATTTAGAGATGTGCTCAGATGCCTACTATATGTTTTTTAAACATTCTACATGATTGGTACTGTATCATGCCAAATATTGTTGGGAGACAGAGTGCTTATTCTGCCTGTTCTGCTTGTTTCAGTGATCCTTAGCGTGGGCTTTGTATGGAAACCCTGTAGTGTTTGGAGGGAAATGATGCACTCTAAATTATTCAGTGGAACAGAGAATACAAGCATATAACAAAATCAGGTGCTGTTCCCTTTTCTATCACGGGGAAAAGACACTGTCTTTTGAGTTTGGTGCTTTTTAGTCTGTTGGAGGAGAAGGGACTCTAACTTCCTTTACGAAATACAAAAACATTCCGTATCAGAAAGGTTATAAAATGTTGGCTTCAGGGTTTTTAAAAATTCTTACTCTTTTAGACCAGTATTGTTTTTATTATTTTTTTCCCCAGAAATCATGGTTTATATTATATTTAAACAGCTTTCAGTGTTTCTGTGGACAACATTGCTAAAACCGATAGTACATGTGTATTTAGGACTTTATTTTCATCACTTTCTTTCACTGGGAGAGAACTGTGAGGACAGTTGTTTTGTGCAGGTGGTGGTAATACAACAGTAAAATAATGTGTTGCTTGACTGTGGAGTTTGCTTTGAGTCTGACAAGCTCAAAAAGAACCTTACTTGCTTGATGCTGAGAAAGTGACATTCATTGCACCTACTATTCCTATGTGGAATGAGCTGTGCAAGTTTTAAATTCTTCCAGTTACAATGGTTGAGTTGTAAAATAAACAACTACATACATATTTTAAAACCCTTGGTAAGCTCCCAGTCCTGATGAAATTGATTATCCAACAGAGAGGATGAGTCAATATGTATGTTTTAAAAAAAAAAAAATTCCATACATTTATAATTCCTGTTCTGATTTTTTTTTTTTCCTTTAGTTCCTTGGCATAGCATTTCTTGGGATTGGATTGTGGGCATGGAATGAAAAGGTAAGTTGTATATAGCACCAAACTCCATGTTTTTCCTCTTTCTCTCTCTTTTTCTGATGAAATATTGGAATAGTAATATGCTGCACATTTTATGTGTCCCCACACAGTTTCTACTGAAACAAAATCAAGATTCTCTGTCAAATAAAACCTTGGCTCAGCTCACCTAGAGGAAGATCCTTGGCATCTTTCCCAAGAATGCCTTGGCAGAAATCATGGCTGACACTTGCACATAAAATAACCATTTCAATCCATGCACGCTCAAACTGCAGCTCAGATACTGGAACACTCTACTGAAGGCAGTATTGACAGCGTGTCCCCGGGAATGGAGAGGGAACCTACGTGTCTCAGAGGGCAGCTTCCTGAAAATAAGCCTTCTCAGCTTTGCCTTAACATAGCATGCTAATTGCTGTTCCTCTTAAACAAAACAAAACCAAACCCAAAACAAAATGAACCCTGAAAACCAAGCCAAAGCTGAGACAGAATAACTGTTGGTTTTTCTTGTGCAAATAGAACTGTCCACTGGAACACTCTGTGTCGCAAGACTGTAAAATCAACTTGGAAATGGGAAGAGAGGGGGGTGGGGAAAGAGAAAATATTTATGAACCAAAGCCTAAATTTTAGTTTGCTTGCTGCAGAAGTTGGGAGGATGATAAAATGTCAAGACATAATACACAAAACAAGTCAGTATGTGTTGGGTTACTGGATGAAGAGTTTGGCTTGCTAAAAGACAACAGCTGAAATTAAAGCCAGAGTTTCCTTTTCTTCTTTGTTTAAAGGATTGAAAATAATAAAGTCTTGCTGATAACAATGGTGCTATGATATTCAGTTACATAATGTTTTTTTCTTCTTGTAATGAAAAACACTGAGTAAGTTACAAATTGATGTTCACTTAAGGCATAATAATTGGCTCTTGCAGCAGAACAAATAACACATTGGAAGCACTGGAGTTTTGGCATTTAAATTCAGGACAACTCAGAAGTGAGTTGTTAACTTAGATTCTAATTGCACTGTGCATGTGCCTTGGATGTAGATAATTACAAATAGTAAAGGGATATTAATTAACTCACACTGTATACACCTATATATATATGTGTATATTTACATACCATATGATACTCATGTTGGATGGGTTGAATAGGCTTGGAAAGAGNTTGTATCAACCAAAATGTAGTATAGGTATAGCTGAACTGCAGAGCTCTTGAGCACAGACAGACTTGATTTTTGTAGCAGGAATTATGGAAAAATGGACTTGTGTCAAGCTAATTTGAGACCTTTCTTTCACTCAGTTCTCCAGAGGACAGGCAATGGCCAGAAGCTGCAGTCAGCAACATCAAGTTCCAGATACTCATAGGCCCCATGCAACTTAGTGGGGGGCAGATCAGTTACATCCCAGAGAGAGTTGTTCTTGCTGCAGCTGGGGAGCTGGAGGCAAAGGCCAAGTAGGTGAGAGATCTGTAACTTAACCGGAAAGGACTTCTCTAGCTAGATTGCTTCTTGCCTAAGGCTAGCCTGGATATCCCTTAGGCATTATGGGCTGTTGTAATGGTATACTGTAAGACAGCAAAGCAGCTTTGAAGAGAAGGACCTGGGGGTCCTGGTGTACACCAAGTTGAACATGAGCCAGCACTGTGCCCTTGCGATAAAGAAGGTTAACGATGTCCTGGGCTGCATTAGGAGTGTTGCCAGCAGGTTGAGGGAGAGGATTCTTATCGTCAACTCAGCACTGGTGAGGCCACACCTGGGCCAGTTCTGGACTCCCCAATACAAGAGAGACACTGACATACTGAAGAGGCTAGCAAAGTGCTGCCTAGATGATTGAGGGGCTGGAGCATCTCTCCTACAAGGA
>VZTQ01013180.1:25555-106029 GCA_013400755.1 Pelecanoides urinatrix | reverse complement strand
ATAGGCTTGGAAAGAGGTGCTGTGATTTTTTTTTTTTTTTTTTTTCCATTCAGCAGAGATGTAAAAACATATTATATTTAATACTCTGAGCATACTCACAGAGCTTATACCTATGGCTAAGCCCCAGAGAAGAACTTTATTTTGGAGTGGCTTTCTAGAAGAGATTTTAACATTTTTGTATTGTTTCAGTAAGTAACATAAATGATTCCTCTTTAGAATGAATGAGCAGGTAAAGGGAAAACAGCTATAGCCTAGTGTTTGATGTCTAAAATACACCAGTCCTGCAGCTAGAGGGTGTTCTGGCAGAACAATGGTTTGTTAGGTTTTACATATTTTTCTATATGGGAAAGCACCCACCCTTCCTAGGAAAAATGCATTCAATTCATAATTGCTAACAGCCAAAAGCCAAAACTCATGTTTTTACTTGAGATTTGGACATCTGTTATCAAGTCATCTTAAACCATTTTAAATAAGATCCTGAAAGTGGGAGAAAATGCTATGTTGTTTTTAAGACAAGCAAATAAAACCACCTCGAGCAGTTTAATATGCATTAGCTCAGGCTCTATATGTAGTAGGTTTTTATATAGAAATTAATAAATAAAGTACTGTTTATTGTTTTAAAGCACAGGTCTTTCCTTGAAAAGGAGCGTCTCTCCCCAGCTTCAGCTGTTGTGTCTTGCGGTGCTTATTGTTGACTGTTTCAGTTCATGGTTGTATCAACCAAAATGTAGTATAGGTATAGCTGAACTGCAGAGCTCTTGAGCACAGACAGACTTGATTTTTGTAGCAGGAATTATGGAAAAATGGACTTGTGTCAAGCTAATTTGAGACCTTTCTTTCACTCAGTTCTCCAGAGGACAGGCAATGGCCAGAAGCTGCAGTCAGCAACATCAAGTTCCAGATACTCATAGGCCCTATGCAACTTAGTGGGGGGCAGATCAGTTACATCCCAGAGAGAGTTGTTCTTGCTGCAGCTGGGGAGCTGGAGGCAAAGGCCAAGTAGGTGAGAGATCTGTAACTTAACCGGAAAGGACTTCTCTAGCTAGATTGCTTCTTGCCTAAGGCTAGCCTGGATATCCCTTAGGCATTATGGGCTGTTGTAATGGTATACTGTAAGACAGCAAAGCAGCTTTGAAGAGAAGGACCTGGGGGTCCTGGTGTACACCAAGTTGAACATGAGCCAGCACTGTGCCCTTGCGATAAAGAAGGTTAACGATGTCCTGGGCTGCATTAGGAGTGTTGCCAGCAGGTTGAGGGAGAGGATTCTTATCGTCAACTCAGCACTGGTGAGGCCACACCTGGGCCAGTTCTGGACTCCCCAATACAAGAGAGACACTGACATACTGAAGAGGCTAGCAAAGTGCTGCCTAGATGATTGAGGGGCTGGAGCATCTCTCCTACAAGGAAGGGCTGAGAGAGCTAGGACTGTTCAGCCTGGAGAAGAGCAGGCTTGGGGGAATCTTAACGTGTATAAATATCTGAAGGGAGAGTGCAAAGAGGATGGAGCCAGGCTGTTTTCAGTGGTGTCCAGTGACAGAGGCGATGGGCACAAACTAAACACAGGAAGTTTTCTCTGAACATCAGAAAATGCCTTTTTTTTTTTTTTACTGTGGGGGTGATGGAGCACTGCCATGGTTTGCCCAAAGATGATGTGGAGTCTCCGTCTTTGGAGATATTCAAAAGCAGTCTGGACACAGTCCTAGGCAGACAGGTCTAAGTGACCAGATGACCTCTAGAGGTCCCTTCCAACCTCAACCATTCTGTAAAGACTGCTGCTGTCCCAATGAACTAAGTCTTTATCAAAGTTGAACTTGGTGCTGCTATTGTATAATGTGTAAACATAGATTTGTAGGGGTTTTTTGCAGGATTGGGTCTTCAGAAGGACTCCTCTACTGTAAACTGATTTGGTGGTGGGGAGGATTTTGATTTACTTTCATCTGGAATCATGTGGCTTTATATCTAGCTGTGGTGTTTTATAACCTGGCCATCAACTTGTACGTACTTTTGCTGCTTCACAGAATCATTGTAAGATAAAAAGATAGGGTGCCAGGCCACATTAAAAATGCAGGATGTAAAGAAATAATCCACATTACACAGGAGTCCAGTTTGCCATTCGCTAAAAACAGTTTGGGGTAGATTTGTGGGTTTGGTGGCTAGTTTCTCTTTTTTGCTAATTTGGCTTGAATTTTTCCCTGTAAACTTTGTGGTAAAGAAAAAAAGCACACTATACAGTCTTGTGACCTTCCTTACAGCCTTTGCAGGGAGGCGAAAGAGCTCATTTGTCAAATAGGCAATAGAATTGGCTTGACAGCCAGTCAGCCAGCCCTAAACAAAAACTGGGCAATTAGCATTCTGAGTCATGAATCTGAAAGAGAGCTGGGGGGTGGAGTGGGGGCAATAAACTCAGAGGATGAATAAAGCTTTCTATACATGGATGCACTATATAGCTCTCAATCTCGCAGTGTTTTCAGGCACGCTAGGCTTGGGCTTGTACCATAAAAAAGTTCATCCATGGCAGCTGATTTCCACCACACCACCCCCCCGGCCCCAACAGAGACATGAACATTGTGAACATATAGAGTCTGTACTAAACCCAAGCAACTTACACTACCTTTGCTCAGCAGCAGAGGAAAAATGTTTATATTTCACTGGCTTTTTTAACCACTTCAGGTCATTTCTTCTGTTGACTTTTAAAAAATAAACTAGGCTTGTACAAAATATCTATTTTCCTTCTTGGTTGTATATATTGGATAATGTGGTCTTAAGAGAGAGTGATACACTACTAGCTCCATAATTGTTGTGTATACATGTCTATTGCATAGTTCTTTTAAAAACAATTGCCGACAAGGAAACTGTGCACATATCCTGTGGGCTGAAGGATACCCAGAGCATATATCTTCCTTGCTTCTAAGCCAGGACTCTGTGGATTTTAAAGGACTGGGGAGGAGAGAGAGGGATACTAATATTCGCTATTACATTTAATTTAAATTTCAGTACGTAAAGATGCATTATCTAAACAGGCTTTTAAATCATTTTAGTAGTGTTCTAACACCTTGTACCATTAATCCTGAAAAATGTGAAAAACTGTGTCTTGCATGTATTTATGCCAGTTATTCACCTGTTGAACTCTGCTTTGTCACAACAAGAAAGCTAGACTAGTTCTTCTCCTTCACTAGACACTTGAAAAATAAAGTTCTGCTGCTATTGCTGTTTGCTGTGGGAAATGCAAAACCAACAAAAATCAAGGAAATAAGATTTGTAAACATCCCCAACCTAGTTTCTTGCTTGCAGAGACAAAATTCTGGAGTGGAATTAATTTGGCATGTTTCAAAGACTATTGTTCTGTTCCCCATGCTCATTCAGATGCACAGCATGGAGAAACTGCATGGATTTTATGACTAACAAAGTAGAGTGACATTTTTTCCAATTCAAAATCATGCATTTGGAAATACTTTTATTTCCCCTCACCCTCATGTGTTTCTGCTTGCCAGTGATTCTAAGTCCTGCAGATGAGCTTGTAGAAAGGCTAATCCTCTGTTTGCAAAGAAGAAATGTTTCAGAAGATCCTGTATTGCTGAATCTTTTTCTGACCATCTGCTTTTTTTTGTCCTCCCAGTAATGGAATTCTGCAGCAGAGAAGTTTTTTCCTCCATCTTGGAGAAATGGAAAAAAAAATAACTGATTTCTCCCATCCTACTGGTGTTGGTTTCTTCTTTTAACTTTTTAATGGCCCTCTGGGATGCTGTTTGTCGTGGGGACTGTTGTGTTGAGTTCTGTTCTTTCAAATGCACTCCTGTGGGCCAAATTCCATATACTTTCACAAGGTATCACCTCTTTGTTCCCTAGGATGATTCTCCTAAGTTGTCTCTGGCTCAAGATGCCTTGAATTTTCATTACTGGGTCAGCTTTTCAAAATTGCTGCTGCCTAAAGTGTTTTCACTTGGAGCTGTTCTCTCTTGCCCTACAGTATGTTACTGTGCCTGTGAAATCAGCTGTTCCAGAGAGAAGCAATGGCCTAGCAAACTTCTGGGAACATTTCTGAGACCTGAACATGGCAGTGGATTCTGTACACTAACCACAACCACAGATGGTCTGGAGATCTCGCTAGTTTGTTAATACACTTGTGACTGCCTTCAGGTGGGCCTGGCTTGGTTGTCCATATTTCTTGGTGTGGCAGAAGACACTACCAACACCTCTTTCTCCTACCCTTTTGTTGGAGAAAAGAGCAGGTCCTACTGTTTCACTTGACTTCCTCTTCTGAATTTGGGGTGGGGTAGGAACATGAGGTCAGTCTTTCCTGTTCCATGTCTACATCATTGTATCCTAGTGATTGAAGTGAAGTACATTTCACAAATAAAGAAACTTTTTTCATAACTTCACCATTATTGATTTTAGTTCAGTTATGGATGATGCTTTTGTTGCTTCACTACTCCAAACAAATTTTGACTTGTGGTGGATTAAAAGGCTAAATAATAACCCAGGTGCTGTAACGTACAGTAGGCAATTGAGAGTGGGGTAACAGAGCAAACAGATGAGCTGGAGAGCAGCCAGGGAACATGTCCTGCTGGCTCTCCTTGTGGGACTACAGCAGAGCCCTGGATTGACGCCATCGTGAGAAGAAAAGTATTAGAGTATGTAGCTTTGCACAAACGAAGTGTTTACTGCCAAATAAAGATTACGCACATGCCTAAACTACCAAGAAAGTGATGTGCATGTACCTCAGAAAAATAACCATACTTCCAAAATGAGAATATGGGTTTAGGAAAAAAAAGTTCATTTCCTCCTTTCAGATGCTAAAGCATCAGTAGTACTTGCAACTATTTAACAGTAAAGGTTGGACTGGACTACTGCAATAGTGTTGCTGAGAAGAACACTTTGCATTTGTGGAAAGCTTGACTTTAAAGGATTTACAGGTGGTTTGTTTAGGTCTTGTGTTGATGCAAGAGATCAGTCGACAAACAGTGACTGTATATTCTGTGACTGGTCAGCCTGAGTATTCAGAGTGCGTCACTGGAGGATGCAGTGTTATAATATGAGATTCCTGATCCTCTGCTCAAGGACCTCTGGAAACATTCCCTTCTGCTTTTGGCTAAAGATGGGATGAATTGGTCACTAGCAGGCGTTTGTACAGCTCTGCCAAACTTTCCTCAGAAGTAGCCATTACAGCCGAAAAATACTGAATGCTGTGATAGCAGGCATTATAGAAGCTTGCAGTGGATAGGAAAAGTACATTTAGTTCTTCTTAACAGTATAAAGTGAGATAATATTCCCTGGTCGTTGCCCTTCTGCTTGAAGCAAAATATGCATTTCTTTAAAATATTGTACTGCTATCTCTTCAGAGAGCTTATTTGTAAGTGTCCAGAAAAAAAACAAAACTGGAAAACCGTTTTTCAGCAGTAAGCAGCAATCTTCTGTTAGACTACCTCTGTGCATCTCTAGCTGTAACCTCGGAGCATTGTCTGTTTGTCATTCCTGCTGCTAGCTATTGTTTTATTGCCAAAGCCTCTCTGAAGATTGTATATCCTGAGACGTCTCTCCGGAATACTGATAACTTGGGATTCATATGCAGAGAGCACACAGAGTACAAACGAGAATTACGCAGTATGTACTTTGCACTGTCAGGATGTATTATTTGGGGTTTATCCAAGCTAGGCTTATGATTGCCATATGTGGACTAGCAAAAGATGCACATAAAGGTGCTTTCCAAGGACAGCAATGGCAGATAAAGCTTGTGTTGTTCTATTTCAGTACACGTCAGATCATAGCTACCCTGAGGGTTTGGAGCCTGGAAGAGACCAGAGATTAGATAAGTGACTTTTGCTGGGTGACTGGCCAACATGTGGCATGCTAGGGTGCTAAGAGTCTGGTAGGGCTAGAAAATCAAGTAAGGTGGGAAAAGGCACGATCAGAAATATGATATACGGCTGATTAACTGAATTTGATTGTCATGGACTTTAATGGGAGCGTGACAAAATGCAAAGTGGTATGTTTCTTCTCACTAACACTTCTTTATATTATGACTGGCTTCTCTAGGTCACTGTCCACAAATGTGAGCTGAATTTCACTCTGATTTCGTCTTTCATTTGAATTTTACTACTTTCATATGGAAAGAACTGGATTAAACATAGTAATTTGCTGTGGGTTGGGGTTTGTTTTTTTGTGTGGTGGTGGGTTTTTTTGTTTGTTTTTTAAAGAATGACAGTGTCTTATGAAGAGAGACTTAAATAACTGTTCATCCTTCTTGGATTTTTTTTTTTAAAAGTAAAATAATTGTAATACAAAAGCAACATCCTTTTTCCAGTGACTGTTTTCTCACTCTACTACACTACAGTCCATTAATTCTAAAATCAACTAATGTTAAAAGAAATGAGTAGTAGTGTTTGCTTTAAGCCAGAATTTCTTCTCATCTTATGGTAACTATATAGGCACAGAGGGGAAACATAGGAAGGACTTAAAAACTTTGTGAAGAAGTCATTTTAGCAGTCTTTTTCCCTTGGGGTGGAGCTCATGTTCCCTGACTTGTGTATGGCCAATGCCATGACTTTTTCAAAGGTTTGTGTTATTGGATTATACTGTTTATTTTGCTTGTCATTCTTAGCCCAGAAAGTTATGTCTTTGATTTCTTTTCTATGACAAATGTAATGAAGCAAAAGCAGTGGAAAACTTTTGCACAAGTTGATTTAAGTGTTAATGATGGATAAATGTTCATTTCAGCCTTGCTTGTACCATCTCATTACTAGTTAGTTAGAAAAAGGGGGGTTTGAGCAGCATTGTCTTATATCATGCCTTACATCTATTTTTGTCTTTTTAATGAATGACAATAAGTCTAGTACTATATGTAATGTAGGAGGAAAGTGATGAATATTATCTTTTTTTAATTTTTTTTTTTTTTTTCCTTCTCTGTTAGGCAATAGCCTTTTGTAGGCTATTCCTTCTGATGGAGAGGAATCCGATTTGAGAAAGTCATTCACGCTGTTGGTTTGTTGTTCGTTCCTTAGGATTGGGTTGTAGTCAGGTTTTTCTTTTGCTTTTAGCATGCTGGCCTTTTCCAAGGCTCCTTGCTGTGTGCATTGGAAAAATTCACAAGTATATTTTGTCCAGTCTATTGTTGTCTGCAGAATTAAAAAGCTTTAAGTACTGTCTTCGTTTACTACTTGTTCAATGTCAGTTTTGCTTGGGAAACTATAGAAGTGGTTGCAGACTATGTGGAGTACTGTATTAGAGATATTGGTTACATGACTATTTACATGTTCTGGGTGGTCCAAACTGAGTATATAAAAACAAAACAAAACAAAAAACAAACAAAAAAAACCAAACCAAACCAACACAGGTCTAATGCCACAGTTGTGAACAGTCATCTGTTAACAATGTTACTAACAACTTCTGAAAATGAGGTTATGATAACTTCCTTCAAAATTATTGCTGTTTTGGGACTATTTCAAAGAAGCAAAGGGCATATGAACAGGGAAAAGGGTGAAGAACTTAATAATTCTGCAAATAAGGAGCTGTAGAGGTAAAGGTCTGTATTGTTGCTTTTTAAGCCACAGCTTCATTCAGGAGTTAGTAGGGAAAGCAGTAGTCCAAAGCACTCAGCCTGGGTTCAGGCTTCTTTGAGAAACACATGGAGAGATGTCTGCTACAGCAGCGTGCTTTGCATTGACTTTGCATTGCAGCACCAGGGAGGTGAATAAAGAAACAGTGGTACTTCAGCTTTTTTGCTGCCAAAAGGGTTTAGGAAACTGTAATTGTTCCTGTGCAAACTCACTGGAATAAGGAAGACTTTGTACTTGTTTCTTGATATGACCCATCTGTCATCATCAGCCAAACTCTTGTTAAAATGTGTTCAAAAAAATAAAATAGTTCCTCAGGATTACTGGTGTCACAACCCAACCTCTGCTTCTAAGGGGGCAAAGGCATTACAAGCAGACTGTGCTGACTGTCATACGTAAAACACAGCATATGTGGTTTACCATATGATAGGTCTAACCCAAGTTAGTGCAAACCATCTCCCAAGACAAGTCCTTAAACTGCCTCCTACTAAGAAACTTAATATTATTTTAAAATTTTTCCTGCCAAGTGATTAGTCAGTAACTGTACTTTATTTATATAATGGGTTTTTGGCACTGTAGATGCCTGAAGTTGAATTGGCCAGGTATCTAGTTTGTCAAAATTTGGTGTAAAATTTGTTGTTGCAAGATGCTGCAACCTGGGAGCTCACTTCCAATATGTGTAACTGTGTGCTTACACAAACAATGTATATGATACCTAAAATGCATCTCAGCATCCGTAATAAGATGAGTTAAGTTTTGTTCAACTATCTGTTCTGACTTTCTGCAGACTAATTCTCATATCTACAGAAGCAGCAACATGCCCTGTGGGTTTCTCGCAGAGGACTCTAGAAGCACATTTTGTTCTTCATTGCACATGTTGATTCTGAAATATTGTACATAATCACCCTTTTTATCTCTTCTTGAATGCAAAGATTTTCTTAATTGTGTTTTCTTGCTGTACTGCAGAACATTTATTTGTTGTAGTCTTCTACCTTTTTAAAAAGAAAAATGCAAGCAGAATTTGTACAACTGAAAGCTGAACATACTTGTTATCCCTTGGCATTGTTTCTTTCCCAGGGAGTGCTGTCCAATATCTCCTCCATCACTGACCTGGGAGGTTTTGATCCAGTTTGGCTCTTCCTAGTGGTAGGAGGAGTTATGTTTATTTTGGGATTTGCGGGATGCATTGGAGCTCTGCGAGAAAATACCTTTCTTCTCAAATTTGTAAGTAGCCTTTGCAACTGTGGCATTCATCAGCTACATAGTATAAGTCATGTTCTCTGTTCCTGCTTAACTATGTAAAGATTTTAAAATGTCTTTTGGGGAGCGGAAGGTGTTATCTGATGTGGGAGTATTGTTCTGTGAATTGCTTTTGCTTAACTGTTAACACTTTACAGCTCTTCAGTCTCTGGTGCTTACTGGGTTTTTTTTAAGGTTCAAAACTATTGATGGTAAGAATCATAACATGGAACTACTGCTTTTCATATGGATATAGCCTAACATTTTGCTTTCCTGCCACGAAAAGAGAGAAATTTCTGCTAAGAATCTGCATGTTGAACTTTAAGTCCATAACAAGCTGCCTATGAATATGAGGAATACAGATACACGATTGAATGTGACCAGTGTGACTTCTGCTGTGCAAGTGCCCCTCATGGTACAGAGGAGATAGGACTGTTAAGAGGGATTGCTTGCTGATATCCTCAGTTCTGTACGGTTTAGCTAATTTGAAAAGGCTTCATTGCTTACTGTCGGTGCTGGGGACTGAGAAGGAGAAAGGGAGGAGAATGTGCTCAGGACAGGTAAAGAAAACAGAAGTTGTCATCTTGAACTCTGGGTTGGACTGTTAGTTGGGGAAAATAGTTTGCTGATATACAAACATACCTCAGTATTCAAAACTCCTTTAGCTAAGTAGCCTGATTCTGTTTTTTAAAGCCTTCCTTGTGTGAGCTTTGAAGATGAGGATAACAGTGTCATGTTCCATTTTAGATAAATTTAAGATTTATAATAAAAATTCAAGATTCTTTCCCCCACCACCCCGACTACCAGAGGTGGGCACAGCCTGGGTAGTAGTTGTGTCTTCATAACCATTAGCTGTTAATAAATACATGAAAAGACTTCCAGTGAAACAACTGCCTTCAAGTGACATATTTGGTTCCCACAGACATGTTGTATAAGGGGAGGAGGCAGTTGAGAGTTACAACTCTTGAGGCATTTATAAAGCAGCTTGGAATAGTTCTAGCTTGCTCTTGTCTTGCTTAAAAAAAACAAAAGGGGAGGAGGAGAAGCTATTGTAAAACTTTTTTTTCTCCTCTTCCTTGCTTCCCTTAGCTTGCCTAAAATGAACCCATCTGCTGTACTAGAAATAGCTTCCTATACAGCAGCTGCAGGAGAAATTAAAAATGCATCTGAACAAACACAGAGAGCATATTAAAATGAAACTCAAACGCGCAGTTGCAAAAGGGATGGACTTCAGTATACGAGGACCCCTGTGTGTTTTAGAACAGTGTAGACTCAGTGGAGATACTTAGAGAAAGTGGCAGATCATTAGTAATGCCTTTGGCATCCGTTACATTTGCATTAATCATAGCAACCTCATTTGGTTTTAATGTGGATGTGAGTCATTCCATAGGCATTCTGCTCTTAGTCATTAATTAATTTCTGCTGTTACCAATTTTTGCTTTGTCTGCTTAGGCAAGGCTTTACCAATAAGGGTGTCTAAAGAAAAAGTCACTTAGAAAGCATTTCACTGGCACTATTAGTTGTTTATGCCTTTTGAAAATGTAAGTGCCTACATAGAAATTTAGGATGAGTTTTCAGAGCGCCCTACAGGTGGTGAGTAGCCATCTCTGTTGAAATTTACAGTGAATTGTTTTAGACCTCTTTGAAAATGCCAGTGAAATGTCCAAAGTTTGAATTCGTTGGCATTTTTATTATTTGTTAGAATAGAATTAAGATTCCTGTGCTACAGCCCTAATTAAAACTGGTGTATTTTTAATTGAAAATTTCCTCTGTGCTGGAATAGCTTGAACTTGCAGTGAAACAGATAAAGCCCTAACACTGGACATAATTGTGAGCCTTGAAAAATAAGTTTATTCATAAAGCAAAATAATTTTAATCTTTTTTTCTTCATAGTTTTCGGTGTTTCTTGGAATTATATTCTTCTTGGAGCTCACTGCTGGTGTTCTAGCATTTGTTTTCAAAGACTGGATAAAGGACCAGCTGTATTTCTTTATAAACAACAACATCAGAGCATACCGAGATGACATTGATTTGCAAAACCTCATAGACTTCACACAGGAATATGTAAGTTGGACTATGGGGGTTTTTTTGTAAATCTTACTTTACAGAAGTACCTACTCTATTTTTTACATCCCATCTGTTTGGTTCCTTCCAGGAACAACAGAAATATTCTAGCATATTTCGAACATATAATGGCCATTCTAAAGCTTTTAAAAATGTGGTTTGTTTGGGGTTTTTAAATTTCTTTTAAGTTGACATAGATGGGTTCATTGGGCTAGCTCCTTAAATGCTGTAAACCATCGGTGCTCCACTGATCTCCAGTCCATTCTTTGTATGTTCAGCAAGTTTTACCAATTCTTCGTCTGTTAAGCATGTTTTGCTAGAGACTAAGCCTGCCATTTGGCATATTTACTTTTTGAAGGATTCTGCCTGCCTTCAGTAAAGATGTTATTTGTGCAATGGGTGATGCTCAGGAATTAATGTGTTCATGTNATTCTATGATGTACAGCCAGGCAAAGATTCCCCCAAACTGGCAAAAGGAGTTAGCTATACCAGTATAGCTCTTGGAGCTGATTAGTTTTGTTGAGAACCCAGGGCACATTAGAATGGATGGAGTATCATACTCTTGGCTCTACTATCCCTGGGGCCTGAGCTTGTAGGCCTGTGCATCTCTGATGTGTAGGCTTATCAGCTGACTCCGTGGATTTCTCTCCAGAGAGCAACGTTGCAGGGTGTGAACATACTTTAATCACATGATAATTTTAGAGCAACTTACAGGTTTGGAATGGTCTCTTTTTAAAACAAAACCAAAAAAACCAAACCCAAAACCAAGCCAGTTTCAATGAAACCAGAGGGAATCTCAGATTTTGTTTTGAAAGCTGGAGGGAAACTGACAGCTATGATGCACGTTACTGATGCTGAGATTTGTTTGTTCTGAAAGTCAAGAAGCTCTCCTTTTTTTCTTCTAGTGGCAGTGCTGTGGGGCTTTTGGAGCTGATGACTGGAACCTTAATATTTACTTCAATTGCACAGATTCCAACGCAAGTCGAGAGCGCTGTGGTGTGCCATTTTCTTGCTGCACTAAAGATCCTGCCGTAAGTGACAGTCAAGGGTAGGATGGGTCTGCTGTTCCAATTTTAAATCATTCTATAAGATTTTTTTTTTTCTGGAAGTCACACATGATCATTACCTTCTCACCAGCCTTTTTTTCCTTTTGTACTTGCAGCTCAGCTTAACCACTAACTCTTCTGCAGTCAGCAAAAATCCTGAGCTAACTTAAGTATTCATTGTATGCTGTTTGTTGCTTTTCATTAGAATGAGAGAACCATGGGCTTGGCTGAACATACGTATCAATTTTGGCAAGTTTAAAAAGCAGAAGCCCTTAATGAGTTGAATGATAAGAGCTTTCATTTGAATATCATCAGGATATTTTATTTGCTGCCTTAAAGAACAGCAACTCTAAGATCAGACACTCTAAAGCAGGTATTACTCATTATTTAATGCAGTGTCCAGAGGCTACAGCCAGTTTGACCCAGTTTGTGCTAGGTACAGTAATGAATGACAGTCTGTGCCCTGAAGAACTGACATATGTTTGCATTAGAATCTTAAATTGGGTATGGGCATCTTTACATGCTCTTCTTTCCCTTTAAAATTACTGCTTGTCCTACAATCACCTGAGATCACACTTGAAAGGTCAGAAGTTGTTTGAGGGAACAGCTTCTTCGTTAATTTTCCTGTCTCTTAAAATAGTTATAATTCTGGATCATCAAGCAGAAAATGTTGGAGCCATGCATTACTAGTATGAACATGATCAAGAATGAAGGGTAAAGTGTAGGGAAGCAGTTCACTGACAGTGAAAGGCTTGGAATAGGGATGGGTGTGTGCATGGAAACTTATGTGGCTAACAGTGCATACATTTGACTTTCATAGCAGCCTGTGAGTGCTTGTATTATCTAGTAGTTCAGCTGTGGCTTTTTCTCCACCTGGAGTGACTTATAGTTCCTTGAATGTATGAGTCTGTAACACTGACTAAAGTTAGGCAAGTTGCCAACAGGCACCTCAGGTGCTTCCTGCCTTGCTAATGCAATGCAGTCACTGCTCCCAGCATCCAGTCACTAGTGCTGCTCTCCCCCTCTCCTGATAAGGCACTGCCACTTGCAAAGCTGCATTCTGGTTCCTCTGCAGTGAACATGTCTTCACAGTAGTTTGAATCTTTCTCACAAACATTGCTGAAAATGTTTTAATGAAATATTAAAACAAAATGTAGGTTAGGCTCAAGCATTACATTATGCTTAGGATTCCCCCTACTGTTTGCCTGTCTACCCACCCACACGCACAGAGAGGTCATCACAACCCAGTTTTAAAAATATAGTTGTTATAAAACCAAACCAGTGACAGCAATACAAGGTAATCCTATAAATACATAATCCATGCCAAAGTTCTCTCTCTGTGTACATGGTTATGCAGTTTCTTAGGGGGTGATCATAGAATCATAGAATAGAATCATAGAATCACTAAGGTTGGAAAAGACCTCTAAGGTCATCGAGTCCAACCGTCAACCCAACACCCCCATGCCCACTAAACCATGTCCCTAAGCACCTCATCTACACGTCTTTTAAATACCACCAGGGATGGTGACTCCACCACTTCCCAGGGCAGCCTGTTCCAAGGCCTGACCACTCTTTCAGTAAAGAATTTACTGGTGATTTACTGGTGATGCAGCAACCAGAAATTTAAAGATAAGTCTCATTCTTATTCATTGTAGGGAAGCAACATGCTTAATTGCCTTTAAAATAAAGACTAAAAATAATAGTATTTCCAAAAATATTAGAAGCCATGCATATAATGGATATAATTGTAACCAAGCTGTGACTGGTTCAATTGCAGTGATAAACACAGGTTTATTCTGTGGGAAAGCAAATTTCTCCCTTGTAAAATTAAGATGCAGTGTTGGACTGATGCAAAAAGTTATGTGGATGCTTTATTGAACTTTTAATTTAGCTTTTAGTTTAGCTTGAATCAGGAAGTGGTAAGTTTAAGGTAGGCCAAAATAAGTCTCCTATAAAACGAATTTGGACTTCTGTAGTTGACTTTGCTATAGTTTAGCAGGTTGAAATGTTTCAAATTCTTGTAAAGGCAAGGCCTAGAAAAGTTGATTTATTTCCATTTCATTCTTCACGCTTTCTTTCGGTTAACAAATTCCAAGGCTAAAGGCAGAAGACACTGATGAGAAAGCAAGTAGGCATTCAGTACAAACAAGAAAGCTTAAAATCCCTCTGTTGGAATTTCATCTGTTTTTACAGCCTTGAAGTGTGTGGCACTGTTATATTTTAGATCCTGGAACAGAAGCATTCATCTCATTAAAAGATACAAATTGCTCAAATCTTAAAGGTCCGTTGAAGGAATCCAACTCAGGCAAGTGACAGGATGCGACCTGTTGATGTGCTTCCTGCAAAGTGAGGAAACACTTAGAGAAGCTTTAACTGCTGATAGGAGGAAATATCTTCTGTGTGGCTGCTTTTTAAAATCTTTCTCTGCTGACTGCCTTTCTCGCTTCCCACAATTTGATTAAATTGTGATGTTCAGTACATCTAGCTAAGATTGGTTGATTTTCTCACTTCCTTGAGTAGTTCCTTCTTATCTCACTGTTACTATATGAACCAGTAACTTAATATTTTGCTGCCATTGTGGCAGCAAAAGTAGTTGCTTCATTTTATTGCCCTGAAATAACTCTGTGTACATAATAAATGCAGCTTTAGCTTCCAGTGGATAGCACTCGTTCACTAGGAAAAGTCTGCCATAGCCTATTTTATTACTTGTGCTTTGGGAGTACTAAAGCAAAGGCAGTAGGGAAAAAACCCTCCTTTCCCATTGTTATCAAGCTCCTGTAAGAAAGCATAGGCAGTAAGAACACATTACCCCATCTCTTCTTTTTCCTCCCGAGTTTTTGGAAAGGAACCTAGGTACTGAATATATTTCTACAGACATCCTCGGTAAGAACTTGCAGCTTCTGCAACAGAACTGCCCCTTCTCACGCTTTCATGCTGCGCAGACTGAACCCTGAAAATGTTAACAGTAGTCTTGGCATATTTTTCAGTATAGACAAAACCTTTTCAGCAGAAGGTTCTTCCACTTAAAATAGTTGTTCCCTAATACCTTTACTTTGACTTCTGAATGCTTGCATCTGGAACATGGAGTTCACTCAGGTGGAGGGCCAGTTTTCCCAGCTTGCTGCCCTGAGTCTGAAAATATTTTTTGACCGTGTGCTTTTGTTTGTTGCAAATAATTAATAGCACTGAATGGAAGAGGAAGGGGTTTTTAAAAAGCAATACGGTAACCAAAGTTAGGGTGATTGTCTTATTACATACAGGACCAACTCAGGGAGCTTGGAGAGGGTATTTGGGAGACATTTCACTGATTGCCTTTCTTCTCTCTCTCTCCCTCTCTCTCCTAGGAAGATGTTATTAATACTCAGTGTGGCTACGATGCAAGGCAAAAACCAGTAAGCACTTCTTTTTTAATGTGGTATCTTAAGGATCTGAATCCCTCTTGCAAGAGCAGGTTATTCTACTGATGGTATAGTAGAATATAATTATCACTGTTTTCTTGCCTCTTCTCCTTGGCAGGAAGTTGATCAGCAGATTGTTATCTACACTAAAGGCTGTGTCCCTCAGTTTGAGAAATGGTTGCAGGACAATCTCACCATAGTTGCCGGTATATTCATTGGGATTGCATTACTGCAGGTAAACATCACATTCCCTGTCATGAGTTACACACAAGAACAACAGATAAATAGAATATATGAGGGGGGAACTGTATATTAGAACTGGAAATGCAGTGTCAGTTGTACTTAGAAGTATACATCTGTAGGTTTTAGTGAGGGGAGCTAAATGCATGAGGATTTCTTTGTGTTAAGGAGTATTTAATTTTTATCTGTATGGATGTTGTTGTTTGGTTTTTTTTGTTTTTTTTTTTTTTTTTTTCCCCAACTGCCTTCAGGTCAAAACTAACACTCTGTGTTAGACAAAGATTAGATAGAGATTTTTAAGCCTGTAGAGACCTACTGTTTCTGATGGTGCTTAAAAAAGCAGCAAAAAGCCTTTACAGTTGCTTTTGTGAAGCAAGTCTAGAACTGTTCAATTTCCCAGAAACCAGTGGCGCTATAAAAATACTGGGGTTACAGGAGTTTTCCAATATTCTTCCTTGTTCCAACACTTACTGTTAATTTGATTTCTAACTTTCTGCTGCTTGTTTTCATATCAAAGTTCTGTATAACCTAAGGAGTTTGCCTGTGTGAAGAGTTGTCCGATGCTCCAAATGAATAAACTGTTGTCTCTTCCAGATATTTGGGATATGCTTAGCCCAGAATTTGGTTAGTGACATTGAGGCTGTCAGAGCCAGCTGGTAAAACTGCTGAAGTAACCACAAGAAGACACTGGACAACTGAAACCCTCTGAAACCTCCAGTGTGTCGCTCCGACACCAAGCTGTATGGACATGGGTGACAGGGAAGCCTTCTCTCCCAAGTAGTCTCGAGTCTAAGTTCCTGATGTTGCAGTGAACTCGTGTTTCTTTGGGGTGGGGGAGAGAAGAGTGGCCTATTTAAAATCTGCTGCTCACTGACAATTTTTTTTCTCTTAAACCACCATTTTGAAAGCTGTTGAGCCGTGAATCTCTACTGTATTATTGATCCTGAGTAATAAGTGGACACTTTTTTAAATTGGTGTATTCAGTGGGACAGAGTTGCATCGTTATAGTCTGTGGATATGCTGTTTATTCTTCGTGTTCTGAGCTCTTCGATAGCTGCCAAATATTCCTCAGATGGTCTCTCTCCTCAACACTTTGTAAAGGAACAATCTTC
This sequence comes from Pelecanoides urinatrix, assembly GCA_013400755.1. Taxonomy (NCBI): domain Eukaryota; kingdom Metazoa; phylum Chordata; class Aves; order Procellariiformes; family Procellariidae; genus Pelecanoides; species Pelecanoides urinatrix. The sequence goes on along the minus strand of VZTQ01013180.1, from coordinate 89,380 downwards.
TTGTTTTCACAGCTAAACATAGCTACAGGCCTAAACCCATCAAGCAGGAAGCAACTTTCTATGCATCTATTGTACAGTAAAAGAAATTGTTTCTAAAACAAGGGAAATTTTTTTTTTATGCAAGCTTCCAGCCATCTCCCTAGTACTTTGAGGTTGGAATCAGCAAGCTCACAGGGAGAATTGCCTAATTTTATCAATATATTTCTTCCTTCTCCACCCTTGTATGAAGGGAAAGGAGTTTTATCTTTGATAAATAAGGGTTGTAAAGCCTTTGGTTGCTGCCATACCTTAGGACATCAGTCTCTTAAGGCAAGGATGGGATATAACTGTATAAATGTATGAAAGCAGTGTGGATGTTGGGTCCAAGTGAATAATATTATTCAAAGAATGAATTATATATTAACTTAAAAAAAAACATATGTATCTGATATGGCTAAATCTTCTGTTTCTCTGGAATTTAGTGTAACCTAATGTATTTAGGGATCTCACCAATATTAGTGCTTTGATATGCAAATCTTCTTTTAAGATATTTCCTTGGTCTGTTCCTAGCTGAGGCTTTGGTCTTTCTTTTTTTCTTTTTTCTTTAATTCTTTTTACTTGCATGAGCTGTGGAGTAAGAATCTGTGACACTCCAGTGCTTTAAATCTGTGCATATGTTTTAATACAGTCTAATCCAAACTTATTTATTGGTAAATGCATGTGATTATGGAAAGGTCACATCCCATTCCCTTGGAAGTTGGAGAGAGCTTTTGGCAGAGTAAGTGCTTACCTCCAGTGAACAAATCCTTGCTATGGAGATGTGTCTCTGTTTGTTGCTCTAAATGCAACAAAAAGTTTTCTTGAAGCAATGGAATAAAAGTTTTAAAATAGAAGCGTGTATTAGGATCAGCCAAGACGGACTCTTTTGAATTGGATAAAAGAGAGTAGAATTTGGAATAAAGCACAAATAGCAGAAGAAGAATTAGATCAGACTCCATCCAGCTTAGAGTTTTTGATTTGTTCTTCTTCACTAATAACAGTGAACTTACAAACCTGACCATGGCTTGGGTAGTTTTATTGCACTTTGTATAAGTTTAACTTGTTGTATGACCCTTCTCAGTATCTGCAGAACCAGTCCTGAAAGCTGTGAGCTCTTGGCTCCTGCTTTGATCAGACACTGGCAAAGGGTGTGTAGCACCTCTTTGTAAGAGCTTAGCATTTTTCTGAGATGAGTTTCCTAAAATGAAGTATGTGGAGTAGGAGAGATGAATGCATTGCTTTCAAAGCTTCCCTGTTCTGGGGGATGGATAGAAGGCTGGTCTGGTGACCTATTAAGGTCCTTTCTGGTCTTATGACTCTTAAATGTGTGAGTGTATGTACCCTTGCACATTTTGCCTTTCTGTGCTTTAGTCGGCCGTGTTTTTTTTCCCCTCTGAAGGCTGGTGGTAGGCACACCGGCGCTCCACAGATGCCTCAGACAGTCCTGTTGTCCTCCTGTCTTTGAGCATTACCTCATCCTCTTCTGGTTAACTCCCACTGACTGGCTCTGATTCAGGCAGCTTACATATCCTTTGGTATCTGCTGTTAAAGGCCAGCCATGACTCAGAGTAATATTTTTTTTTTTTAAAGCCTTTGAAAGCAATTATAATTCACTATCCTTAATAAAGTTGGTTCCATCTCACTACAGTGTTATGTTTTTCTTAGCCACTCCTCAACTTGAGGAGTTACTGGTGTTTGTTTCCCCCCAAAGGGACGCACCGTTTTGCCTGATAGCAGCAGGACAGACAGATCATCAGCACCAGTGTTGCTGCACTGAGACAAAATGGTGTGGAGAGAAATCAGGGAAGTGCGGTTGAGGAAGTAACGCCTCCACCCAAGAGCCTTGATTGTGACCCAGCACTTTGGTTTGGAAAAAAAGAAAAAAAACCTACCTTACAGAAACATTCCTTATTGCCACTGATCTTGACTACTGCTGTTGCTGCTGTGGGCTTCTGAAGACAACTTCATTCTTCTACTTGAATTTCTGCAGTTGTACTGTATTGGCCTTCTGTCTTGTCCCGCTGTTCTCTGAGTTCCAGTCTGCTGGACGTGCTATTGGCAGTGTCAGACTGATAGGAAGGTAAACGCTCTGAGGTGAGCAAATCTTGTTCTCACTACTTGCACGTGTACACACAAATGTGCAACACTTCTGTTGAGTCCCGGAATGACTGACTGTTCTTATAAAAACCACTAAATAACTTATTTTTCTAGAGCTTGTCTTTACTGCTGCAGATGCTGATCCTCCCCCCCTTCCCCACTCCCAAGAGATGCTCTTATTTTCCTCATTTTTGCAGTTTTTTGATGGTTGCATACTGAATGTTTAGGGTTAGCTGTCTATATTGCACATTTAAATCCCACATTTTTTGTCTACAGATTGGGTAAGATGTCTTAGAAATGCCCCAGCAGCAGCTACTCAGCAGCTTAGGTATCCAGTTTGGAAAGCTTGTGGGAGGCCTTGGAAATCAATCTCTTGTTGCCAGAGCCTGCCAAATGCAGGCAAGCTTTCTTCCAGAAAACTTTGTGAAGACTTCAGGTGAGCTGCAATTAAGCACAACTGCTGGCTACATGGGCTCATTTTCTAAAGCAATAAGATATGGTAGGTGGTATGACTTCTTGGCAATTTCTAGCCTGCCTGGTGTGGTGGTGGGGTAGAAGTGAGTTCAGAGGTCAGTCTAATTATCTCTAATGTGCAGTAGTTGTTCAGAAATGTGTTGTCAGGCTTATGGCCCTTGTGGAGTGTGAAGCAGCTCTGCTTGCTGGGTGATGCATATGGGGTGGTGGCATTGCTAACGAGAGATCTGGTAGCTTCAGCAGTAGCCCTGGCTTTAAAGCCATTTCCAAATTCCCCACTGAGCCCTGCAAAAGGGCATCACAGTCTTTGCTCCTCTGCTTTCTAAATACTCTCCATATTCACAGACCTTTCTGTTGTTTGATTGCTCTTTTTTTTTTTTAAATTAATAACCTAATGGACAAACGTTTCGTTTATCTCTGTGTGTCTGTTTCAGTAGCAGTAGGATCTCTTTGCTTCAAAATCTGTAATTTTGATTGTGCCCCTTAGAGTTTGAAGCTGTGGAGATGCTTGCTCAAGTTACTCTGTCCTGAAAGCCGCCTTCTCTCCCCTTTGAGAGAGATGCTAACTGTAGTTCTGGTGTGTAAATAGTGTTTGAAATGTAAATAGTAGCATGCCGATTAAACGATTCTTGCACATGACTGCTTTTCACCCTGAAAGTGTTTCCGATAGATGTGAAAGGCGTCCGCCGCGAGCGTTTGCTGATGAAAAGCGAGTGGTGGTTCGGGCAGTGCCCGGCCCGAGGTGGGGCGGGAGCGCTTTCATCGCCTGCCCTCTAGTGGCTGCCCGGCGGCGTGCAGCCGGCCCCGGAGGGAGGGGAGGGGAGGGCCTGGCCGGCCGTGCGGGCTCGGGTCAGCAGCAGCAGCACCTCCCTTGCCTTTTGCCTTTGCTACTTGGCATTAGAACAGCATTCGACTGTAAAATGGAGGGTCGGAGTCAGCACCCCCTACCAGTTATGGGAGGTTGCCATCGCTTGCGGCAGGACTAAACATGGTGCTATAAGAACTGTCCTGGACGTTAATCTGTGTTTTTACTACTTTAGAGATGCCCTTGGTAAAATTGATTCTGATTAACAATGTTGCTTACAAGAGAAACTCTCGTGTGAATTTTTGATTCCGTTTCCCTTCTTGCTGTGTGTGCCTTTTGGGTGCATTGAAATGGCAGTTCTGCAAACACCTAGGAAGGAGATTAGATCTCAACAGGTGTCAAGCACCATTGAAGGCTCCAGTTCCTCCCTCCCATTTTTGTTTCCTCTCTGAAATTTTTTCAGATACCTGTAATTGATCATGAAACTGTCTAAAGCAAACAAAATAAAACTACCCTGTTGGATTCATTAGCTACCAAATTTTGCCACTTGAAGAAAAGAAAAGGGAAAAAAAAAAGTCTCCCTTAACATGCAGTATAAAAATAAGTGTTATGACTACTGATGTGCACCAGGCAGCACTGCTAGCTGTCTTTTGTGTTTCGGCAATATAAATGTGTTAATAAAAAGCTCCATCTGTATGTGTGTTCATGTTCACGCTGTGTACGTAGTAGAGATGGACCTGATACTACCTTGAGCTCTGGGGAGACTGGGATTTGGGTTTTGTGACTCAGATCCGTCTCCAATACTTATATTCCAGATTAGTTCCAACTGAATCTCTCTCTGGTTCATCCTGGGGTGTACGGCAAGGTGTCAATATTTACCCTTTGTGTATCATTCCTTTTTATACGAATGTATTCTTTTGTGTTCCTTTTTTCATCAGTTGTAAAATTGATTGTAAAAGCCAGCTACACTTACCGATTGAAAGTATCGCTTAAACAGAACTGCATGCCCAGTAGAGTTTGACTTGAGCTTTAGTTTTCTGATTTCAGGCTGGTTACCTTCAGTCTAGGAGAAAGCATAGATCAGGTGCATAATGTATTACTTGTCATCTTTAGCATTAGACTGTGGTATTGTATCACATGCTGATCTCAATGGATGTAACTGGAGTCTATTTAGGAAGTTAATGCGACTTCCTGGTAATTCATTTTAAGCTATTGAAAGTGGTCTTGATCATGCTACTTGTGTTCTTGTTTGTTTTTTTTTTTTTAATAGAGGCATTTTTTAGGAATGTTTTAATACACTTATGATGGACAATACAATAGTTTTAATAATTGTGCAGTATTCTGTATTTACTTGAAGTAAATCATTTTATATGCAATTTGTTAGATAATTACAATTTTATAAATAAAATTGCGTGAAATATGGTGTTGTGAATGTGTACTCTTGATGTAGCACTTAACAGTAACAATACAAAGTTATGTTCATGCAAAATTCCTCCAGGAGAAGGCCCCCTGCCTGCCCTCCCCCAAACTTACAGGGGAGATAAATCCTCAAGTCTCATACACAGTGTAGAATATTGTGTTCTAATTAAGTAACAAAACACATTATAACCCCGCCAGCGGCTGCTCTTAAATGAATAATAAGCTAATACGTGAAGAGCACATCCCCACATGAGGAGATCCCATATCTACTGTCAGCTGTTGTTGAAGTCTCTGGCTAATGAACATGCTCTGCTTCTCTCTGACAGGTCCTTGGTGTTTCTCAGACTGCTGTGGCTGCTGGTTAGTACAACTGTTGGAGCGCTCCCCATAATCATTTTAGTGATGCTGAAGTGTTCAGAAGTTGCTGCTTTGCAGGGAGCAAAAGGGGATTTGTCATAACTTAATTAAACTTTTGTAAAGGGAGGTGGGAATTTCGCTTTTCTAAGTGCAACATGTCATTAAACAAGTGGTGAGAGCTGGCTTATTTTATTGAGCAGGTAAAAATGGGTAATGATGTCTTGTGCTTGTTTAGACAGAGGAGGAAGCAGCCCAGTTTTTCAGTATTTCAAAAACTGAGGAGCAAGCTAATCCAATTCAATATCTCAAACCTACAGTTTTGTCCACAAAACACCACCATGACTGACTTAAAAGCATGCCTCTGTATCCAAATGGAAGTCCAATGCCTTTTGCATATTTCAGGCGTATACATTTATCTGAAGTACGGAAATGATTTGGCAAAATACGAATGCAAATGTGGAGCTGTTGGCGGGGGGAGGGAAGAACAAAAGTCAACCAAAAAGAAGCAAAGTCAAGGGCATTGCCTAAATCTTTGTAATGTGCGATAGATGTGACACACTTGGATAAGCCGCTTTCTAGAACTTCTGAAACAAATGACCTTTTCTGGGTCTCGCGGTCTCATTTGGCCAGTAGGTCCTCTGGATCTAAGGCCCATATTGTTGGGGTTTGTGCCTTACCCAAAGTGAAACTGTTCCTTTATTTCCACACTGTGAAATGTAAAAACACAGGTGTGCTTTTTATCTTCCTGACAGGTGTGATGCTAGGTCTTGCAAAAGTCATACAGATGCAGTCAAACGTAGCACACCGGGAAGGTACTGCCTGACCCACGTAGTGTGGCAGTGGTCGTTTTAGTTTGGTTTGCTGTGGCAGTAGACAAATGAAACGGCCTGATGTCTGGTGTCACCATCATAAAAATAGTCTGAGCAGCAGATGTGAAGCTTTTCTTACATATAATTTATCTATTAAACTTCTAATCAAAACTATTGTCAACAATTTCAATTCAGTTGACTTCAGTAAAGTGAGTAGTGAAATGCATGTGATATTAATGTCCTTAGAGCTCGTTTCTCTTACTAAAAGAGGGCTCAGAGGATAAACGATTTGCCAGCTACATAGAAGTGACCTGCAGGCTGCAGCACGCCTCAGAACAGCACAGCATTTGTGTGGAGAGATACAGTCCCTTCAGTTACCTCCTTCTACTGTGACATACACCCATCTTTGCCCTCGTGCAGTCTTTCCTTCAGTCTATAGCTTTAGCATAGATTTCATCTACAAATGTAAGTCACTTGATATTCCACCCAGGGAAACCATCTGAAAGTAGCAGGATATCAGCGTTGGCCTTTGTTTGTGCTTGCTGTGACAGTGGTATCCCTAGCAAAAATTTGATGATAAGGATATGGCTAATGCTTAACCTGAGGTCCAGTTACACAACCATTGAATGGGAATTTTGTTGGTGTCACAACTTTGTTGGTTATGATCAGCTCATGTGAGTCTACTCACTTGCAGCTTATACTGATGTCAAAAGGAATAGTTTCTTTCTAGAAGTCAGTCATTGATAACTGATCTTTCAAATGTATTTTGGGATCTATTTAAATCAATGGAAATTATTGTCACGCCTGAGAAAACTTGGGCTCGCGTGAGTCCACTATGAACTGTGATTGTAAACGTGCTGGTTACGTTCAGCAGTGCAGAGGTTCTGTGTTATTCGGGGCCTGATGTCTCGGGGTCCTGGTCTGTTCACAGCTCTGCCCTCTGTCAGTGCCTTTATTGCACTACTACTAGCAAACATCTTTTGAATGTTTTTTCAAATAAGAGGCTGTTGTACAGTTTAGTATTAGAGTTGTATGTAGAGAGTATGCGTGTTTCTGGCACTGGATTAAATGGACGTGGAATCTCTGCAGTGTGAATACTCCTGTAGCATCCGCTGGGTTTTGGTGCAGTCTCAGAGCTTAAACTATTTGAGGCAAGTTTCTTTTCATACCCAGCTTGTGTACATAATCCCTTTCCCATCATGACTGGCATCTTCCCATCACAGTGTCCGCGGGATAGCCAGTGGTTTCATGGAGCTGGGAAGTGAATTTGGGAAGGTCAAAAGCAGTGTTTTTGCAATCAGGTGGCTTGGGATCGCATGGGTGCTTGGCCTTGGGGTTTGCCTCTCCTGCTGATGAACGAGGAGCCTGAAACTTCTGAGGCTGGCACTTCAGCACCGGGAGTGCTGAATTCACTTTAAAATGTTATAATCTTACGATCTTTGTGCATTGTGGGCTTGATCAAGCTAGGCAGTGGTACCGCACAGTCAAAAATAACATGTGCTGGCTGGCTGGAAACTGCTATCCCAACTGCTCCCTGTTTTGCCAAAGAGTTGTCTGCTGGTTTGTTCGCTGGAATGTTACAAACCTACAAAAGAGCAGCTGCGAGATAAGATGCTTAAACTGGCAATTTCCCAACTCCTTTACGTAGGAAAGGAGAAAGAGGAAGACTCTTGCCTGCTGCCTTTCTCACTTGATAGGGTTCTGTTGAAAAGTTGCTGCAAGATATGCCTTTAAAAATCCATCTACATAAAAACCTCAACCAACAAAAACCCCAGCCCCAAGCAAGCCTGAGAGCACTCTCACCCACATGGCTTTATGGGATAAGGATTGTATGGTGTGTTCCTGTTACAACGCACGATTGTTAGGCCCCACAGTACCTCTGTGTGAGCGTACACAGTGAAAGCGGTTGGAATTGTTTCCTGTGTATTCGCTCAACTGAAAGGCAGTGATTGCATCGGCGCCAGAGCCGGGAACGAAAAGGGCTCCTCACCAGCGCATGGTGGTGCAGTCGCGGCTTCCACGTGTGTATACAAAAAAGGACAAACCACAGGATAAAGTGAGAGCACTGAAATTTTTATTTGTTACCTCTAGGTACCACGAGTTTGACATTAATAGGCAAGACCAGTGAATGAGCAGCAGTACATTGCATTCAAACCTGAATCTCCAAAGCACCAAAAATGGAGCTAGATTTACTTCTGAATCCTATAGTCAGCACACTAGCCTGGACTGGCTGCATCTCGTATTGTCCCTAATTTAGTAGTACATTGTTATGCAGTTAGGGGGCGTGAGGAAAGAGTCATCGTGTAGTACCACTTCTACATCATCATAGGACTACAACATGCACATTCTACTATGTGGCCCAAGCAACAAGAATACAGGTAGAACAGTTACGGGTGGAGACAGGTTCATGTTAACATCACCTATGAATTTGTAGAAACCTTTTTGGACGGGTACCTACAGCAGTTCATCAATTTGTGTGGGAACATCACACGCATGCACAAGTGATACAGTGGAAAACATAGCAGGAGCGGCAGCAGGACGAAGGACAAAAGTGAAATCTGTGATGGGATGCACTGGAATCAAGACTTTCCTCAGCTTTCTACAGCAAGTCTCTGCTCTGTTAGCAAGGCCTGCTGGGCAACAGTTTTGTTCTCATGGCTGCGGAGTTTTGATACGACTTCTAGAAACGCCATGCTGTGCACTTCCTTTTGAAGAGGTTCTGGAAAAAGAAACAGTAAAAGAAACAGTGCTTTGTATGAGACGGCAAAGGAACAGAAAAGCTTGGCGAGCGTGAGAAACTCCTCTGCTGAACCTCATACACACATAAGCACACAGATGTGTGTGCATGCATAATCTTTTTATTTACTTTTTTGAATTGCTTTTGAGGATGGAGAGAAAACTCTCCAGGGCCTGGGGCATGCACAGACTCCACAGATTTCAGGTAGAGATGAAGGATGAAACTGCTGCATAGCAGTGAAGAAAATCCACCTGGATTGCCTTCCAAAACAGGTACTTAGGAAGTTTAGTGAAAATATTTTTCTGCTTTATTCCTTAAAGTAGCCTGACCAAGTGAGCTTGCCTTGAAAGGTTCACAAAGTGGTTTGTCTGTATCAGATCGTTCTGGTTGTTTGGTGTGAAGTGGCTGCGATGTTTCTCTAATGGATGTGTCACCACCTGGTCACTGTTAGCTGTCCATTTGCAGTTTAGCTCTGAAGTTAATACATACACAACGTGTGGTGCACCGCTCAATGCGGTGCATATGTGTACAGCACTTATGTTTTACTCGAAACTGTGAGACTGTTTCACAATTCTGATCCTGGATTGCACTGTACCTTGTATTAATAAGGAAAGGTTGGGAACAACCCATTAAATTGCTCAATTTTTTTTTTTAAATTTGATGAGTTTTCTCAAAGCCCTGTATTCTAGACATCTCACAGTTGAGATTCAAAGCAGCTGATTTTGTTTCATGCCCTGTTCAGGCCACTCTGAACTCCTACTCAGCAATAAACACCTACATAAAGTTTTTTTTGTTTCCCAAGTGCTGCTAGGAGCCTAATCCCTGAGCTTCCCAAGAGAAATCCCAACCATCTGTTTCAGATTAGCTATGCTGTATGCTATGCACATTTACTTTTTTTTTTATAGCAAACTCTGACACTTTCTTCCTTTCCTACCTACTTTCTTGTTCACGTTTTCAGTTTTCTTGCAGTTTAATCCCTACCATGTAAGAGCCGGGAACTCACCCTGCAGTGCACCTGGGAACCTGTATATACAGAGCGGTATCAGAGAAGCTGCTGGGGTCGTTATGCTGTGTAAGCACTTCCTGCTCTGTCTCCTTCTGAGAGATCATTATGTTCAAGCAGGTGTTGCTGAACTGAATTTCAGGAATTTACTGTGCTTTACAGTGGCTGAATACTTCTGCTTAACATCCAGATTCCTGAGAATCTGGAGACCCTCACACACAGAAGTGACTGTGCTAGCTATGAATGCTCTGCTTTTGCTGATTCTTTGTTACGTTTCCATTTTCCATTGTCCTCATTTTTCCCTCTTCCCATCCATTCAGTTGCAAGAGCAACTTCCAGATGGCAAAAATCACATATAAATATATATCTATTTACTGCTTAACACACAGCTGTTGGCAGTATCAAGTTAAATGTGATGCCAGATACCTTGTAACAAAGGATAGTAACAACAGCAGTCACTGGAGAATTAAACTTGCCAATAATTAAACCACTGCAACCATTTCTAGTCTTTATGGAGCTATACTGGGGTCAATTACTGTAACATGGCTACACAGGTCTGTTTACAGTAGAATATGGAAATGTAAATATAAATGCTCACTGTGTGGAGGCAATGGCGAAAGTAAGTTAGAGGCAACAGAGCTGAGAGAGATGTATTTTATTTTAGTATTTTCATGTGTAAAGAGCAGGCTTGGCTCTTTGATCTCCCCCTCCTTGGTTAAAATAGTTTTTTAAAAAAAAAAGTTAAAAGTTAATACCAGGGTTGCTCAGTTGTTACTCTCGTGTACTCACTAATTTTACCCAGGTCTGTTCATCAGGAAGCAGGTCTGAACACTGGGTCAGCCAAGTGCTGGGCCTCAAATTTACAGCTGCATATTGCAATAATGTGCTTCTCCCGTGAGCCTGGGAGCAGGCCAAGATGCCTCATGTCTAGGCAAAGCTTATAGTGTGGTGGCAGACTGAACTCTGCCAGTTGGAAAACCCTAAAAAACCCCCTAAGACAAGACTGCTCCTTACTCTGGTGGAATAGAGAGACAGGTATTTGACTTTAAATAACTCTGTCAATCTTGCAGGTGACAAAATTCAGGGAAGGGAAAATGAAAGTAACGGGCAGAATTTCTGAGGATGATTATTTTAGTTAGAAGCAGTGGGAATACACGCAATATTGCAGTGAGGCTGAGGGGGAACCTCTGCAGAAAGGTTTCTAAAGTGGATGGATAATCCCAAGCACAAAATGGCTCAAGAAGGTTGTGAGTAACAATTACATGTCTTAACATTAAAGTGAATGCTTACTGGGAGCTGAGGCTTGTTAGGCAAATTTTGAGCACTATCTTTGTACATTGAGATGTATATACTGCTCTAAAAACAAATATTTGTTCCTTTAAGATGGCAGTAATACAGCATTCACTCGCATGGATGTACAGGTCACCAGTTATGCTTACAGTAGGCATGGTGAACTCTTCAAGAAAAAAAAAAAGGCAGCTTTGTTTACAGAGACAGCACACACTTAGCTGTGGTAACTTTTAATCAATTCAATTGAATTGCTGTAAACTCATCTCTGGAGAACCTTCCAATGTTTCACACTTGGCAAGTCGTGTGCAGACAGGCTCTGAGTTTCCACCTTTCTGTACTTAATCCAGTTCTTTGTCATCTTAGTTGTCTGTAAATTTCGGAAACCTTTCTGGAATAAAATTTGCTCTCCTTCCACAGAGTAAATACTTCTTAAATAACTGAATTAAGGAAACATAGCCACTTCTAGAAACCTCAGCTGGAAATCCAATTTCCCCATGATACCTTGCTCTTTTTTTGTTTTGTTTTGTTTTTTTTTGTTTGCCCACACACAGGTGGGAAGTTGCAGTATCAAACTGTAGCCTGCCACACCATCCTCAAAACAGTCTGACCTTTAGCAGAGGGTTGGCTCAGAAAGATCAGACGTTACAGTGTCCAGCAGTGGCGTGTGTTAGCGCATGTCCTCCTCGTCTTTCAAAGCAACCATGAACAGTTGTGCCTGGTGGGCCGAGCATGTAAGGGCTGCTGAGGGAAGGACTCTTCCTGGTGAGGTAAGTGTGAGGATCCCTCCTAAAGCAGGGCTATAGCCTACGTGCTGCACTAAGTACTCATTTGTGTGCACGTGTGTCCTTGCAAATACTACCTGTATCTTCGTTTGTTTCCTACTATTCTTGTAAGAATTTAAAACTACAAGTGAGGAGGCTCCTTGCAAAATTCCACCGAATTTTACTTGACTAAGTTGACCAATAAAAAAAAGCCACCACACATCAATTACGGGAAACTTGCAGCTAAAGGTGAAAATGAAGTTCTTATCTGCATATTTGCAAAGAGAGCCTGATACTGTACAGCTTTAAATTTAAATGTGTTTCATTTCTCTCTTGTCAAGTTGGAGTTTGAGCTAGCTGCATCCTGCAGAAGCCAGAGTCCAATTTCTGCAGTTAATGTCCAAAACTGAGTTAACAGCCTCTTTCTTGACACTATAAATAAAGTGTCATAATAAATTGAACCCTTCTGTGTACATTCATTGTGAACAGAGAACCAGTCTCGGAGTGTGTTTGCACATGTTCTATGTCAGGCTAAAAGAGAGAACTAAGTTTAAATACATAAATCTTTTAGGAAAGCAGCCCCTCCTGAATACTCACCAGATCCTATAAGGGCACAGATCAGCACCATGGAGTTGTATTTTATTTCTGGAGCACTCCTGTCATCTGAGAGCAGCCTGTGTAGAATCTGAACAAGCTGAGCATTTTCAAGATCCTTTTCAGCAGTGACTGAAATACAAGTGAAAATTTGTAAATCTGGAAGCGCCACTTGCTTTGATGCTTCTGTGTGTTAGCCGTGTATTGAAACATGGATCTCTCACTGTAGTGAAAGCGGTGCTGTGGTACATAACTCACTGGCATAATGATGGTATGATGATAGGAAACACAGCTCTTGCTATTAAAATGTAAAATAGCCTAACTGCTTGAAAGGACAATCAGAGTTTAATGATAAAATCCAATCTTAAATATGCAGTGAGCTGACAGAAAAGCCACCAGGGTTTCTAGCGATTTAGGCCAATACCCGCAATATTTCAGCTTTCAAGACTTCCATTGCCTGAATTTGCTTTTGGAAATTTTGTCTGAGTAAATACAGATGGTGTAATTCTTGATTCCATGGTAGAGGGAACTCAGGGTCCATTGTAAAGGCTGTGAAAAACTTTTCCAGATCAGTGTGTGAGTTATTTCCTCTGTAGTTTTCTAAGAAACATTATATACTGAATTCAGGCTTTAAATGTCTGAAGACAAGACAAAGAGGGGTTAGACGATTCATGTGAATAGGAACATTTTTCCTTTTAATTGAAACAATTCCCTGATGCATTGGCAGCGATTTGAAAGTTGAACATAGCATTCCTCTAGTACACGATGCCAAGAGATGAAATCAAGAGCAAAAATACGTAATGCTGCTTGTTTAGTTTGTTACCTTAGTTAATAAGCAAGCAAATAGGATAAACAAACCTCTGTTGGGCATTTACCTTTTTGTTTGGTAAGCTGAGGTACTACAAATCTCTGCCTTTATATGGCAACTTTTGCACCTGTTTCTGTGGAACTTAATAATAATAAAGACATTTTGGGGGCATCATCCACCTCTGTGTATTCTCTAGCTCTCACTAATTGGATATGTGAAAGCTTTACTTTGATAATACCTCTCAAAAGGGGATTAACCATTCCAGTGTAGGAATGCAGTCAGGTCATATAGTCTCCACTCTAAAGTATGATTTTCTTAACTGTTAGCCTTAGATTTTAACCCAAAATCTGGAAGTTATGTTCGAAGGCCTTTCTAGATCATGTGATCACCTACCAGAACGATAGAGCAGACACTGTATTACCAGCAAACTCCAGGTTTCTGCATAACCTTATTGCCTGCCTATGTCTGCATGAACTGTCACATATTTCCATGCTACTGAAAGGCAGGTGGGAGGAGGAGGCTTTTCTACGTTGCGAAAGAAACTCGCACAACTCTCCCTCTACACCTTCTCTTGGGCACAGACTGGAAAGAAAACGGGTAGAGTTAACTGCTGGGATACTCACCTAACTCTAAAGCCGCTATTAATGCCAGCGCAACGAGAGCTTCGTTTTGCATTATTACGTGTTCACTTGTTGCCATGGTTACTAAATGCTTGATGCCACCACTCTGTACAATGGTCCTAATTACATCCTAAAATAAATAACATAGAAATAAAAAATTCTGCATTGCATACAAACTGTATTAAATAACAGAATTGTCATGGATGCTACGTTATCTTTGGGTAAGGATACTCGTTGGCTTTATGCACATACAATCACTTTATACGTAAATGTGTATACATGTGGGCTGCTAAATTATCTGCTATTAGTCTGCAATTATAAGATACAACCTGTTAAACCAAACCAGTTAATCACATGACTAAGTTAAGACACACGTAACTAACTCTTTTCCAGGTTATACTGTGTACCCCAAGTTCTCGTGGTGTACCATCAACCGCCTAACAATGAGTCCACTCTGTTATGTTTGAACTCAGCTGGTGTTCAAAGATGATGAGTTTTCCCTTCTTTATGTTGTGATGTTCAGAGCAGCTTATCAGAAGCACCCAACAAACCATGTATTTGGGATAAAGAGACACAAGAATATAGTTTTAATAAAGTTATCAAATCCTTCATCTCTCTCCATGAATTTTCAGAGTTTCTTCAAAATGTTCAGGGAGATGAGATCATAAATATTACACTTTACTATGTAATAGAAATGTTGTACTTGAAATTAAAATGCTGACTGGGTAAAATGGCTTTAAAGCAGTTTAAAATGGCTGTAAAGCATTTTAAAAATACGCAGCTCGGATTCTGTTTCTAAGTCCAAAATTTGATCCAACTTACATATGTAACAAAGGATGAATAAAGACTTCTGGTGTCTGCAGGTCTTTGATTAGTTGTTGATTATCATTAAAAAAGTGAGTTTGCACCTAATGTTTTCCATCATTATATGTCCCAAAAATACTTGCAAAATGTTTGCCTGAAAATCAGGTAACGTGGCATGCCAAAGGGAAACTCTTCAAGGAAATGTGGTTCGGGTTTTATTTTGTATTTGTTCTGTGAGTGCACAAAGCTTTGAAATAGTCATTATTTCTTGAAATAAGAATCTGATGTAAATTTTTAATCAATGTGTTGAATTTCCATTTAAAGCACACATCCCCTTCTAACTCCAGGCACAAGCCAAAACTCATTAACTGATACATGTGTTTAGAATGCTTTATGTTCCAGTGCTTGCACAGGCTATGCAGTGACATTCTTTATGCAAGGAAACAGATACAATATGATCATAATCCTTGAAAACTGAAATATTTTTAGATAACCATATTGAAGATGCTAGTGGCACAAGTCATAGTCTAATGACTCAAGAATTTCACATTTAAAACCTATTTTTTCTGATCAATGTATGCAGGCATGTGAGTATTTTTATATTTTTCCTTATGTGCAATGATGTGTTTTATTCTTTGCGATTTTTCTAGTAGAACTGCAAAGCAGTTTTGGGACTTCATGCAATAATCTGGAAACTGCTCATTTCTATTTGAATTGGTGTGGAATCAATCAGCACCTTTGACATAATTTTTTTTTATTTTTTAGGTGAACATCACCCTCTAAAAGGCAGTATCAAACATAGAAGAGATGACAGCAGTTAGATTTGGTGCTAGTGTGGCTTAACTCTCAAGTACCTACTCCATTTTTAGAATGAGACGTAAGTTTTCTTAACTACCGTCACCTTTGTAAATATTACCCCAAATCCTTTAAAATTAAAAACCAAATTAAAATCTAACGTGCTGTAAAGAACCATACAGTTCTACTGATATTCAAACCTAGAGGGCAGTAAAAGCATTAAAAAAATCCACCCTCTCAGCTCTGTTCTCCTCTTCCAGTCAAGTTTCCTCTATGAGTATATAAACCACACAAAAGTTCATCTGTGATAATTCTGTTAACTTCTGTATTACTATGTATTTGATGCCATCAAAAATTTCTCTGTATTTAGGATTGATTCTGTTTTCCTGTAGAGAGTATTGATAAAAACTCGCATCTGTGGTGGTGTATGCCATCTACGCATGCATCCTGTGGACTGTGTGTGGAGGGTAGAAAAAATAAGAACTCAGAAAAAATGAAACCTGATCAGTTTTAGAGGCTGAAAATAAAATGGAGAATGGGCATTAGAAAGAGACAGTAATATTAGCAGTAATATCAGCAAAGATTTAAATCTCTGTAAATCCTGTTGATTTGTTTTTGGAGAGGCTCAGTACAGATCAGGTCCACAATATGTTTTTCACTTTGCAAATGCCATGAATGAATGAAAAAGGTCACTGTTAAAGTCTGAGTTGTCCAAACCACACTTGCTATTTAAGCTCAGTTATGCAGCCTGTGTTCGTGAACACACTAAATGAAGTCTGAGCCTGAAATAGCTTGTTTCCAGAGGAGATGCTTTTGTCCCTTCTAAGGCTATGTTTTGCCTAATACTCTCCTGAGCAAGGACTGTGTACTTGGACCGCTTATGTAAAGGTATTTGGTTGATGTGAAGGTGATGGGAGGGACAGAACTCATCTGTCATACAGTTTCTCTTAATGTCATGCCTTTTGCCATGTACAAGCAAGCTTCTGTTAGAATTTGGGATAAATGATCATTTCTAACGATCTGTTAGAATCTTAAAACTCTGAAATATGCTATATGAAGAGTAGGGGNGCATGCTGAACTTCTACAGGATACGATACAAAAAAAAAATGAGTCAAGAACTTAGCCACATGAATTCTAACAGTGTTCCTTCAACTGGCCTGCCACTCTGAAATTGTTTTGCTTTGTTTAAAATTTTTTTAACTACGTAGTTCCAGTGAGCATTTAAACCCGTCGCTTGCGTGTGACTGGCAGGTCCTGGAGGCAGAGGAGATGTAACACATGAATTAACCAGCCTGGCTCTCTAGAAGGATTACATACTGGAGGCCTCAGCTACCAATACCAAGTGCAGAGGTAATTCTTAGTACTTACAAGCTGACCTTTTTCACCACTAACTTACTTTTGATTTGCTGTGTCGTATAAGTGCAGAGAGTAGTCTGTTGGACTCTCCCATCACACCTGCGTGATCCTTGGCTTCGCACCACTCCACCAATCGTTCCACCAGTTTTACATTTTTGCCCAGCTGTTCAGCTGCTTCTGCTACATGATGCCGGAGCCAACAACACAACAAAAAAGTTGTCACTCTTTTTAAGCAAGTTTTAGAAAGATAAGCTGAAAGTTACTAACTAGAAGGAGTTTGTTAAGTAGAACTTCACTAGCTTGCACTAACAGTGGGAAAAGTCTAGATTGCATGGAAGCAAGCAAAGCCAGTCAAAATGGAAACAAAATACAGAAAAACATTCATAATACAGTTTTTGAAAACAACTTCTCACTGATTCTGTTGAGGCTTGTGCATTGATTAACGGTAGGGAAAATACAGTGATGTCACACTCAGATGAGCTAGCTCAAAAATTTAAAACCAGAAGGGAGTGCTGCCAGAAGGGGAGCGCTATGGTCAGTTAGATTAGGTTTTATAGACTACTAAGTCACATAAGTTTCTTCAATGAATTTCTATTTCATATCTAAAAGCTTTGCTAGAAGTGGAATGGATCTTTTGAAAAAATCTGCAGGACTGGTTCAAAAATCTAGCTGCTTTTGGTTTTTAGCAGACTTCTGATTTGACAAGCTGTTAAACTAAATGGTGCTTGTTCATTCTGACATTGCAGTTTATCCATTAACAAGTGCATTCCAAGGAGCTAGGTACAGCCAGGAAATGCAGTAAGTGAACAGCGAAACAGGAGTGCTAGCTTAAAACACTCATGCCTCAATACATACTCGTAATGTGACAGTGTAGGAGAGTTCTGAAGTACAAAAGTAAATAAGCATTCGACACCTATTCTGAGGGTCCCTAGTAGTCAGTTTAGGAGTTCTGAAAAAAAAAAAAAATCAACCCACATTCCTCTCCCTTTGCATATGTATTAGACTTATTCCAAGACTTCAGGAATAAAATTTTAAAAAACCCTCTGCTTCTCTCTTGTAAGAATCTTGGCAGCGTATCACTGACTGAACCAAAGAGAATCACTTAACATAGAGAACAGTTTATTTTTACCTTGTGCATCTATTAACATTCTTAATGTTCCCAGCAGCTTGAATTGAACAGGGGGCATCTCCGATCTGAGAAATTTCAATACAGCTTCTGCAACACCAGCTGATAGCATCTTGGCCTTATTTACAACTGTATGAATAAAGAACAGGAATGATCTCAAGAACATTTCTGGAAGATGCAGTTTATTTCTAAGATGGTCTTGAAGCTAATTTTCAGACAGTTTGAAAAATAGCTTGTGAACACAGAATTCAGGAACACGAATGTGCTGCATTGTGGAAAAATGTCATGGTTGCTAAGACACAGGTGTGAAATTAAGTGCTTTTTCCTAGCGTGCCCATCTAATTTCCAGTGTTCAGCCTGAATGTAAGCTGAAGGCTAGACTTTTCCCCCTTGGTCTAGGAAAGGCGTCTTCCACATAATGCATGAAGCAGAAGCCCAGACTAGAACTTGCACCCCAAAATATAAGGAAACTTCTCTGATTCCCAACAACACTCTTCTATTTCACATAGGCAAAGGAACTAAAGCATCTAATTAGCAGAATAACCTCTTACCCGGTTCCAATACTTTATACAAACAATACTGTGGCCTGACATGTCTGGAGCTTGTAGTCCTTGTATTGCCCCCTCCAAACTCTTTTATCACCTCCACTAGTCTAACTTCTCCACTTTATGGAGATCTCTGAAATATATGTAAGGTGCAAACTTGGTCCAATATTGTACTTAGAAAAAAGTACTTATTTAATATTCA
The DNA here is from genome assembly GCA_013400755.1 of Pelecanoides urinatrix. Classification (NCBI taxonomy): domain Eukaryota; kingdom Metazoa; phylum Chordata; class Aves; order Procellariiformes; family Procellariidae; genus Pelecanoides; species Pelecanoides urinatrix. The sequence continues at coordinate 70,760 of VZTQ01013180.1, read as the reverse complement.
AAGTAGTGTTTTACAAGCAATTCATCACTGAGGCCAGTTATTACTTGTTCGTTTTTCTATAACAATATACATTAAATCTTATGAAGGTCTCTGGCAGACATCCTTGAGTATAGGCTACAAGGCTGACTGATGGAAGTTAATGGAATTACTCACCTACGAAAGGTAAGCAAATGGCATACCACTAAAGCTGCATGCGTTTAGTGATGTATGCATGATCATTTTTAGAAAGTTATTGTTTGTCAAAACTGAAAATAGTAAAATAAGGTTAAATGGATGAAAGACTTATTTTTGGCTTGGTACAAGAAAGCATACACAAGTATTACAGATTTCCTTTGTTTTTATGTGCATGCGCTCTGCCTTTTACGCTTGGGTAATCAAAACTCATGCAAATTAAGTTATTAAAAATGACAAAAATAGCATTCAGTTCATTGCCTACAAGCAGTAACTAACTGCAATAGGCTGGCTCTTCTAACAGTCTACATCCAGCTCTAATTTGTGAATTGTCAAAGCTTAGGGAGGTTACAGTAAGAGGCAGTGTTTCAACAAAGTGGGCACTGCTCTCTGTTGGGGACCCTCAGCTGGGAGAGAAATCCCAGATGAAACAAAAACCAACCAACCAAACAAAAAAGCAGTGCTGTGGACAGAAAGGATTGAGAAATCACATCCGAGGCCGCCTCAGCTCCCTGCCTATTACAAAGCTGCCCTTTTCTTGGCAGGGGATGATACTGTGGGATCAAAGTGGCAAAGGATGGTCACTAGGCCTGTGATGTATTTAAAACTGCTGGTCACAAGCGCTGTGCAAAAGACATAAAAGCAATGATGGGCCTGAATGAAAAGCAGCAGTCTGACCTGTCTCTAGGACTGTCAGTCAGTTCTCACACCCTCATCCCCTGGGGGGGTGGGGTGGGAGAACAGAATTTCACCTTCGGGTAATTAGCAATGCAAAGTGAGGCTTACCAGGAATAGCCAGATTTCTGAGAGCACTCAGTGCAGCGTGCTGCACAGTTACATTTCCATCCTCCACATGTCTGTCTAGCAGATCCATCAGCTTTTGAACTATGCCATTATCCACCATATGGATGCAGTTTCCGTCTGTGCAAGATGAGACAAGTCACTTGTGAATGGAAGATTATTACTAAGATTTTTACAAGAGCTTTTTAAGAATAGAAGGATTATTTCCTTGCTCCTTTCTAGATTTTATTGTTGAGAATTGGACCACCATCATCAATGGGAGTTGCAGTGCTCGTGATGAATTTGGAAGAGTGATATAAGAAACACTGAAAAAGGCAGAAATCCCCTATACCTCTCTACAAATGTGAAACTATTTTAAAAGTAGGCTTAATGCTTTTCAGGATTGTAAAGTATAAAACTACTGATGTTGCTGTATAGCTCAATAGCAGCTTTACCATGACACACAGTTTTTGTTTGTAGCTGTACAGACAGAGCATGATAGAAGGGCACAGATAAATTAACACAAGCTATTATGGCATATTCTTACCATTTCTGGCAAAATTTGCAATAGCCAATGCTCCTGCAAGCTGTAGCTGATGGCTATTGGAAGGAATCCATGAAAGTACTCTTTGGAACACACTGCCTTTTCCTCCTTCAAATAACTTTTGCATGGATTCATCTGGGGTAAAAAGCATAGACAGTCAGCAAGCCAAAGAAGTGTTTGTTAGGGAAAATTCTTCTCTTTATATCTGTGGAGCTCTGCTGGCTTCACTACAATTAATCCAGAACTGCAATGGGATGAGAGACAAAATCTGACCCATTAAATGTTAACTTGCAGGTAGCAGGTCCGCTAGGTTGTTTAGAAAATTAATAAATAGTAAAATTCAGCAGCCAAACGGCATTACAGGTATCTGCTGTTGCTTTGCAGAAAGTAGTGACACACTGTACTTACCTCCAAGCAATAATAAAACCATAAGATCAGAAGCTGTTTTAAGCTCTGCAACATCATCCTCTTTGTCACTGTCCACAGTTTTCTGGACGATCTCAAGTAAGCACTCCACCAAGCCTGCTTCAACCAGCTGCAGTTTAATGACATCTGAAGAATAGCATGGATAATAGAAGTCAGAATCATGATTTCAAATACATCTATTGTACATACACACAGGTCAGACTGTGAAAGAAGTAGTGATGACAATGGTTTCACCGACAGCTTGTGTAGATAAAACTGGAATTTTTAAATTTTAAATTCTCAGGGCCAACTTCTGTTATTATTCATCTACCAGGCGCTCCCATGGCTCTGCACTGCCTTTAGGGCACAACTATATGCTGAAGCTGTATGGAGCTACTCTTCACTTATCAAAAATGAGGATATTTCTCTACAGCAAACTTCTGACATCTCAGTCATCACGCAGCAGACTCATAAGGACTGTGTTGTGTTTCGGCTTTCTACAGACTTTCGACTGTGTTGCAGAACAAACTTAGCGTTTCTTCTTCTATTTCATGTACAGAAGAGCTGCTGACTTCACTGAGAGTAATCACCCATTTCTTTTAGCTGAGGCAAGATTCCTGCCATTCGCTGAAAGAGCTGCAGGAGGAGAACAGTAAGGCCAAATCCAAAAGGCTGGGTTGGGAGAGAAATTTGCTGTGATTGAAGAAAAACTGGAAACTGATGAGGCAAACTCATTTCTTAGTTGTCATTGGTAACAAGGTTCAACAGAGAAGGTGATAAACTTGTTTTTCAGGTGGTGAAATTGGACTTGGGAGCAATATTCTTACTCTTGTATCTACTACACAATCTCAAACAGATTTTTCCCAGTGAACTTGGAGCTGGGAATCTCCTGCACATGCCGAAACTCCCTTTCTGTTACGTGGGAATGGCAGGTCGTCTGATGCTGTGTTATGTCTTTTTGTTACGTGAAAGTGATGCTGGTAGTTTTTGCATGCTGATTTTAGAAAGCAGTCACAAGCCTCTGCAGCAATGTGCAAACAAATGGGTTTCTCTTAGCTTTCTGTATGAAATGGTGTTTTAACAATAAGGAGTTTAACCCAAGTTAAAATATTTTTAAAGGCCAAAGCTTTGGAAATATTTTTTTCATATAGTTTACAAGTTGGGTGAGGAGGAGTGTTCTACCTCTGATGAAGGATGTGACTGACTGTTTCCTGTTGTCACTAGGCTTTTTGCCTGAGTGAAATTCATTGTTCCTCTGAGAGCGGCTGACCTTCTAATGAACTTTATTAGGGAATGCGAAATATCCCATTAGGATTTTTTTAAATAGGTACTTTTGCACTGAGGGACTTTAAAAAAACAGAGAGTTCCCTTAGTTACAGAATACCAGCTTGCAGATGTGTTGTGATTTGAAACATAAATTGCTACAACAGTGTCCTTAACAACAAAACAAGCCCACAAAAAACCCTAACCACCAAAATCCAGACTCTGCAAATACTTCATTTAGATGTTTTTGCCTGCTGACCTATTGCTAATTACCTACAATCAAAAGCACCTAAACAGTGCTAGCACAGTGAACTCATTTAAGTATGCCTTGAATCCACAGTGGAAGAGTTCAGCTGACTACCTTGTAACATGCAAGCACCTGACTTATGTTCAGCAGCGGTAAACTTATCAAATTTTATTGCGACTATAAAACATAGTCTAAGAAAAATTGAGCATTTGAACTGCCAATGTCAAACTCACAAAAGGTTGGACCCAATTCTGTGTCAGTCTCCAAGGACGGAACTATCTTAGAGCAACTTGTAATAAAAGAATATATTTTGGCAAAATGTGCATTTTTAGAACTGAAAAAAGGAATCCTGTTTTTACATACCTCTTAAGATAAAAGACAAAATAACTTTGTAAATTGAAGTAAAAATTTATCCCGATTAATGCTATGTAAAACAGACACAGACAGAGTATGTGTGTACAACAGAGTAGGATAAAACCTAAATCTTTATAGAGTTTACAATTCTATCTAATAATTTATTCCATTCAAACAAACTTTAATCCTGAGGTGATTAAAACACGGTTATAAAGCCATCAAATACTGTGATGTCTTCCCACTTCAGGCCAACTCCACCTGTTAATTCATTTCTTCATTTCCCTTAAGGGCAGATGGTAGATTATACAAACCACAAACCACCCAGAACTCATTTGGGAGGAACATCCCGGAGGGGCGATGGGGCACACATCATCTTCCGGCTCTGGCTTGAGCAGTGAATGAAACTCAAGTCTCCTGGGGCTACCATAATATACACCACCAAACACCCAAATTAAATTTATGTGATCTCTCAATGAAGAGTAGGGGGAGAGTGACCAGCTCTTAGCTCTGCAATTAATATGGCCCTTGCAAAAATATGTCCATAGGAACTGGAACTGCCAGTGGTTCTGTGATCCCAGGAAATGACATAATGACTGATGTCCTGGTGATGTAACAGATGCTTGAGCCAGCGTTTTGCAGACAAATGTTGTAAAGCCCTCTGAAAAGCAGCTTTTGATATTGCCACTGCAGGTACATGGAAATAAAATACAACATAATCAAAGGTGGAATTAGCACCAACAATTTGTTGGCTCCTGTTGTGCTCAGACAATTAAGACCTATTCACTTCATATGAAACTGTCATCACAAGGATCAACCATGGTGGCTTCTGAACAAGGCAGCCAGTTACTCTGCATTTAGTCCCTGAAAAAGACATCGATATACCAAAATACATATAAATGAATGAATAAAAAATAGCGTAAGAAAAAAAATCAAATTCTCACCATTTTCTGCCAGGGGAGCCAAAACTTCAAAAATCATCTCTTTTTTATCATGCTCTATTTGCTTCTTGAACAGTTTCACAAGCTCTTCAGCAATGTTTGTGTAGGCGAACTGCTCTTTACTTGACTCTGTGAAGAAAAGGAAAAATTCAAGTAAACAAACCACATCAAAGGTAGGACTATTTTTTTTCTGTTTATTACCAGGTTTATTCAGTAAGATGACTAACAGTCCTCTTCACAGACAAGAACAATAGACTCCTGCTTGTCACTAAATGAAAAGAAAAATGTCTAACACTTCAAGATAAGTGTATTGACCTGAATTAATTATGATTAAGGCTGTTAAAAAATATATAAATCCATGATCAAGGCTGTTGGAGCTGTTTCTGCCCAACAGAATGTAAAGGTAGCTATAGAAACAGTAACATTACAAAAACTTATATTAAGTCTTTGATTCCCCTCAGCTTAACAGGAAGACCAACAGATTATATACTGCATTTTCTACGGGAGAGATGAAGTGTTGTACTGAACTCTGTAATATTTACATAGTTTCACAATGGTGACATTTCCTTTGAAATCTGTGTGTGGCTGTTGCAGGGCTATTTCATACTGCACAAATAACATAAAGCAGCTTTACAGATGGGCTAGCTTGCTACCAGGAGGTTAGCCAGCAGATAACGGTTCTTCAAATGTAGATTCAACAAAAGCATCTCTTACTCCATTGCCTGTATCTTATTCCTCCTCATTGGCAGTATTACAGGGGATGCAGGTGGTAGGGCTGGTGTTCAGCATTCTCCAGTTGCCACCTCCTGAGGGCCATCTGTAGTTAGAACACCTTCCAGTACCTTTGCTAATGCTTTAATGGATGGTTAGGGATTATTTTAATGCAGAATTGACCCCAAGGACTGGGGAAAAGTATGAACTGCAGACCTAGACCCTTTTGTGCACATGCCATTATTATTTTCTCTCAATATGCATGACTGCGCAGCATATTCTAAGTGGATTTTTTACCTTTCCAGTATTTTTAAAAGCAGAACCATCACTCTCTCTATTGGGTTTTTGGCCTGCTTTGACACAGAGTAAGTACTTCATATAATGCTTCTCAAGGGATCTGTGGAATGTGGTTGTCTCTTAAGTGATGAAAAATGACAACCTGACAATAAAATTCCTTTAAGTTAAGAGGCAAAAATAAAATATTACAGTTACAATGTAATTGACTAAGCTATTGCTTAAGGGAGAGTAAAGTATTACAAGCTAAATTAATTTTGTGCCAATCTTAAAGAAGGAGCATCTTTTCAGAGTATGGGAACAGGAAAGGAAGCAGCTGCTGTTAAACTGCTTTCCCATGGTTCTTATTACTCAACTGGACAAAGCTGGATCTTTCCGAAGAGGGAAAGGAAATGTAGTTCTCAGTGAAGATACCATTTATTATATTTGATATCCTTATGGTTTTAGTTGCATTTTAGCACTAGAATTTCCAGTATACGACTTGTATTATACTTTCTGCTGTGCAGACACAATACATAGTCCCCATCTTGAAGATCTCTAATCTATTCATTTCTTTAGTGCTGTTTTGATGGCTCTATTGGTTTGTTAAGTAGACTTGTCTGCTATAAGCAGAGGTATTATGCGTGTGATCAGACTACAGTAGACGATAACATAATATTCTCTCTGGCCTTGAAATACATGAATTTAGGACAGTTGTGAATAACTTCAGGCCACCAAACAGTACAAACTCACAGATATATTTTTCATATTTTGAACTGCTGAATCTTCTTAGAAATACAGGATGATATCATAACTGCTATATTCTGTACTCCAGTGCAAAAAAACTCGTAAGACTAAAATTTCACTGAATAGGTTAGCAAAAGAAGAACAGCAATGTAAACCACAAGTGATAATAAAACATGGGCCCTAACAACCTGTTGGTTTACACTTTGTGGAATTCCAATGAAAACTAATCCACTTGCTAAGACATTGAATCAAAGCAGGACCACAAACTTCAATTTAAATGAAGTTGTAACTAACTAAAAAAATCATCTACAGCTTAGTAGTATTCATGATTTATACACGCAAGTATTTAGTCTAGAACATGTTAAAACTCTACACCTAAAACAATATTGTATAGGCAGATTTATGAACTGTGCCTGACTCAGTTTCATTCAGTGATTTCCATGAGCCAAATTTAATCCAAATACAACTTTGTGGAGCTACACCAGGATATGTTATTTATATTGTTAATAAATAATTCACAGTAAGTAGCAGTGCTCAGGATATACTGTTTAGATGATTTAAAATGTGCTTAGTTGCATTGAAGAATGTTAACATAAAACATAAGGTTGTATTAAATACCCAAATAAATTTCTGTTATTGAAGGGGGAAAAAAAAAGAGACAACTATAGATTTTAGAGACAATGAGCAGAAATTGCTTGCTTTAAATTTTGAACGTACCAAAAGGAATGGAACAAGTATTGGTGCAAGGCTTTTGTTAGTCTTAAGATTTAACTTTATGAAAACTGGATGTAAATTTGAGATTAATATTGTGGACTTACCAAGTTCTGCTAAATTGCCAAATGCAACAAGGCACATCTCTGTCAGAGCTGCATTTTGGCAATGAATACCCAACAATTTCACTAATGTAGGAATAACACCCATATTGATAAGCTGTGACTGCAGGGTATCTACATAAAAAGAAAGTACAACAGTGAGTTAGCATTTCTGTTTGTAGTACTATTTTTTAAACCAAAAAAGCATTTTTCACACAAAGCAACTTCTAGGCTAAGCAGCATTAAAATGTCTGTCTCCTCTACTCTTCTACACTAGGATCTGGTCCAGACTTGAGATACAGACTCATAATTCCCCCTGCCCCTGGCAATGGGACATATTCCCAGAAATAGTCCCTCCTGACATGGTCATAGGGTATAGTGGATTATGCAGCTACTGATAATTTTGTGGTTATCAGATTCCTAATACACGTTGGGTTTAATTCTGAGCTCACTGAGACTAGCTGACTGAAATCAAACAAAACTACGTCAGTGAAATAATTATTTATCTGAGAGCATGTTCCTATATACTGTTTTCCCTTAAAGACCAAAACTGGAAAATTAAAATTAGAATGAATATAAACTGGCACTGAAATAAACATGAAAAGTTTTATAAACACAGGAAGTCACAATGTAGATTATGAGGAGCTTGAGAAAAAAGAAAGTTTAATAAAGACAAAAAAATGGAAGGTTTAAGAAAAGTCCTTAGAAGCCATTCTGATAATTTCTTGCATAGGATGAAAGTATATAGTATTTACAAGTAAGAAAGTTATTGCTCCTAGATGTCTGCAAATAGAAAGATGCTTTGATGGTTAGGCAGAAACATGATTGTTTTAAATGATTATTTATAACGATATTTTCTCTTACACATTTTACCTATAACATAGCAAAGAAGAAAAACATTGTTTCACAGTTGAATAGAATGAAGCAGACATGAACACACCAGATGATGTTTAGTAATTTTCCTAAGCATCTTTTTTCCTTTGTTTCTAAGCACTTTATCTAAGTTTAAATGTCACAGACTCAAAAGACAAGGATCCAAAGCCCAGTGAATTCAAAAGAATTGTTATTATTTCATTTAGCTTTGGGCCAAGACCTACTGCAGAATTCTTTTTTTTTTAAAAGGAATTCATTCTGAGCAACTGAAATCAGTTGGAATTTTTATATCTGTGGAATCAGAGCCATAAAAATTGCAGATTTTTACAGGGAGATAAAAACATATTACAACTTAAGTCTAGCAAATTTAGTATCATCTCTTGCTCTCGGAAAACTCTTTGCCTTCAAGATTCTGCCAAGTGTGTTTGAAATTTTCTTATAATAAAATTATGAAAAGATTCTGAAATGTTTAGTTCATTTATATTCAGTGTAAAATACTTTTATAATAATTATCAATTTGGTACACTAGGTAAGTAAATGGCATGGTTATTACAGNTTAGAGAAATTTATGATAACGCCATGTCAGACATCAAAGAGCTGTTGAAGTTGTCAAATTTCAGGTAAGTACAAATTGCACTAGCGCATGCATTGAATGCCATTTTACCTCTGGCAGATGTGTGAGTCACTATTAAACTCTCCTACTTCATTCCAAACTGGCTGTAAAAATCTATCTCTGAATAGGAAAACTGGGGAGGGGAGAGCTGGAATGGTTCTGTGGAGAAAATGATAGTGTAGGAGAACTCAAGTTACTGGTAAATAATCTGGTTTTGTCCTTGGTTTGTGATTGTCCATTGCAGACACTTAAAAATTCTGAAGGAAAAATGGTAGTCATGGAGAGTAGGAGAACAAAGACACAAACCACAAATGCCATAGAAAATTATGTGGAAAGAAATTGCTTTGTTACTAGACTATGCCTTTAGTCACTCTAAAATCACTTTATCTAACTGTAATGGACAAAGAGACAATGTCTATGGGCTTCGTTTGGCAAAGCATTCTGACATCAGAAACATAAACTATTTTGAGCAGGGTTTTTTTTCTGCTGTCTCTTTCTTAATATAAAATATATAAAAAGTGCAGAGGAGAAGACGAGTGAAAATAGGGAAACCATATCCATCTTTGAAAGGAAACAGGAATCTTAAAAGCCAAATAGAAGGATATATTGTTGTTCAGGAGAGCATGGAGCGCACTGATTAAAGGGCCTTTAGAATTTCCAAGTAGGAAAAAAGGAAAAAGAAAATATACCAAGAAAGAACAATTATACTGGGTCAAGAGTCAGGTATTATACCTGACTCCATACCAATCTCTTTTTCCTGGAGTAGAAGGATGGCACCTGAGCACAGGAATGGTCTACAGTGGTAGGAACAGGATTACAAGAATTGCCGATAAGGTAAATATTGATGCCTTAACCATAGTAAGCGAAAGGATAAATTTTCTGCTCTGCCAAAGACAGGACAAAGTCAGTCTGTGAGTCACAAAGCTGCATAGGAGGCAAAACCTTTGAAAATAAAAGGCTGCCAGCAGCTATACAAATTCTGAACTTGTCATTTACATCTGTCATTACCACCAATAGAAGGCTCTTTCTCTAGTAAATACAAGAACAGAGCCTACTAAGAAGTTGTTTAAGAGTAAAGTATTAGGCATCTCACTGGTATGGAAACCTGCAGCACTTTTTAGTTCAGAGAAATTAAAAACATCTAGGTGGTTCAGTCTTAGCTGAAGGGACTGACAGCAGTTCTCAGGCTCTCCTGTGAAAGACTGCAGACTGGGTACCTTGGAATAACGGCGTATGTCAGCCTTTCATTGCAGGAAGGGTTAAGGCCCTACTAGAGCAGGAGACAAATTCAGTGGACACATGCATCCACCCTACAAGCAGTTAGTTGCCTGACAGAGGACTAAAGTGAGCCACGAAGCCACGCAATGTCGTGCCTCGGGATGAAACAGCTTCCTAAGCAGAACTTTATGCATAGAGAGTAGGAAGCATGAAAAACTCAATGCCTCTTCTGAATTTATGACTTAAAGCCACAAAAGAAATTCTCTCAAATTTTACACTGCTATCACATATTGCACTAGTAAGACGCCTCTGTGTTCTCTTGGGGTGAAAAGCACTGACAGTGATGCTGTACAGATGCATACACAGGTAGATAAAAGGCAATCAATACATGCGCCAGCACAAAGAATTACCTACCTAAAACTTGAATTTCAATGGCTCCATGTCCTTCGGTGACACACATGGAAACTCCAAAAAGTAAGATCTGGGGAGAATATCCCAAATTGAGAACTTTATTGGGGGCATTTGAGTTTAAAATGCTGATTTAGGCTAGTTCATGATTTTGGACAGAATTTCAGAAAACAACTAGTCATTTTGTGTTTCATCAGTAACCGTGATTATGATGCTAAAGGAGAATTTGTTTTGTACAAATTGGTGGCATAATTTTGTACCCTAGAGAAATCTGCTTGCAATCCCCACGTCTATGTTAAATCATCATATAACATATATATAAGTGATTGTATTGATTATCTCACTATCATAAGAAACATATTTTTTTATCTGCTTTAGGTTACCTTACATTGGTATATTTAGGTCTTGAAAGCATGCTAGACATCTTTAGCTGTGATGTAAATGAAACATAAACCATGGCAAGCATGAAAATTAACAAAGGTAAGTCTTGGAAGGAAGCATTACTGAAATATTGCTGTTAGACCATAATAATGGTGCCATAAATCTCCCTTTCATTTCTTGTGTATTTACATAGCTTCTGCAGATGGTAAACAGTGCAAATCAGTCCCCAACATTCATTCCAGTCGCTAAGAGTTTTGTAAGAATAAGGAAGGCTTGGCAGTTTTATGATTTAACATCAGAATGTTACATTTTACAAAGGCACTGAAGGAAAGACAACCTTGACAGATGAAGTTTAATATGAAATGAGATGAGGAAGCAATCTATAAACACAGTTATTTTTATCTACATGTATACCATATATAAATATATGTATACTTTCACACATGCATACTGTATCCAGTTAACTTCTGATCTCCAATTTGACTATCTAATAAGCCAATTGGCCTAGTTCTTCCATCATTCCTGCATTTCTTTAAAAATGCTTTTATGGTTTGTTTTATAAATCTCAAGAGACAATTAGCTACTTTATAGACTGATCCCATTAACTTGTAAATAGTCTTGGCTTACAGGATTATGAGATCTGCAGAATAACTACTCACGGCACTAACTCTTTTACGTGAGTGTTTGTATAGGATTATTAATTTTATTAATTAGTTATTAGTTTTTCACTCTTTATCCAAGCCTGCTTTGCCTCTTGCTCTTAAGCAGATTCATAGCTACACAGAGACTATGTATAATGATAACAGTCTTCAGAATGGAAGAAGCACAACAACATACTGAACCCAATGAAAGGTGCCAAAACAGCAGCTTTAAGTGCGGGTGCTCTGTACCCCAAATAAAGTTTGCAGAGCTTGACAAAGAAAGAATTATTACAGGTTTTTGTCAAGACTTGCTTCTTTTGGGATTAAGCTATGAGCAAAACCATTCACAAACGTGCGACACGTTTGTTTAATTTCTAGCCATACCTGCAACTTTGCATTTTAAGAATTAATAATGGAAAGCAGGGATAAGCTATTTGTGTCTGATTGAATTTGGGTAGTAAAATATGATTATGACAGAGAGGGTCAAGATAATCTGGGCTGAAGGCAAAGGGATGTGTCTCATCATTAAAACCCTCCGATTTCTAGCAATGCAACTAAAAATTGACACTTTTTTTTTATAAGCTTAAAAGAACTGCAAGAGATGCCAAAGCTGAGTTTGTTCTGTTAAGATTGTACCGACTAATGAAATGATAACATACCAAGGAGGCAAAGGAAGAATTGAATACAGCAGGCAAAAATAATTCCTGAACACAAGCAGATGGCACAAGAACCTTATAAAGGGAATCTTAGTTTTAAAGCTTAGACAACAGTGTTATGAATAGAGTTACAATTGCAAGCTAAGTGTCCAGAATTGGGATGAGATACAAGAATGCTCCACTAATTTGCTCTGTTTAAGAACAGAAAATACTACTCGTAGCTGCTCTTTAGTTGCCATTTTTGTAAAACTCATGTGTGATAAATCCTTACGCTAATTCAAAAACTTGAAGTACTCAAGAATGAGTCTCTCATGTTAAAAAAATAAGGTAGTTGATAGCTATTAAAGTTGTAGCTATTGGAAAAAGAGGGCAATTTGTTGACTGGGAATCATGAACTGTTTAGAACCAAATAAAACAATTCATACACTCTTTGCTCATAAAATGCTAAGGATTAGAAAATATTAGGGTGTTCACAGATAATTAGATGCAACTAAGAACCAAATGTGCTGTAATTGTCCTTATCTGGATAGCTAGTGCAACTTAAAAGAGAGCGAGTCATTAAAAGCCGTAAAGAAATCTTCAAAGTCCCCACCTGTAATTTTGTAACATAGCATGCTAAGCAGGAAAAGATTACAGAAACGAGAAAAGAGAAGGTAGAAGGGCTATTTCAAAGACTGAAACACTTCCTTCTTACATTTCCAGTATTTTTTCTTTTATTTTTGTCCAATTTGTTTCCATAACTGCTGACAAAGCAATCTGGGACTCAAGGCTGCAATCCCATACTCCTCATCCTTCAGCAAAACCAGTGCAGTCTTTATCTTCTTTGTAGGTAACATGGGATCAAGCCTTTGCAAGTAAATCCTGAAAATGGTATCCGCTAATACGTGAGCACAATTAACTGTCAGAACAATCTGAGTTTTCATGTTTAACAGGTCAGCAAAGAACTGCATTTACTCAGAATATTATCCACCTGATCTGTAACGCGTGGAAGTAAGTGGTTGTCTTGGGCTCATATCCGACATTGACCGTTGTCCTGAAAATTTACAATGGTCTGCAGGTGGTACTTTTAGAGCAGTTTACAACTATGGTCTAATTGTACTTGTGGATCTTAAAACAAAACTGGCAAGACAGGCCAACTACCTGTCTCTCCATGCACATGTTGCATGTATGGTCACTGAGTTTTCTTCTAAAAATTTAATCCTCTAACTTCTTATTTTTTTTAAAATATTGATTTGGCAGATTATTTGGGGTTTAATTCAGTGGTTGCCCCAGTCTGTGGGCAAATTCACAATGGAACTACAGGACACAAGTCTTACACAGCATACCCACGGGTGCTGGGCCAAACAGGAATTGGGTCGCTACCAAAACGTCCTTTTTCATGGAGACCACCAAGTATTTGGGGTAAGGTGAGGGTTTGGTAAGCCCCCAGCAATCCTCCCTGATGTGGTGGTAGGACAGGATGGTGGTGTGTACCCAGATCCGGGAGCTGGGAATAATCCTGCATTTCTCACTTCTGACATTGCTTCAGTAGCTCCTGTGAATATTGCGTCAGTTTGTTAGTTCGTGCGAGATGAAAGATGTCATTTAGCAGAGTAGAGAGCAGCTAGTGAATCCTCCTAGTTGTCACTGAACTACACAACTGCTTTATTGATTGCATCAGAATAAGCTGTTTTACTAGACAGAATGAGTCATTTATTCAATGTTCCTAACAGTTAAACTGTTCAGAAGCTGCTTGTTTGGGAGATTTATCTCATAATTAATTTTCCTAGGGAAGATCTGCTGGGAGCTTGATCACTGAAGCAAAACTGACACAGTACCTCTACACAGTGCTTTTGGACTGGTCTGTCTTGAGCTACCAAATATACTGGATGCTCATTAATCTTAATCCAGAGGATTCTGGTAGCTTAGAGGTGAGAGTATCTATTTGCTCCAAATATTTTAACAAATAAAGAAAATATGGAGTTAACACTATGAAATGTAATAAAATGTGACACTCATGCAGACATCAAGCAAAACAGTTCCTGACAAATATATGAAATAAAGGAACTAGAAACTTGCTATTTGGAGCAGAAGGAAGAAGTACTGTAAACAAGTATTCTTAGATAATACTAGGAAAAGAAGAGAAAAAAAAGAATGTAAGAACAAGAGAAAGGGATAAGACACATACAACAGTGATATTTGGAGGTGGATAAGTAACACTAAGAGCGCGAGCTCCAGAGAGATTGCACAGAAAACACACAAGGAAACTATGCTAGAAGGTATGATAAAGCAGATTCAAAATTTATACAGTAAAGGTAAAAAAAAAAGAAAGCCTATGGATCATCCTGAAAAGTAGAAGAGTTTTGGGGACATAGGTTTGGAAAATGAGTTACAGCAAGTGATAACTTTAAGGAAATGGTGAGCAGCTAATAAAGAAGCTATTTCTTCCTAAGATAAAACACTACAGTTCAGGAAATGGACATGGTCAAGGAAAAAATGTGATTAGCTAACCACATTTGCAATCTGTGCCATTACAAGTCAGGAGAACAGCCTTTATTTAGCTTTCCTCATTTATCCCAATTTTCCTAGAGATTCAAATTTTGAAAAACTTGGAAATGTGTGAACGCTGTAAAATATGCTTTGGCATATTACCACACTTGCGTGCAGAAGCAAACTAGGTACTAAAATATCAGTATGTTTGTACAACTAGTGTAGAATACTATTTTCTTACCCTCAGTGGTCAAGGATTTCTCATTTAAGATACTATCTTCTATTTTTGTCCCAGCCCCTAAACATCTCCATTAATGGGATAAAGAACATAAACTTATAATTTGTAGACACAGAAGAGTGTTGAACATACACATAAATTATTCCCCATTTATCTTAGAAGAAAGTAACGTGGTTTTATATACATTTCACAAGGAGAAAAATGATTAAGGAAAACTGTTTGGCATATATACCCCCAAATCATCAACAAGACACTGCATGCCTGTGACAAATTAGTCTTATGGCGTTGTTTAATACTAAATGAAAAAGAGAGGACTTAATGTAGCCTTCCAGTTTACTTCTGTAAATCTGTTTTTTCCTAAGGTGTATGATACATCTCCATGTATTGCTTTTAGACAAAGAAGTAAATTCCAGATGTTGATTTTAAAACTTTATACGATATGCTATATGGAATTGCATCAGGAAGATATGTAGTATTTTTGGGAAAATGATTTTACTGAAACAGCAAATTGTATATGTGAATTGAGGTACTTGATCTTTTCAGAATAACTTAGTGTTAGTATCCACAATGTAAACCTACAGTTGACTTTAACTTTTATCTTTTTTCTTTTTTTGATGGGGTGGTTCTCCTGGTAGACATAAAGCAAATTTTCGGTGTTGTTTACCATTCTCATTGCTATAGTTCATCAGCATGCCACAAAAGACAGTCAAGAGCTTCTCACTGGCTGGATCTGTTTTACTGCACAGTGACCTTATATGGTCTACTACAATATGTGCACCACCTGCACGGTCAACTGCGTTCCTGCCCTCATCTGTAAAACAAAGAGTTACATTAAAAAAAAATGAAACCAAAACCCACCGTAGAGTCCCGAACATAACAGTAATCATACAAAATGAAGTTTTTAAACAGAGTGAAGTCATTCCTCCAGTGTTGTCAAATTCATCTAGAGAGCTGCTTGAGGGCCAGCTTTTAGTGCAACAGAGCTAGGGAAGTGAAAACACCTACAACAAAAGGGATTAACCACCTGGCACGAATACCTTTTGTAAAGAAGTTCAGTGTTTGAGGCAGAGCCACTGGAGCTGATAAATTATATTCTGAGGATACATTGGATTTTGCCAGAGGGAGATTCTGAGCACTTTACAAAGCCTAGTCCATACACCCTTGTGGACCAGGTAAATTACTCTTGCCGTTACGCAGATCGAGAAATTGAAATACAGAAAATAAATTGCTTAGGTTACTTAAAAACAAAATGGGGAATAAAACGGACAAAGCAGACAGAGGTACTAGTTCCCAGTCACAAACTCTGTTCATGCACTCACTCTGCCACACACCATGTTCTTTGTACTTCTATACCTGAAATTTAATACCACTATCAGATTCTTTTTGTATGGCTAGAAGAAAAATTTGCTCTGCATCTATAATAGACTACAATGTTCTGAGATTTTGTAAATAACACAGCATAACCTTTCTGTATAACAAATCAGATTTGATGTATCCATGTAGGAATAAAGGAAAAATTGGCCTCCTATTACAGTAATCGACAATAACACTTCCTTTCCCAGCAGGCAATCAGCAACAGACAACAGTCAATAACCTAAATTCCAGGGTTTCCAAAAGGAGAGATTTCCAAGTGAGGTACAGTTGGAATCAACTGGAAAATCTGGATGAAAACAAAACCTTGGGGGGAAAATCAGTAAAGCAAAAGTTTTGCAAAATAAGAAAAAACCCCCCTCTCCTCAATTTCTTAATGGCCCCAAAGCAAATCTCCTCTTTCCCTTGTTATTCACCACTCTATCGTCACTCGTCTCCCTCCCCATCATACCTGGAGGTCAAGCTATCAAGTTTTCCTCATTCTGCAACGTATTCAGTATGAAAATCAAGGTTGTCCACATTTATAATATGGTCTTCCACTATAAAGTGTTCCAGTGCTCTGCAAAAAGAAGTTTCTAAATCTTCCAATTCTTGTTAATACTGTTTATGAGGCATATATACCCCTTACATTCTATATATATATAAAAGGATTGTAAGTATTGTATATACACCTACACTATATATATTCGTAAATATAAATATATATATAAGAGGTATATATAGGGACTTCAGATAATTTGCTGAGTGGAGCTGAAGGAGGAAGGGTAATTCTTGGTGGATCTTAACTATTAAATTTATTATCAAAGTAGTAAGTGTTTTGCAGAATAACTGAGATACATATAACGGAGGAAAAGCATCACTGCCATGACTGTCTTCACCTTGGACATGATCAGGACATCAGGGGACTGTGTTTCACTGCAGGTATGTATACTCCATTTTGAAAACGGAGAAACTGGAATCTGCTTACAGTCAAACAAATTCAAGATAAGATTCTCTGTCAAGGAAGGACTATAAAAAAAGGAGAAATATAAAAGAATCAAATCTCTCACATCCTTGATGCAGTAACAAACCTAGGCATAATGCTGAAATGAAAGAAAGTCCTACACCGAAATATAGTGAGACAATACAGTCAGGTGTTCAGATTCAGTGCTTATGTTTACCAAATCAGCAGAGAAAAAAACCAAACTTGGCTGGAATATTCCAGCATCCTGCTTTATGTATCCTTTTCTCATATTTTTTATTACAAAAGTTATGCAAATACGTGATTTTGTATTTGACTCACCTGTTTTGTGAGTCAAAACAGGTGTGCAAACCAAAACTGAATCACTGATTCTGGATCAGATGGACTGAACGTGGTCGTCAAATTACTATAAAGCAATTGAAATCAACAAACTAAAACCATGATAAAATTAAGCTTGAGATAAGAATCAGGTGTCAAGCTTGATCCCATGTCCTGGTGTGGAACTGCATATAAAATGTAAGGAAAGAATAATATAAAGGTAGAGTTGTGTGATGGTTTGGAAGCAAAGTTAAAAAACCAATACAGTTACAAGCCAAGTTCCTTACCTGGATGGAATTTGGCATAACTCCACTGAAAATAACTGTGTGATAGTATCTTAGAACAAATGAAAATCTAACTCGTATATCCTTTTATTTCCATTCTTTCTGGTTTGTCAAAGAAGTTATATATCAAAAACTGCTGTATCTTTAAGTACCTAATAGTCTCTCGCTTCAAATACATGACAAAATTCTTATCCTTACAATATTTTTGTTAGGTAGATAAGATAATCAGCTTCCACTGTACAGACAGCAGAAGTAAGGCAGAAAGATTCAGAAACAAATCTCACTCCAAGAAATGTCTCCCTGTCCCTATAGTATACTCAAAAAGTTAGGGCAAAATGAAGTTCAGGATCCCTCCGAAGTAGGTGGTAGACTATAAGTGTCAGGCTTTGGTGTGACTACACAGGCTGGTAGATTCGTAAAAGAGATGCCTTAATTGAGTTTGTTGCTCCACTTCTTTCCCATGCTAGAGCTCACCCTGCATAGCTGCTTCTCTGCCCGAGGCAGCTGGGTGAAGAACAGACCTGGGCTAGTGCTATAATTAGGATCTCCTCGTGCTGCCTTCTTATGCCCAAGAGGATTAGCTCATCTCATTAGTGCAGGGTCACGAAGAATCCTGTACCAGATGTAGGAGGAAAATTCTGAAGGTGCTGACTATGACACCCTGTTGCATCCCCAAGCAAAAAGCATATTTCTGACTCAGAATGCTCCATATACTTTTTACTGACTCGCTTCTCCCTGCTCCGTCGCTAAGAAACAGATTTTGCACGTAAGAATACTCACCAAACTCCAAATCATTTACAGTCAAAACAAGACCACAGCATGTTGCCGTGTCTTGTTCTCAATCCAACTATTACCTTGCAGTTCAGCAGCTCTATGAACTCCCACACTTAACGTGCTTCCAGCCTCCCAGAAGCTGTGTTGAAATTTTTTCCTGTGACCTTTTTAAATAAACATTTGCTATTCCTAAGAGATCGGTGATTGAACAGTTTAATGAAAGCATTCACATTTCTGCTTAAAAATGCTTCACTACAGCTCACAAAGGGCAATGCTGTTGTATAGCTTTTTTTTTAAGTACACATAATACTGTTTAGACATGCCAGAATGACAACAACCCAAGAGTCCAGAGGGACCTTTTTTCCCTACAAAATGTACAGTAAGATTTATTACAGAATGAGTTATTACTTCCACAATGTTCTTTAGCCCAATGCAATGCAACCATCTCTAAGAATTAGTACAGTCTCTTTTTCTAGCCTGAGTTTCTCACAGGAGTTTTATGCAAAACTGGGTTTTAATGTGGATTATCAAATTACTGTGACTGCTCACATTCCCGCTATGAACAGAGTCTTGTCAAATTTTGCCATGGCTCAGCCATGCCTGCTCCAATGGACGTCCAAGTCAAAAACCAAAATTTTTTTACTGCATATGATTGGTAGGTCTTTAAAATGCAGCACTTTTAGTTTCAATTTGCTTTTCCCAAGATGTGTTTGCATAACTTTCCCTTGGGTTTTCTTCCCCAGTTTACTAAACCCTAAAACAAACCACTAAGTCATAAAAGGTTTAACAGGAAAAAAGAATTAAAGTGACAGCTTAAAGTATGAAAACAATGTAAAGCATAAGCTATACACAGCCAATGAATTATTTCTAAAACATATACACCAATACTTTGATTTTTGACACTATTGTAAGGTTATTATTTCTGGAAATACAGTTACATCAGGCAAAGGGCTGTGCCACAGTACAGGCAGATATCAGAAAATATTTTTGCAAATAGCTCCCCTAGTGCTTTTTAATCTAAACCTTAAATTAGCTTTGTTGTTTTCATACTGGGCCCTTTTTTAATATAAAGTTTAAGCTCTGCCAATACAAGTGACATTAAAGGAGCAGATGCATCTTATACAGATTGGGACAAAAATATTTCTTATTAATGTTCTATTTGGATATAGAGCTGTGTCTTCATAAGAAAAAAAACGCACAGTTTCAGACAGTTCTAAAAACTCATGTTCTACCCAATTTATAATGAAGTTTTAAAATATATTGGTCTGGTTTCTCCATTGTTCCAAACTTTTCTCTTCATCACCCCTAGTATTTAAACTACAGTTTAAAAGTAATTTGTACTTCAGAAATGATCCTGGTCCTACAAAGATGCACCCTGTTATTTAAGTGTGTATACAGTGAGTAAACCCACAGGCTGGTAAAAATTAAGTAGATGTCTATGATTCTGGTGATGATGGCATTGTAGCTAGTTAAATAATGACTAAGTAAAAGCCTAGAAAATTATGTTCAGTATAGTGATGTACTGAATGGTTGTTAGAAAGCTTGTCCATTTTTTCCTCACAAAAAAGGTAAGGTATGAACACTCCATATTACCTTTGCCTATCATATCTTTATATCATCATGGCCACAGTGCCACTACTTTGCAATCAGTTCTTTGCTAAGTCTTTGTTACTGTAACTTCATTCTGAAATGTGAATTTTGTGTTTCACAATACAATTTCACATGTAATGATATTTCTCAGTAGGGGCCTATATTGGTTTGCAGACTCAAAATGCATAAAGTAGATTTAGCCTTTAAAAAGCATGAGAAATCACTAGTTACCATGTTATAATGTTTATTGTATATGTAGGCTTCAAAAATATACCCATTTGTTACATAATCAGCAGAAAACTATTTGACAGTATTTCTTAAAAATGATCTTTTGGGCTTCAAATTCAAGATTTGTACTTTGAAATGTTCTGATTTTGTCTTGCAGCTGGAAACCTGAATTCTCCTTTCTCCAATTAATGTTCTACAAAAGTTTATTGGTGTAAATAGTTGCACTGGTATAAATGGTGCAAGTCAGTGAGGGAAAGGATGATTTGTATGATCAAGGTCCCCGATGTGCATAAACCAAGCTGCCAAGACAGCAGCTTTTGGTGACTTGGAAAAAAACAGTATTTCTTTTAAAATTCTTTTACTCTGCAATTGGATGTAATGATCAAATAATTTAAAAGACATACTACCATTTTACTTTAAGTGCTTTATCTTTTTGTATTTGGCTCCAATCCTGCGTTCTTTTTGACCAAAATATTGCTTAGGTTAGACCAGTGCTTTATGGATAACATTTTTTTTCATTATTATTTTTTTAAAGATGAACTGTAGCCCAAGGTGTGGGGGGGAAAGAGTTCTTTCTACATGTTCTGTTTTTACTTTCCTCTATTTTTTAATTAGGTCCTCTTTGCACGATTTTTGTACTGAGGCATTCATCTGCTCCTGCTGCTTATTCTTTCACCTGAAGTCATAATCTTCTGTGATATCAAACTGGCTGCTGCAGAGGAAATTATGATGTGACATATAGAAAATTATGACTGTGTGTGGGGAAAAAACAGCAGGAGTAGAACTCCAAAGGAAGAAAGGTCCTGCTTACATGTTTTCTCTCTTCTTATTAAGAAAATAGGAAGAGAAAATATTCAAAAACACACTGTTGGGACAAACCTTTACCTAGTGTAAACCACATTAATCTATGTAGACATTAAGAAAAACATTGCCACTTATATCGACTAGGAGTTTACCATTTTTTTATTCCTGTCTAAACACTGTAAAGATAAAACTTTTAATGCAATGCTGTCATTCAGTTTTAATACTTGACCCTACTTTTTATCCTGAACCTGTCTGTGTATGCTTTTAAATCACTGGATTCTGGACCCTGTCAATACTTTGACTGCAAGACTACAGACTACATCCCCGTTACAGAACACAGAGCAGCACTGCATTAATTTTATTTTTTCAAGGAAAGTAAATCTCATGTAATTATATTGCACTATTATTGTTTGCTGCTTTTTCCATGTCTTCTGTGTACTTGCCTACAAGGGACAGGACACAGCAATACCGTATTTTAAGATTCTTGTTTTAATAATTGGAAAGATATTTTTGGGGATTGCTCTGTCTATCTTGTACTGAAATTTCCTTTCTCTTTATTTAATTCCTTCAGGAATTATAAGACTCTCATTACCAGAAGTACAGTTTTGTTTTATTTGCTTATTGATTGCAATCAATCAATATAGCCTTAAAATTTTTGCTTTGTGAAGATAAAAAAAATCTTGTATTAGTCATGCTTGCTTCAGAGATAAACAGAACAGCCTTGTAATCAGTTCATCTTAAATTGCTGGCAACTCTCCTTAGCCCTAAGTCCAGCTGTACTAAGGGTATTGTCTCATAAGTTATTCTTTTAGAAATTATTGCTAAAATAGTAAACAATAAACTAGAAATGCTAACAGAACACTGTCTTTTAATATAGTGCCTTCAAGGACTGAAAATATGTAGCATTGACCTTTTTGGATAAAACTGTTGCCAGCATATTTGCAGCAGCATACTGGCCCTCTTATGCAACTGGTTCATTCTAACAAATACAATTTTAAAATGTTGTACCCAAATGGAGATCTAGGGGTATTTTTGGTAGGCACCTTATATGCTCAGTGTGTAGACCATAGGATATCAACGCCAACAAGCCCTAATCTCTCTCATGAGTATCGTGGGATTTCTTTTGTCTACAGAGTCAGGAGTTTGGCAGAACATTTGAAGTGATGGGTAAATGTGCCAGTATCGCAATCTCCCTAATGTTATGCTGAGGCAGCAGCAAATGCAAGCCAGATTCAACTCCACAATTTAATTACAATAAAATTTGCTTATTTTTCATATCCCTCTTATGTCAGATAAATACAAGAAAAATCATGTGTTTCTGATTTCAGACAAAAGAACAGTGATGAGTTTACTGTTCAAGACTTTTCAATACTTCATTTCCAGTCAAATCCTACTAGTGGACCTGAGATTTCAGCAGAAATGTTTTTATCAGCAACAAGACATAAAATACTACTAGTCTCAGTATTGGCAGGTAATTTGTTCTGGATTCCAAGGAGATTTTAGTTTTAAAAGGTAGTAATTTCCACTACTGAATTCTATTTGAAAATAAAGAAGCCAAGCAGTATGAAAAAGTTCTACTAGATATATAAAAGTCATGTAAAGGCCCTCAAAGTTGAATGTAGCACTTCCCTCTGCCTTCTTTTCCATGTGCAATATACTTACAGCAGGTTCTTAGTTGATTTTATAACTCTGTGCAACTCCTTAGTAATTCCATTGCAGTCAAACAAATTACTCTAGGTTTATGAGAGCATAAGTCAGAGCTGAAGCCAGCCTACGCTTATTATTTCATACAGCATGGAATAAATCATGGAATCCAATTATACAGTAAAACATCAGGCAGTTTTTCTACACTGGTATTTATAGCATCTCATGCTATTAACAGAATAAACCTGCACACAGAAATTAATTTAGAATTTTTACTCCCAGGCCTTGAGTGCAATGTTGTCTCTCAGCTTCAAACTCTTAAAAACCAAGGGCATGGTTTTTGGTCTGGCGCAGAACACGGGCATTCTGCTGGGTGCTGCTGAAAGGAGCTTGGCAAGAGGCTTAGCCTGGTATTGTGCGAGAGCAGTACTGCTAGCTGAAGGACCTCGAAGGAGCTGTGGGTCTCCGCCAAAGCAGCCAGAGGAGCAGTCTCAGAAAGTGTGTAACCCATGGGGATTTGGAGTAGGTTGGGAAAAGCCCAAGAAGCAAAAAATGAAACGAAACCAAAAAAACCCACCATAAAGCATATTTGTGGATCCTACTAGGCCCTGGGAAGAAAGAAAATTATTCAGAGAAGTGAGAAAGTTACAAGTGGCCCTGGGATCTAGGAAAAGCTGGGGTGAGTCTTTGTTTGGGGTCAGTGCTATCCTTGCCCCAAATCTTAAAGCCTAGGACCTGGCCTTCTAAAGCAACTCCAAGCAGTAGCGTGTGGGCTATTACTTGTTATTGTGCAGCCTGCATGGAGGAGCTGAAGTGTAGAAGATTCTTGTATCTGAAAGGTTATAGGATACAGCCTGGGAAAGACCAGGAAAGTGTTTTGTTTTAGGAAATCTTTTACCTCCTTAGCAGAAGGCAACCCACCAATTTGTCTGGAGGGCAACTAGCAATGCACTACGACTGCAGAACAGCCCACACTCAAGAGGCCAGGTGGTGCCTAGACGTGGGTGATAAACTGGACACTGTCTCAGGTAAGTGACTTTTTTCAGGGAAATGTGAATGTTGTTGTAGATAGGGTATTCAAGGCATTCACCCTGACTCCTCAAGCTGTTCTGCTGGCTGGACAACTAACCACACAGCAGTCTCAGGATCAAGGAGGCTCAAAGACCAACTTTGTTCATACACACTGACACCTCACGTGACAGAAACACAGTTTTGTTATTGCTAATGCTAACCATCTTGCTATTAATCTGTACTTTTGCCTAACTCTTTCCTCACTGTCTTTTACCAAATACTTAGGCAGCAACTTCCTCTGGTGGGCACTGTCTTTTGATTATATTAGCGTACAAACAGTATTATAAAAACCCTCTAACTAAACAGAGTCCTGGTCCCCTGGCTGAGACATTCAAGAGCTTCACTGCATTAAGGGATAGATTTTACTAATATAGTTCTCCTCCAATAATGTCCAATTTCTGTTTATGAAAGATTGTGGTAAGATGCTGCCTGGCTGCATGAATCATGGTGACCTTCATAAAAATGATTAGCCAGTGGTGTGCCATTATTAACACCAGTTGTGTTCTATGACTCTGCTGGTTTTCCATATGGTACTGAAAAAGGTTATGCCATTTTTTGAAGAAAACTGAATTTGACTTCTTTCCAGTATGTTTAATTCTTAAGCATCTGGTTTTCTGCTTTAGATCCTGAAATCAACCTCATGTTCTGAGAGGAGATATATGTAACTGTACAACTGAGTAGTTTCTTGGTTTTGTACTTAGCCTTTCTTAGCAGATCTCTGCAAGAGGTCTGTACCTCCTTATAGGATGGGCAGCTGAGTATATAGAATTTTAGCATGTGTAAGATCTTTTTAACAAAAAGTGGTATAATGTTCATGGACCAGTGTTAAGGCTGGGATCAAGAGAGATCTGTAAAAGGCCACATCACTGAAATTCAGAAAGGAGTCTTGCCATCAATACAAGTAAGACTTGGTAGATAAGGAAGAAATGTACAGCTTGGGAAACGAGAAAAGTATCCAGTAGATTTCCTGCAGAAAGAGGTAGATAAGCAACTGTCATAGGAGAGCCTTTATAGAATGAGTTGGCGTTTTTAGTTTCTTTCTAATTCTATAGCTGTTTATATCATGAAGTATGGTTGCTGAGAACAAGTACCCAGGTGGTTTCATGAAGAAACAAGGTTGTGGATGGGTGCAAAAAGCAATAGCTTTGAGATTCCCCAAGGAGGTCTCTAAGCACTACTATATGAATATTATGGAAGGGCAGAATGGGACATTTTTCGTTTCCCTTACAAAATATATGGAGAGCTTATTTCTTTTTGATAGCTTTCAGAATATGTGGATGCTCTACACAGCAAGAAGGAATTATTGTCTAATGGGTAAGGCTCTCATCTAATCTCAACTGAAGTCAATCCGAATGACTCCCTCTAGTCTGTATGGCTACTGAATCAGGCTCTAAATATCCTAGCCTTTCATGTCCTCTTATAATTATCACTTTTATAGTGGAATTATGGTAGCTTCTATAATGTACTCAATGCCATATAAAACCACAGGAAAACAGTTTGTCAATCAGTTCAAAACTGAAGTGTGTAACTAACTGTGAAAGAATCACTGAGATTAAGATAGCATGTGCATCACAAACTGAATGATAAAAAATATTGTGAGGCTATTATCTGCAAAGAAAATACTACTATTTTAATATAGCNAGAATGGCGGGGGGGGGGAAGGGGGGCGGGGGCTGGAAAGAAGTAGAAAAGTAGCTATAGTTTGATTCATGGATAAAGAGTGTGAAGCAGCTAGAAGGACAGGTCTTATTCTCTGACTGGACAATGTCTAAGAATTTAGCTTTGATTATAACCGAAAAAACATAACTCATGGTTAAAAGGAATGAGTGGGCTAGGAGCTTTGCATCTAGTAATATAGTTCAGACAAAATTCTGTCCCTGAGTGAGGATGAGGAATCCGTTGTCTGGGGATACGGAAGTACAAGCAGCTGTACTTGGTACAGGCTGTAGATATAGTGGAGGAGAAAGCAGGAGGGAGAGAAGAGATCACGTCTCCATTTCTTCGCTTTGCACTTTCTGCTTTGATGAAAATTTGGGGGCCGAGGTGTATGTGGCGTTTACTAGATAAAGCATGTAGAACAACTACAGGCTGTACAGGAACATACAGTAAATTGTAGGACAGCACTGAACAGTCTGCATACTGTGATTAATTAAATTCATTGCTTGTGAGAAAATCTTTTTGGCTGCCTCAATTGTTTCTTTCATCTCTGCATACAAGAGGAAGGCTGGGAGACTAGAAGCCTCACCAGTACCAACAAAGCTTCCTTCCACTCTGCTTTGCAATTATATTTGCCTGTTCAGAGATTCACAAAAAGCAGTTCTCTTCACAACATAAATACTTTAAAAAGGATGCTCTCAAGGCTGCTTGGGATGTATTTGACCTGTTTTTTCCTCTTTAACTGTTTACGAAATGCATTTAATTCTTTGTATTTTCTTCCATGCTCAAACAGGTGATTCAGTATTATTTTAAGGCATTAACACTGATGAGCACCCAGACAATAACACCATGCAAGTGTACCTCAAACTTAGAGAAGAAAATCTTTCAGTAAGTCAACAAGATTTCATTTCATGTTTTCTGTGAGGAGATGAATATGTTCAGTAATGTTTCTGTNTTTTTTAACAAAAAGTGGTATAATGTTCATGGACCAGTGTTAAGGCTGGGATCAAGAGAGATCTGTAAAAGGCCACATCACTGAAATTCAGAAAGGAGTCTTGCCATCAATACAAGTAAGACTTGGTAGATAAGGAAGAAATGTACAGCTTGGGAAACGAGAAAAGTATCCAGTAGATTTCCTGCAGAAAGAGGTAGATAAGCAACTGTCATAGGAGAGCCTTTATAGAATGAGTTGGCGTTTTTAGTTTCTTTCTAATTCTATAGCTGTTTATATCATGAAGTATGGTTGCTGAGAACAAGTACCCAGGTGGTTTCATGAAGAAACAAGGTTGTGGATGGGTGCAAAAAGCAATAGCTTTGAGATTCCCCAAGGAGGTCTCTAAGCACTACTATATGAATATTATGGAAGGGCAGAATGGGACATTTTTCGTTTCCCTTACAAAATACATGGAGAGCTTATTTCTTTTTGATAGCTTTCAGAATATGTGGATGCTCTACACAGCAAGAAGGAATTATTGTCTAATGGGTAAGGCTCTCATCTAATCTCAACTGAAGTCAATCCGAATGACTCCCTCTAGTCTGTATGGCTACTGAATCAGGCTCTAAATATCCTAGCCTTTCACGTCCTCTTATAATTATCACTTTTATAGTGGAATTATGGTAGCTTCTATAATGTACTCAATGCCATATAAAACCACAGGAAAACAGTTTGTCAATCAGTTCAAAACTGAAGTGTGTAACTAACTGTGAAAGGATCACTGAGATTAAGATAGCATGTGCATCACAAACTGAATGATAAAAAATATTGTGAGGCTATTATCTGCAAAGAAAATACTACTATTTTAATATAGCACCATCTTTCATTAAAATTCTTGACTAAAATTTATCTGGTTGGCCTGATCCTTCATCTATACAAACAGCATTGGTGTGTGGGGTGTCAGAGCAGGACAGAGACCTAGCTAGAGACAGGTTTTGTCTTTCTCCCGCATTCTCATGTGGGTCTTGCAAGAAGGCAGGCCTAACTTGAAAACTGCAGTTTCAGTCTCCCTGTCCCCCAAGCACTCAATCTGCCATATGATTCAAGTCACCAGGGTCTTCCCAGTCTATTGGGAAAGAAGCCAGCAGAAAGAGCTGAGGCGTATATTAGCCATTAGGCTGTTCATGAAGTGATCCGAAGCTGCAATGTGGATAATGCTGTTCTTTAACTTAATACCCCAACTGCCAGAGCTGATGGTAGAAAATTATGTTTAGGCTTTATCTACAGCAGAATTAACCATTCTGCTCTGACTTAAGACATTTGCTTTTTGTAGCAAGAACCATGTTATGTTAAACATAACCTTTCCTGAACAATGGNTTTGATGAAAATTTGGGGGCCGAGGTGTATGTGGCGTTTACTAGATAAAGCATGTAGAACAACTACAGGCTGTACAGGAACATACAGTAAATTGTAGGACAGCACTGAACAGTCTGCATACTGTGATTAATTAAATTCATTGCTTGTGAGAAAATCTTTTTGGCTGCCTCAATTGTTTCTTTCATCTCTGCATACAAGAGGAAGGCTGGGAGACTAGAAGCCTCACCAGTACCAACGAAGCTTCCTTCCACTCTGCTTTGCAATTATATTTGCCTGTTCAGAGATTCACAAAAAGCAGTTCTCTTCACAACATAAATACTTTAAAAAGGATGCTCTCAAGGCTGCTTGGGATGTATTTGACCTGTTTTTTCCTCTTTAACTGTTTACGAAATGCATTTAATTCTTTGTATTTTCTTCCATGCTCAAACAGGTGATTCAGTATTATTTTAAGGCATTAACACTGATGAGCACCCAGACAATAACACCATGCAAGTGTACCTCAAACTTAGAGAAGAAAATCTTTCAGTAAGTCAACAAGATTTCATTTCATGTTTTCTGTGAGGAGATGAATATGTTCAGTAATGTTTCTGTCCAGCAAGCATGTAATTCCCTCTTTACCTTATGTAAGGTACTAAACCTCTTCCAGCATTGGGACTTAGCCATGAATTACCTTTCCACAGCAGCCGTGTTCCAGGAGTAGCCCCTCCTGAACCTATGTGGAAATGGTCTTGCCTTCATGCAACAACTCTGGGATCTGTGAACTCTGAGAAACCACTGCCATTTTCACTTAATCAAGAAAAAAATTCAGGCAATCCTTCTCCTCTGTAAGGCCACTTTTAAGGGGCCTTCCCTGTAGGAAAAGCCATTTGTCCCACAACTTTCATCCTGCGCCATGCAGACTTCTCAAAAATTAACTCCCGTTTCGCACAAACGGCCACTAAACAAAGTGATGCATGCTTGCTGAGATGAAATACAGGATAATTGGGGCTTTCGGTAAATAGAGATGTTGCTATGAGCCATTCAATATGGACTTGATTTCATAATTTCAGCCTAACATTGATTTAGGACTTAAAGACCTTTCTCATTACCGCATGTTACAATTACATGGGCAGTAGAAGTAANGCTGTTCTTTAACTTAATACCCCAACTGCCAGAGCTGATGGTAGAAAATTATGTTTAGGCTTTATCTACAGCAGAATTAACCATTCTGCTCTGACTTAAGACATTTGCTTTTTGTAGCAAGAACCATGTTATGTTAAACATAACCTTTCCTGAACAATGGAGATGAGATCTTTATGTTGCATGTGGAACCAACGTGCAGGGGAAACTTAGAAGAGTTTTGGAGGTATCCCGTATTAGTCTGTAACATCTGTACATGTGTAAGCCCTCAGTGAACAAACTTGCTAAAGAAACAGCACANAAATATAGTTATTGACATATTTCAAATTCCTATATGAGTCCCAATTATCAGAAAGGTAACAGCTGCTTTTGTCTCAATTGAAAAGAAAAAGACTATCAATACATAACAACATTTTTTATTAGAACTGTTGGTCTCCACACCTTGTCTTTGTTATACTTCAAAGCTCTTTGTTAGGGAAAAATAATAGTCATATATGAAAATACATTAAATTTTATAGTAACAAGTATATTGAAAGCATTTGTCCTAAATAAGAATTTAGGATAGGGTACATAACTACATAATCATTACACATTAAGATAACAAAAAATAATGTCAGATAGGGTGGATGTGATAAATAAGCACTGTAAATAGCCTCTTCCACTCAAATCCAAGATGCTAATCTTGATTTTTGTGACACTTTATTACACTTTATTCATTAATCTTGTTCAAATACACAGGAAAGGTAGTGACTGTCCTCCTACAGTAGCACAGCAACACATACAGAACGCATCACTGCCTACTGTAGATTTTATCAGTGCTGGCTTTGCTCCACAGAAGGGCAACACAAGACGTAGAATACAGCTTTTCTGTACTGGATAAATTCCACACTGTAAAAACTAGCAGCAGTCCACAATACCTGATACTACAAAACCATTTTTGTGTGTCCTTATTGTATTTCATGAAAAAATGTGAGTTGAACATGAATAGTTATGTAGATTTTACTTCTATGAAATAAACCAGTGCCACCTGCCACCTGGGAGTAAGCTTTATATCACATATGACCCTGAAATACAATACAGTAAATAAATTATGTCCTAGAAAGCTCAACAGCTTCTACTTGAGGTTTCCATGGGGAAGCAGCTGTTCAGTTGATTGGTCGCCTTAAAGAAAATCCTAAATAAAAGAATTATGAATTAACATTCTCAAGCAGTAGTTGTCTGTAAATGGAAATGCCAGCATGGAAAATCTGATTAACTTCCCTAAGGTCAAAGACAAGGTAACTTAAGACAATATGAAATGTAAATTTCCAAACTAGGATGAAAAAAGTAGCAAGGAGAAAGGCTACTAATAATTCTGTTTTTTCAACAGACAGTATTCAGAACAGCAGAACTTTTAGTAAATGCAACATAATACAAAGAAAATCTCTTGCCATATGAAATAAGGCACTAAAACTCAAGATAACAAAATGCTTTTACAATTTCATCTCGCTTCCCATCTGCAGACATCCATAGGCTTCTAATTCCTTCATGTGCATAGAAAGATGTTCCTGGTGTCTCTGTTTCTGTACCATATTTATCACACACTGGCTTTTATAAAAATATTTAAAGTAAGGGATAATTAGGCTGCATTTTCAAAACATTGCAACCACGGGTTTGGTTTTGCAAATGACATATCCATGCATGTAATCAGCACATGGAGTCACAATGGCATTTCAAAACTCAATTGCTTGGCAGTGCAAAATTTATTGTGCCCAGAAAAACCTAAAAAACCTCACCAACCTCCCCCTGCCCTAACCCCTGACTACCAAAAATACCAATATGTAATCTTGGAGCAATTGATCAGCCACATAAGAATTCTGAGAATCAGCAACATAGCTCAGGCATCATTTCAGCCACATATGTAGTTCTGCACAGCTTTGAGACTGGTAGAATAGGAATATTCCCTTCTGACTCTGTCTGTTCCCTTCTGAGACATTGTATTTTAGGAAAAATTAACTATTCAGACCTCTGTGTATGTAGCACCTGCTCTTTGAAAACCTAGCTCATTATGTTTAAAAAAACCACAAACCCAGGATCACAAATCTTTCCTATTCTCATATCCACTTGTATCACAATATTGAAACAGTTTTTTAATCTTTCTGTCACAAAAGCATAATGCAAGTGTGACATTCAGTTGTCCCATACAATTAGAAGAGTCATGTAGTAAATAAAAATCAAGAAAAGAGGAGAGTGACCCCCCAGTACACAATGTATAGAACACCGAAACATTACCCTCCCTCCTACAAAAGCATCTACAAAATATGGCATATTTCAACACTCACGGCTATCGTAGCATATATTGCCCAGGGCACGTCCTGTTTGAAGCAATACTTCCTGGTCTTTGCAGTTTAACAGCTGCACCAAAGGAGGGATCAACCCAGCATCCACACATGGGTTCCGCATAAATTCTGCAAATAATGCGAAGCCTGTTAAAGCAAGCTGGCTATTTTCAGTTTCATCCATTCTAGTTACAACTGGGCCTTTTGTGAGAATAAACATATGCATAGACAAACAATGTAAGTTCTCATGCAAGTTTCTAGAGGATAAGCCCAAGTCAGGATTTGGGCTTACGTTCTTTCCATTATTTGTTAATTTAGAAGGAATTAATTGACTTCCATGGAAACTAATTTAACATAGCTCAGACTGAGCATGTTTTTAGCATCATAAAGAAGTGCTGAAAAGAACAGTGAATTCACAACCTTTTTCTCCACCCCAACAAATTAAACATAAATTAAAATTACTAAATAATACAAAAGATTACTTAAAACTAGTATTCATACTCCAAAATGAGCAGCATGTTTTACTCTTGTTCCCTTAATTAGAACTCCTGAAAAGCTTTTGCTTTAAAAAAAGGGAAAAAAAAAAAAAGGAATTAAAGCTAAGTAACAGGCTCTTTATTTGGAAGGTAAGAAAGGAAAAGAAAAAGAAAGAATGAGAAATACAAGAGTGATTATGTGAGCCCAAAGGCCTGTACCTTTCCACAGTCTAACTGATGCCCACCACGGGAGGAAAGCTAGAGGATGCATCCACTGGGAAGCTCTCTGCCTTTCTGTCCTTCCTTCCTGCTATGTCCCCCAGTGTCCTGGTTCTGGCTGGGACAGGGTTAACTTTCTTCCCCGTAGCTTGCGGGGTGTGCTGTCTTTCGGGTTTCGTGTGAAAGGAGCATTAATGGCCCATTGATGCTTTGGCTGTTGCTGGGTGATGCCTGCACCGGGGCAGGGGGAGCACAGCCGGGGTGGTGGACCCAGCTGGCCAATGGGGTATTCTATACCATGTGACATCATGCTCAGTATAAAAACCAAGTGTGTGTGGGCTCATCCCCCAGTTCAGGACACGCGGTCAGCGGTCGGTGAGCAGTTGCATTGTGCATCGTCTGCTTTGTATATCCTGTTACTGTTGTTGTTCTCATTTGTTACTAGTGCTGTTCTACTTTGTTTTATTTCAATTATTAAACTGTTTTTATCTCAACCCGGGAGCTTTCCTACTTGTGCCCTCCTGATTCTCTCCCCCATCCCACCGGAGAGGGGGTGTGAGCGAGCAGCTGCGTGGGGTTTATTTTTGCTGGCTGGGGTTAAACCACGACACCCATTCACAGAGAACCAAAGTATTATTTCACATCTGTGCAAGTCATAGAGAATTATCCAGAGAGATAAAGGTCTGGTCTCCAGAAGGAACTATAGTTAGGGAGGCACTGTGCTGTATATTTTACAAGGGAAGTTTACAGAAGCCACCACTTGATACTCTACCATCTCTACCAATAGTGTTACTTTATAGTTTACTACAGAGCACCCTTCAGAGATGTAGCATTGTAATAGGCAAAAGGTCAATACGTTTTTGATTTGTTGTGAATTGCAAATTATGTTTCTTCCTGATCCTAGACTATGTTGGATCTTCCAAAACCAGTTTACCTTTGTGTTACTTAGTCATTTATGAGACAGAATAAACCAGGGTATACAATTCCCATAAAAAGAGATGAGAAAGTTTTTCTGATTCTGGATCAACAGAACCTCTCACACCATTAACTCAAAGATTTCATACAAATACGTCTTCTTAAATACTCCCTTTGTTGCACCTATGATAACGTTCTTTGATGTTTCTGTAGCTACCAAAATTTGTATCTTTTGTAGTTAAGCTTGCAGTGTTGTTTTAGCTAAAGAAATAATGGTCATAGAGGTAAGCAATCCTGACATGATGATAAACTTCGATATATCAACAAGCAGATGAAGTAGAATCAGCAATATCTATGCACTTGCACAGGTCCAACAGAAGATAGTAGTCAGCACAACTGACCCACCTTCCTAAGATACTGTAACATTTTAAAACTGTAGACAGATGCTATACTGTAATAAATGGTGATTGTATCCCTTTGTAGCAAANGGCTGGGGTTAAACCACGACACCCATTCACAGAGAACCAAAGTATTATTTCACATCTGTGCAAGTCATAGAGAATTATCCAGAGAGATAAAGGTCTGGTCTCCAGAAGGAACTATAGTTAGGGAGGCACTGTGCTGTATATTTTACAAGGGAAGCTTACAGAAGCCACCACTTGATACTCTACCATCTCTACCAATAGTGTTACTTTATAGTTTACTACAGAGCACCCTTCAGAGATGTAGCATTGTAATAGGCAAAAGGTCAATACGTTTTTGATTTGTTGTGAATTGCAAATTATGTTTCTTCCTGATCCTAGACTATGTTGGATCTTCCAAAACCAGTTTACCTTTGTGTTACTTAGTCATTTATGAGACAGAATAAACCAGGGTATACAATCCCCATAAAAAGAGATGAAAAAGTTTTTCTGATTCTGGATCAACAGAACCTCTCACACCATTAACTCAAAGATTTCATACAATGCCTTAAGTACAAATACGTCTTCTTAAATACTCCCTTTGTTGCACCTATGATAACGTTCTTTGATGTTTCTGTAGCTACCAAAATTTGTATCTTTTGTAGTTAAGCTTGCAGTGTTGTTTTAGCTAAAGAAATAATGGTCATAGAGGTAAGCAATCCTGACATGATGATAAACTTCGATATATCAACAAGCAGATGAAGTAGAATCAGCAATATCTATGCACTTGCACAGGTCCAACAGAAGATAGTAGTCAGCACAACTGACCCACCTTCCTAAGATACTGTAACATTTTAAAACTGTAGACAGATGCTATACTGTAATAAATGGTGATTGTATCCCTTTGTAGCAAACAGAACAAATATCAGATACAACTGTTCTTTAAAATTGGTCTTGCCACGTCCTTGTAACTTTTTATCTATTTCTTTATCACTAGCTTTCATCTTCATCTCAATATTTATTTACTAAATGTATTATTTTCCTCCCTCTGTCTTTGCTGTCCCCTCAGCCTCTTCCTTTCTCAATTGCCTATAAAAACTCTTCCTCAGCTTCTCCCAGCATTACTTTGTTTTACACTCAGTAATTTACCATAGTCTCTACANAAAAGAAAAAGAAAGAATGAGAAATACAAGAGTGATTATGTGAGCCCAAAGGCCTGTACCTTTCCACAGTCTAACTGATGCCCACCACGGGAGGAAAGCTAGAGGATGCATCCACTGGGAAGCTCTCTGCCTTTCTGTCCTTCCTTCCTGCTATGTCCCCCAGTGTCCTGGTTCTGGCTNGTCCTGGTCTGTGACAGGAAATGGAACTTGTTCTCAATTAAAAGATTGAGAGGTCTCAGTCTGTCCTGTTGTATGTTTAGGTT
The DNA here is from genome assembly GCA_013400755.1 of Pelecanoides urinatrix. Classification (NCBI taxonomy): domain Eukaryota; kingdom Metazoa; phylum Chordata; class Aves; order Procellariiformes; family Procellariidae; genus Pelecanoides; species Pelecanoides urinatrix. The sequence goes on along the minus strand of VZTQ01013180.1, from coordinate 36,132 downwards.
CTTGTTCATGTGGTGAAAAGGAGTAAGAAATGCTTCCTCTACCCTCCCTCCATTTGGAGTGAGCAGAAGCTTTCAGCCTCCCATTCAGCAACAAAATAAATAGGCAATATGCTCAGCAAACTTGTATTTATCAAGGTCACGTACGGGCAACAAGTAAAAGAAATGGTGCCATATATAGCAAAATAGATCTGTGAGACTGCAACAAAAATGTGGTAACTACAACTACATTTGCAGGTGCTACTACATAGAAGTAACAGAAGAGAAGGTAATCGAGAACAGTCATTTAGAAGGTTTCCACTAACCTGGCAGGGAAATGAAGCAGGTCCTTTGAAGGAAACAGTGAAGAATCATGTAAGAAGTTAGGAGGAGAACCATTGAGGACAGACAAACATAAACCAAAGGAGGACAAGATTTCGAAAGAGAAATGTAATTGTGTTGTAGTATTACAGATTGTGAAGATGATGTTCTCATTCCTACACCTGGCAAAGAAGAGGAGCCTAAAGACCTCGGAAGAGGGTTTAAAAGGTCCACAGTGGGGAGAGAAACTCCATGTAGCAAGTGCATCTGAGCCTTCAGTATACTCACAGTTGAAAGGGAAATGGCTGTAGCTGGAGAGACAAGAGTGACTAAAGGGAGTTCTGTGTGTTTGGATATTTAAAATGGGAGAGACTAACATGAGCTCATGCTGGGAGGAGGAAGAGTCATGTGAGCTAAAGAGGTGAAACAGAGCAAGAGCACAAAGAAGTGAAAAGGAGGAGATGAAACATGACAAAACCATGGAGGCAAGTAGAGAGATTTAATGTGACCAGATGTGTGTGTGGAGGATCAGATGAGGGGAATGGGAAAGGAAAACAAGAAGCGGGGAAGAAAAAGATGCTCTTTTATCAATAAAGCCCAGAGTCAGAGGCACTACTCCTAGCTCTGCCAGTGCTGCATGGCATGACCGTAGGGAAATCAGTTCAATTGCTTGGGTTTAATGCCTACTATCTGTAGGATGTTGATAACACAAGCCCTGAAGCTTGTTGAAAAAAGGTGCAATATAAGCATGAAACACTTGTATTCTTATGTAAGGGGACAAAGAAAACAACAGAATTCAAATGAGGTGTTCCCTGCTATCCTGCTTAAGCAACTATTTCAACAGAGTTAGAATCCGAAGAGAAACACCCAGCTCATCTCAGTCTTTAAAGCACTGGGCACCTTAAATAATTTCTGAATACCTTCACTTTAACCTCGTCTGCCAGAGTTACACTTGCTAATAACTCCAAGAAAAAGACAAAAGCTATTTTGTATGATGAACCAGGTAAAATGCCAGGTCTTCTGGAGAGTGTACTTATAACAGCAATTTAAAAGCTGGCAGGGAAAAGGATACATTAGAAACTATTCAGAGATTTCATGTATTAATTCAGGTTTGAAAGATACTGGCTAAAATGCTCTGTAAGAGAATCTTGCAGGACACAATGCACAGTAATCAGTTAAGCTATTGTGAACATTGTTTTTATTCTTAACTTCCCCCCTTCTGAGGTAGGAGCTAAAAGGACTAACTACGAGGATACACAGTTGACTGCAATATTCTAAATATACTTATTATGAATTTATTAAGTACCAAAAAAGCATGTAATATGGTTGCATGAATCTCTATCATCTGAAACATTTCTAAGTTTAAATTTCTATATTTACATTTTTTACTAGCTATTTATATAAATAATTTTAAAACTTAAAAACTAACAACGTATATTTTCTTTTCTTGTTAATGTTTCTGAATGTCCCTATATAGCATTGTTTCAAAATCAGTGAATTGGGTGGAGGAGGTCACACAAGGGCTATCAGTAAGAAGTTGTAGTATTGTGATTCCAAAGAAAAGGCGGAAAGGGAATGTGGAAATAGTCAGCAGTAATGTAGCCCCTTCTCTGAAGAGGCATCAGCATGAGAGTTTACACAGAGAGAGAGAGAGATACAGCTGCTAGGCCTGCACGTGGACAGCAGTTAAGAGGCATCCTACTTTTCTCTGCCTGGCCTCTCGGGAAGGAAAGTGCAAAATGCAATCTGTGTGCCTCTTTGGCTGGGACAGCAGCAAGTCAAAGAGTGAGAAAAGTCAGCCACAAACCTCTTCTACCCTCATCACAGGGTCTGCTAGTAGCACCTGCCTGCAGACATAAGGCCATTTTTTGGAGCTCAAGGTATGTAAGGTATTGGGTGAGCTTTAAGATAATTCTTTCTAAAGAGAAAAAATTTAAATAGTTTTAGATTATCTCCTACATTATGTGACTATACGTATATAATACATACCAAAATGGACCCCTGATTCTCATTTGGGATCTTGGGCTCTTACTCTAACACATATAATGTTCTTTAGGTAGGAGTAACTGGTTTTGGTGTGGTATCAAAGGCCTCATAATGGTAATAATGTTATCACAAATCTCAGACCAAAGAAACCATCTACTATCCCTTAACCACCTGTATACATACTACTGTTGTAACTACATGCACTATGTGTAACTGGATGCACAAATGATGCACATCTTTTTTTCTATATGCATAAAGCCAGTGGCGTGCTACTTCTGCCCAATAAATTATACTATTGATTGCCTTAAAAACTAAATAGCATGAAAGTAAGGACTAAAAAAATTCCAGCAGCCAAAGACTGTTTTGATTGTATTAAAAAGTAGAGAAGCAAAGTTTGACAAAACCAAACCAAAAAGAGTGAAAGGGATGGATATGAAAGGTGTCTAATCTACAAAATGAAAACATAAATGAAGTAAAACATACTGACAAGTGAGGTGAAAAACTGAAGATGTTCCAGCAGAAAAGTTCTTGTAGAAAACCTCACCATTTCTGGCTACTTCTGCTATGATGTTAGCTACTTTTGCTGTGCAGGAAGATTGTGGCATCAACAGACTCGCAAACACCTGAAGAACTCCACTTTTCTGGATTTTTTCACTCGTCTCCGTATCTGAAAAACACATCACAAAAAAATGACTTGTGCATCAGCTTGCTTTGGGGAAGAAAAGAGAGAAAAGCAGAAGGGAAGACTTCTCAAAGGTAATTATTGAAGTACTTATTTTCCCATATAAGAAGCCAACTGCTATTTCAGTGATCATATTTATTTTATATGATGTGCTCACAAAATTTAATGCTTTGCCATTCCTAATCAATTGATCTTTATAAGGTGACTCTGTGTTATGTAAGTAAATACAGATACATACTCAATGTATACATAGGGAAACTACTGGAGAGACTGGTAGAAAGACTAAAGGTCATGGAGTGATATGCAGCATTCTAAAATACTATGTAAAAATCAAGGAACAGTACTCTGAAGTGATGAATTATTGGAAACATTCAAGGAATGATGGGGGGAAGCCCTTACAGCTGAGGGCTGCTTAATGCAGCACCGGAGTCAGAAACTGGAGAAGAGGGAAAGCTAAGCAGATCCTGGTCTAGACTCCTCTTACACTCAGCTTGAATATCTTCTGTATTACTCTGCCAAGCTACAGTAGCTCCAGTATAGTCTCAGTAGAAGGGAAAGACAAAAATAACAGAGTTTCTTGTAGTAGAGATCAAAGATTCGGGACAAAACTTTTCCACTTTCTGCCTGTAGTAGAGAAGAATTATGCAGCTGCTCCATAACAGGGCCCCACCTAGCATTGCTGGCCAACAGCTCTGTAACAAACTGAAAATTAACATTGATTCAACTGCAGTTACAGATAAGGTACTAGATGCTAAAACATATTTAGCTAATGCTTTCAAAGAACAGCATATTTCAGACTAATATTAGTGTGACATACAATATGATTAGATGGCAGCTATCACTTTAGAAAGCAGCATGACTCCTTAAGCATTCATAATGGAAGTTACTTGCGTTCTCCAAAGATGGCTGTGAGATGCTCTAATTGATGACTATTGCAAAGCAAAATAAATCCATTTGAATGCAAGTCTGTTGTTCGACAACCCTGTCTCACAGGGGCATTTTTAAGCACTACAAGATGCACAAACCCCCTCACATCACTTAAAATAAAAGCTGTACAGTAAGTGCAAGTTAAAATTTAAAAAATTGCTAGAGCTTGCCAGTAACAATGAGAAACAGATTTCAGAGAATTGAGAAGACAGGCCTCTGAGCACCACTTTCTGCAGTTTCTTAGAAGCACCCTTACTCTGGTGTAAGAGCTATCAAGACAGTCAGGCTGGGCAGCAATAGTAGTAATCAATGGATTTTGGTCTTATATAGTATCTTTCAAATCTGGGAGAAAAGGGAGCGATATTACATACTCTTGAACAGCAAAGGAGGAGCCTTAAACTAATCCAATAGCTTTTTCAAGCCAACATTCTCTGTTTTCCCCCTAAACAAGTAAATGAATATTCCATAACTAGCTAGTCTTCTAGAGCAGCAGTTTGCAACCACTCTTTAGGTGTGCTTCACCTGTGAATTGGTAAAGACATGTCAGTAGGCTCACCAACTCCTCTCTCCTCCTCCCCTTCCCCATTCTCAAGGCTGCAATTGATTTTTGACTTGGGGCAGCTCCAGGACTACCTCTGCTGCCTCCAAGCATGGGAGAGATCCACCTGAGCTGACCTTGAACAGAAGCCAGCACAAGCCTGGCAGAGGTGACTCACATGGGTTTTGTGGCTCACATACACTATGTATATGCTTCAGTGGCTGGGAACCAGTGATGGCTGGGAACTAGGTGACAGAAAATGGACTAAAAGGAGAGAACTTCAAGTCTGGATTACAGTTATGCCTCTATATTTCTGTATTTAATTCCATCTTGGGATGTTGGTCTTTGGCTAGGACTCCTCATCTACAATACGTCAATGATGACATCTGATTACAAACAGATTAGGTATAAAATGAAGATTGATTAATTTCAACATATCATGCATAATATAAGTACTAATTATTATTAACCTGTTTGCAATCTAGTTGACTGTAATTTTTGAAATGCACTGAGAAACCCACTCAGAAGATATAATGTAAAGGAGCTTATAGCTTATTTGGAAGCTTTTATAAGTTCTGACATATAGCCTGTACTTAGTAAATATATTCTCCCATGGATATATACAGATGACAGAAAACTTTGAGTTCAGAGAAAATAATATCAGGACTAAAGACTGGTCCAGACATCTTAGCTGTCTATTAAAGAAGAGATCCTCCTTCTCCCTAAAATTCAAAACTGAAAGTACAGAATTCAAAATTGAAAATGTAGATCTCTGTGAACCTGTATTAGTAGGCAGGAGACATTAATGCATCTTCTCCTGCCACGCTGCCGAGACATACGGTATCCAGTCCTATTTTTATGATCTCTAGTTTGATGGACTCATTACTGCGCAAACCATAAATTACAAAAATAGAACAAAATATATCCTCCAAGAAGTGGGAAAATAAAATTAAATGCTTCTCCAGGCCAGTTGTGTGTAGCAGATATGCACTGATTTATTTTACTAAGATAAGCAAGTGAGCACCAATAAAAGCACAGGGCTTAACAGACCTGTCAGAAATTGGGAAATCAGCTAGTTGGGATCACATTGATGAAAACAGACCATTGACTTTTTTCTTACTCTTAAGCAGTACAGGAGGCACACCTGCTTATACTCTCCCCTTCAAACCAACACCTCACTGGTTCTTGTTACCCAGGCTGAGTACCAATGTCAAACTTCTGTTAGTCACAAAAGAGGGAAAACTGATTTATTTGACCAGCAGCAGTACCTCTCCTATCACTGAGCAGGAACACCCGTACCTCCACTCTACCCTGAGTGAGTGCTCAAGCATAATTGTTTGTGGAGAAAAGCACATTACTCTGGCATCAGGCAGAAGAATAGCTACTAACTATGCAGACCACAGTGCTTTCAGAGGCATTTTTGCCAGTAATTGCCTTGGATGTAAAAAATGCCATGGGCTCTTCAGCTTGTCTACTCCAAGTCTGGTCTTCCTCTGCAGAACATTTACAATTTACACTTGGTGTAATATACAAATTAATTCAGTGTCAAAATAGAGATATGCCAGTATGACATTAAATCCTTGCAGGTAGTTTATAGTACATCTTCCATATAAGGCATTCTAAGGGAATGTGCCAATAAAATTACTGTTACATCCTCATGCACATGACTCTACATTGTCCTGGTTTGTATCCGCAGAATAAATCCATTTTTTTCAGGGATTCTGTGTTCATCACGTTAAAGTTCTAATAAAGAAGGTGGGAAAAAAAGAATGTGCTGAAATATACAAATTAATTTCTTAAGCCATATGTAACTGGCAGAGATTTTAGTTATAGAAAATCAATCTTTTTGGTGGGCTTTTGAAATGCTTACACAAGTAAGGGTATTTTAATTGGAACAAGATGTCTTATATATAAACCTAAAATTGCCTTGTTAAATCTAGCATTTTTGCTCAGTATTTTTTATATTCTTGTAAAGGAGGAGGGCTTAACAGGCAAATGATGCACAGGGCTGCCCTGTGGAAATTGGGAAGTCCAAATGGAGATCTTCAGCCACCTTTCACTTGTCTGAGGAGTCAACTGTACACTCACTTCAGGTAGCAAGTGTTGAAAAACATGGCTGTAGAAGAAAATACCAAGTTGGAGGTTTTGAACATGATTTCAGCACAGCTGTAGGTATATAAGCAGTTTAGCTGTTTCTTACAAGTGTCCAAATGGGACAATTACTTCATGGCTACTTGCAAAACATGAGCTGTCTTGTGTGTGACTCTGTGCACATGTATATGTGTGCAGATCTAGACTCTGTTCTGCAGGATGCACTGAAGGTATAACTGTGGTAGGAGGGACAAGCAAATAACTGCCCTAAATCAAGCCAAGTTTTTCTTCTTTGTTTTTTCCACTTGCAACTAGAGAGTGGCATGGTTGTTAGGGCAGGGGCTTTAGGAAGCATGGATTTAGACTGCCCGCCCATTAAGACCCATGCACCTCTGTCTCTTGTTTGCTCAGCTTCATATAACACAAGCCCTATATATTTCATAAAAGGCAAAGGGACATAGACAGGGACAGAAATGAAGGAAAGCGTGTGTGGCATTATTCTTTTGGAGAGGACAATGAAGAGTCACATTTATGTAGCAGTATTTTCACTGTGATTGTAAAAACCATGATTTGGTTTTCCTTCTGCAGAACCTAAGACTGGAAGATCACACAGCAATGTTGCCAAAGGGCTGGTGCCCGTACCACTGCCTGGGCCTAGGAGAAACAGTTTGGGGTTTGCTGAGAATTAGAAATTGCCAATGGCTTTAGCATAGGCAACCCTTGATTCTTGCCTTTATTTTTTCTCTCAGAGGCTGGAGAAGGCCTGCCTGGCTTCCTGTCTGTGTGTGTATGCATGAAAAAGGTATTATTTATAAGGATACGAATCTGCTCATGCTAGTTTCATTCTGGGCTTCCTAGTAAATTATTAGAGACTAAATTATTTTGAAAACATATCAGTTGTCATCTTTTGAATTGCTATTTCAATGTATTGTCAATTGTAGTTGGAGCAAGTAAAACCGAAAGTTTCTCTAGGAAAGAAAGATCTAGGTAAAATCTCCGCCACGTAATCTCCTTCCATGCTTTCTATAATGGAGAAAAAGGAAATTATAGCCAAAGTTAATCACATGCTAAAAAGTTGGCTTATGCTTTCCATTTTAACTCCTTTAGCAGAATTGCATCCCCTTTCAAATCTGTTCAATTTGTCTCTTAAGGAACTTTAACAAACTAGGTAGCCTGACCTAGTTAGGGTCTAACCCCTGGTTAGGGTGCCACACCTCAAAATCCTTTTGCTATATGTGATGTCTGGATTTCAAATGCTTTCTTTTAAAGCCTGATTTTCAGTCTGCATGCACCAACCCACCCATAAAGCACCTCCTCCCCCCATCTCAAAGCAAAGAAATGGTAGGATGATTGCAATAATGCAATAGCCCTTTTGCACACAATATAATACAGTGATGTGCCATGGCAGCATAATTGAGGGAAAAAAACTCTAAGGTTAAACCTGCAGCTTTAGACGTCTCTTTATATCACTAGATATCAAGACAAAGGGTATGTTAGATCACATAGTGCCAAAATCTTATTGATGTCATAGCTGGGTGATTAAAATGTCAATATCCTTGCTTTTCATGGTTTTTGCAGTGCCTGAAGTCAGAATAATAAAGGGTGTGGGCAGGAAATTCTTTAATGCCATAGATCAGAGCTGGAGAGCTGAGCACTGTGGCTATCAGACTGCTTAATTAAGTAGCAGAAATTACTATAGGAAAAAAAATTCAATGGGTGACTCAAATTAAATTCTACACTTTCTCCCCTCTTAGCTCTATTTCCTGTGAAATTTCATTCCTCTCTATTCACTGTTTTCTCCTCTCTGCATCATTTCGTCCACCTCCAAGTGAAAGAAAAGGAAGGGAGGGGGAAGGGAAGGGAAGGGCAAGGCATATCTGTCAGAATTGCTACTACTTTGCTCTTGCTAACAGAAGAAAACTATAGGTTCACCGTTCCCATTCTCTATGAACAATGAGTTTAAGTTACACTATTAGATGTAACCCAACAGTAGTGAAGGCTAGCACTGCAATAATTCCCATGTTGTAGAGCTTTACATGAGAAATGAGGCACGCCACAGAATTGTAAATAAGCAGCTTCGTGAGTGTCCTCTTTATTAAACCAACTGTGTTTGCAACGTACTCTTTTGAAAAATGTATGCATTTCTAGCTGCAAAGATGTTTTATAAACCTGAAACTACTGCAGAAAATTACCTTGGCTTTATAATGTTCCTCCTACATGTACTCTCATCAGAAAGAGAAAGATGAACACATGAATAAATAATGATAAGCCACGTATATCATGAAAGGAACCTTCCATCTGCTCTTTCAGAAGGCAGATGGGAGGAGAATGAAGGGAGCAACGGATATCTTTCTAACTGACACGTCCCCCTAACCACCACAGTAAAAAGGTTCACGTGATCAAGAGCAAGCATTGATGCTCTCTCCATATACGGCCTCCCTCAAGAAGCATTGTCTCTCTCTCCATAGCCTCCTACTGTATTTTCCAAACCACAAAATGGAGATTTTAGTCTGACTACAAGAGCACAAAAAGTGAGTTGTAAAGAACCGCAGTGAAACATATGATGTGCTCTCATGCAACAAAGAATGCACCACTGATAAGGAGGCTTTTGCTTAACATACCTTCACCAGAAAGACTGTTCCATTTATCACGAGTTGTTTTTACAGAAAAAAAAAATCCTCTAATAATAATTTATATATAGAAATAAATATATAAATATAACTTCCTTTTGGCATGCTCCTCCTCACATGGGAAAATCCCCACAAATACAGTCTGCTTGCTCACATATCCTTCAAACTAGACCCCTAAGAGGCAGGGAGGGAGGATTCTCCCTTAGCTGTGCAAATGTTTCCATCATGGTGTTTGCTCTGTTCTGTCTCTGCCAGCAACAACAGGGCAACTTCAATTCCTATTTTTAATGAAGAAACTGAGATAGTGCACAGATGTTTGTAATTAAAATCTCAGCTCTAACAAGGGAGGAAGGACAGATGGAGAAACAGATTCGTTAACCAACTAGCTGCATGATTCCCACTGATTAAATTCTCCAAAAGCTATATCCAAAGAATAAAAGTGAATTTCAGGATGACACCCACCCCTTGAATAGCCCGTGGCAGGTACCAATGAAGTAATTTAATAAAAACATATGCCAGCTTTGCCTTCAATGAAGAAATATGCACATCAATACTTCCACAGATATGTCACAGCACAAGGCAGAATATTAAAGTTAGGCAGCTTGGAACGCCCAAGTTCCTGAACTGGATCTAGTTTAGAGCCCTGACGCATAGGTTGGTGGATTTGTCTGAGCTGTTAGTTCCCCCACTCCCCCTTTCTGACTCACCCTCTGCAGGAGGTAACCACTTCAGCAGCACAGTTGCTGAAAGAGTTTGATATTAGTGCCTCAGCTGCCAAATTCGTTGTCTGGCATCTTAGTACAAATGTCACCCACTAGCATCTTCATGTTTTATACTCAGCCTGTGTGGACATTTTAATCTGCCTCCTCTGTTACTTGTACTAGCTGGACTTATTACAGGACCCTGGGTAAAGTCTTAAGTATCCTCATGCTTTAATTTTTCAAACTGTATAACAAAAATACTAGGCCCCATATCCAAATTCAATTTAGTTTAAAAAGAAAGCTGAGCATCATATATGCAGGAAATGTTTCATATTCCTTTTAAGCAATCTCTTAAGAGTGCTCTCAAGCAAGCTCAAATGCCTGCTGTAAAACTCTGCCCAGTGCTTATTGGAAGAGTACATCTACATACAGAGGAATTTTTTAGCTACTGATGTTTTAAAAAAGTTTTGCTGCCAAAGTAGCTTAAGGAAAAGCTAATCTAAAAAAAGATCACGTTTGTAAGTCATAAGGGACTGTGACAAAACTAAGAATGAAATTTCAGACCTGAAATTGTGAATTACATGATCCCTAAATACAGTTTTGTGTGAAAAGCAGGCCTTTTCCTTTGCGTCTGTATTGCATTTCAAAAGGCAGACCTTTTCCTTTGCTTCTGTATTGCATTTCAAAAGGCAGACCTTTTCCTTTGCTTCTGTATTGCATTTCAA